>JAHKOV010000041.1:0-345211 GCA_019055205.1 Fusarium cerealis | reverse complement strand
AAAAAGCAAAAGAAAGGGTCTGGCCGGGGATTGAACCCGGGACCTCTCGCAAGCTATGCTATAGGGTTTTCCCTAAGCGAGAATCATACCACTAGACCACCAGACCGAGTTATCAAGTAAGCACGTGATGCTTATTGTTGAAACTCGGAGTTCTAAACATAACCTATATCCTAACCGCACTATTATCCCCGCCTCAGGGTATCAGAAAAATCGACCGCTATGAACACAAGAGACAAAATTATTAGGGCAGCTTATGCTATTTAGACCATGCTTCTTAGACTACTTATTTCTATACCCTAAGGCTTAGGAGGCCAACTTTTCTGCTACCCACTAGCCCTGATCTTAACATTCTAGGGTAATCCATCAACTTTTATCAGGTACTCATCTCGATACTGATTTCAACTATCTGAAGGAGATAGCGATAGACACATAATAAATGAGAGTCAACTTTGATTAGTAGAGGAGAAAGATAGGACGCTGCGTATCAGTGAAGAATTAACTATAGTCAAAACTGGAAGCGACGAGACAGCCAGTCTTCAAGATTAGGAGCGTTGAACATGCACAGGTGAGCCTGAGACAAAGAAATGGGGAATGGAATCCAGGAATAAGAGAACGATCAACATTCTCAAGCTTCTGATAAATCAACCTAATTTTCAGCAGCAATCGAAAGTACTGCGGTTGTCCTTTGGTACAATCTTGGTGTTCTCTTGCTTCATTCAATGAACGTTCGGGAAACAACAGTCAATACATTCATTATTTGCTCAATCTCGATGGCTCTGCAGTAGAAACAACCGTTGTTCAATTTGTTTGTTTCGCCATCAGCTAGACAAATCCAAATGTAATCAATCACGGGGTATAAACCGTGGCCCTCATAAACCAATTACGATAGCTACTCAACCGTCCATTACATAGCCAGTGTTGTGATATTAATCACAGATCTACCTCCATTTCTCCCACCATTCCTCTTCCAATTCCTCCTCCCATTCCTCCACTTCCTCACCGTCTGGGATAATCAGTTCGTCATCACCATCCTCCCCGTCTGGGATAACCAGTTCATCATCACCATCATCCCAGTCACTGTCATCATCACTAACCCCTGCATCCGATCTCGCGTCGGCGCCTCCCTCGACATCAGGATGCGTTTCGAGTACTTCTCGAGAAGTAGTGGCAGAAGCAAAGAAGGAATGTCCAGGATCGAGCTTCTTACCCTGGCACAAAAAGCCCATTGGTGTATGCATGATGTCCTGTGTCTGACGTCGGTAGGTCAGCCACTCCAAGAGGAACTTCAGAGGTCGGTTAATGAAAAGACCACGCGCGGTGAGACGCGTCTCCAGTGAGGACGCATCTTGAATGGCCGCGGGTAAGTCACGTTTGTTGATGCCCAACCATGAGACGAGATGCGCGTACTCGCTGTAGCTAAAGTACAATCGTCCTGCCAAGATACCAATCTCAATCGCTAGCCAAGGAGGAAACGAAGGCGCGTCGTCTCGAGTCGGAATAGTGAAGTAATTGAGCGTATTAAAACGCCACATCGTCTTTGTCACGGGCGCCGCGTAAGTTAACATCGATACGGGATTTCCGTAAGTGCGGAGCGTCATTAGAAGCAGCTCAGCTTCTTCGGGGATGACGACCAGAGCTGTATCCATCAACGGGCTCCAGAGAATCCATTCCACAGGTCGCTAGTTGAGTCAGTGATGTGTTCAATAGGTTACTAATGAGGAAGACTTACCATGACTTCTGAGGATACCTGGTATCCTTTGATTGCAATGCTCTTTGTGAACTCCCTTGAGACAAAGAGACGCGACGATGTCCTTTGGACACCAAACTTGCGTCCAATCTTGGTGCGGCTCATAAATTCGAAAGCCTGTATGAAACTCGCGCATTCATGAAGACATCCTGTTCTGACAAACCGAGTGATCTCTGGGTCGAGACAAGGGAAAGCTGCAGCGGTGTACTTCACAGGCTTTTCCTTCTCACGCAGCTGCTCAAACTCGAACTCGACCTCTCTCTCCAGTTCCAGTTCCTCAAACGCGGTTGTGTAGTCGCCTGACAGATCAAGCTTCTCCTCACACAAGCGGGTAGTAAAGCCCTTCAGGCAATCGAAGTCGAGTTTCGCCATGGCTTCAGTGGTGGGAATCAAGTCCCTGGGGCCATAGAGCTGTTCAAGGGTTTGGTCTTCGCGCTGTTGTATAGCATCAAGAAGTTGCTTCGTCTCCGTTGCGTTCTTGTGGGAGTCGCCGTACTTCCACAGGGCATTTGTGCGCTGGCAGAAATCGAAGCCCTGTGCGGTGTGCAGGGGCATCATCTTCTCGTTCATCTTGCAGCTCTGCTCGAGAAGCCAGTAGACCACATCCGACGATGTCATTGGCCAGAACTTCTTCTCATCGGCGGGTCGTAGGTCGAGGATGTTGCGGTGCACCTCTAGGGGCACGATGAAAGCAACTGATTGAGTCGATCCGAGTTGTCGAAGCCTCATGGCCGCTACATGTATTAGCATTTTAGTCTCGTCAGGTCAGTTCTGTTACTTACCTTGAACTGTCTGGTCCTTTGTCTGACCGAGGCCTAGCGTGACAGCACCTTTGGCATAGACAGGCAGCTTCAAATCAGTGCCGCGGGTGTGTGCCTCATCAATGTAGACAACACAATCTTTGAGATTGTTGGCGAAAGAGCTTGCAAGAAGAGGAATGGGACTCTTCTGAAAGCGAGCCTGAACCATGATTCTGCTGTCGCTATCAAAGTAGACAGCTCCTTGCGCGTCGGTACAGATCTCAAGCCAGGCTGCAGCGAGATCCTTGTTCTCCATTTCCAAAATGTACGCTCCAGCGTCAATCAAAATACGGATTTTATGATCGTTGAGAAGCTCCAGTAGACCTTTCTCAGTTAGGTGTCGTCCGCTGGGATCAATTGCTTGGTAGCAACGCTGGTTTCGCTCTTCCAGCAGATAGCTGAGGACTTCTGCATTCGTCTGCACCAGACTGGGTAAGTCGTCCTGTTTGATCGTCTGGGGAAGTAGTCGTTTGTTGTCATTGGTGCCGCTGAATCCCGTAGTCAGATTCGTCGAGGCGCCGGCTTCGTTCGACAGTAGCGGAATGTCCCAACCCGAGGCCTGTAGCTTGACTCCAAATTGCTTAGCATGTTGTGGGAAAGCAAAATTGTTCAAAAAGTAGTTGATAATGCTAGTGTTGAGCCTCATGTGCTTCCATAGATCCCCCATCTGAGCCTCATCATCCAAAGTGAGAAAATTCCAACATTCGAGGCGGGCTGGCAGCTTGCACCCATGTATGAGTCGTTCATACTGCATGGTGGGGTCGTCGGATCGGACAACATGATCCAAGCACTGGACCACTTGGGCCTGTGTGAGACCAGTCTGATAGAATGCTAGGCAGGTCAATATCAGAGTTGTGTCTGGGTGACCGTACTCTGCGGTTAGCGAGGGCACACCCTTTGCTTCAAAAGGCACCGCAATGGGGGCTCGTTCAGGGTGTAGGCCATACTGCACGTTCCATCGCTTCTTCAAGCAGATCAATAGCAAGCCTTCGGAGAGGAGACCTTTGAGGAGGTAAAGAACCTTGATGCCAAAAACATCATCAGTCAGAAATTCCGCTGCTCGTTGACACGTCGGTAGATCGATGACCACGCCTGATATGATTTCCCTTACAAGTCTACGAGCGTCAATGTCGTCTCCACTCTTGAATTGCAGCTGAGGGAGGCGACCTTGGCAGACATCTTCAATAAGGAGATAGGTAAGACTCGCTTCGACTTCTGGACGCAGAATATGCATGATAGGGTAGCCCTCATGACGCCGCATGATGTCGATGCCGCTGCCAAACTGCGATTGAAGGTAGGGAATGTGTCCTTCAACAAGCGACAGGAGCTCTTCCACGACAAGCCAGCGCTGAGGATGGCCGTCGATAGCCATAGGTACACCGCTGGGGTAAATTAGTTGAGTCTTTGTCGAGAGGGTAAAGTCAGACTCGTCGAGGATGTCCCGACTGTGTGCTTCCAACCATTGTTGGGTTTCCATCATCTTTGAAGCTCTCTTCACTTCACCATCCAAAAGTTGCTGAAGACCACTGAGTTTGAATGACATCATGTGCTCGGGAAGACAAATCATAACACCGCCCGAATCGCGGATATCTTTGTGAATCGCCTTGTAAAGTCTCATGCTCGTCGGGTCCATAGGTGAGCGGCGCGAAAATGGGACGTGGCGAACAACTCGACCAAGGAGGCCGCCAATTCGACTTTGGACGACCTGTGCTGTCTGCAGGAGTAGAGCTCGAGGGACGCCTAGTCGGCAGAGATTCTTGCCGTCGGCGAGCATGGCTACGGCCATTGGTATAATGCAAGAAGTCTTTCCTGTACGAGTCATGGGTTAGCAAATGCCGTTACATAAAGATTTTAATAGGATCAAATACGTACCTTGTCCCATGTTCATTTGGAGAACAGAGTTGGAAGCCGAAGTTGGGGCGATGACAGCTCTTGCAACGTCAATCTGTGAAGGACGAATGAGCAAGTCATTGTCGATCTCCAATAGAAGCCATTCCGGATGTTCCAAGGGGTTCCAGTTCGAGTGTCCTTGCAATTCCTCATTCTCGCGAAGGCGCCTGTCATCCCAACACAGGGTTGCATCGCGTAGGCGGAGAAATCGCTGATACCTCGTGATGAGGATTCCATAGTGCACCAATCCCGCCTTCATCTCAACGCTAAGTTTTCCACTGTTTTTGTTTCTCAGCTGCTCCAGCAGCGCCACGCGAGATAGGCACGGCCAAAGACCTCCTTCATTCAGCCACGTGGATACGGTAAACTGGTTCGTCAAAGTGGTTCGGATGATGTCTTCCCACTGGTGTAGCTCATTGTAAGCTTGTACACACTCGTTCTCGACATCCATAGGCCGTATTGTTTGTTTAGGCTTGAAACAGGATGTATTGTAATTTTGAATCATCGCTGTCAGTGACGTGTGGAGATCCTCGCTGTATTTCTTCCGAATAGTCGTCTCCGAAGATAGGGAAAATCGGTTGATGATCTGGTCAAGTGACGATAGATTATTAGGTAGGATGGATGTCGCAGAGGATGCAATGATTTGCTGAGTAGGTTCGTGTTGCAGAGCAGGCTTGTCAGAACTTGTCTCAAGCACGTAGGATGCCCTGGCGACATCTCTAGGTCCGAATCCATGCTTGAGTTTCATGAGATCTTCACCAAGGCTTGGCAATCTGTACGCTTCGCCAGACTCATGCACGGGTGGATCTGCCAAGGGGCTTCGTTGAGAGTAACAGATGTTCTTCCATGCGACCTTCTGGTCATCAAATTGGTGTTGCAAGAGGCATGTAGCTGTTATGTCAAGCTGCCGGAGGTACTTCGAAAGATCCAGATTGTGCGACAGCCTCTCAAGTTCTGACTCTAAGCTCTCCCAAGCCTTGTCTAGGTTGGTGTATCTAATGCCCAGATCGCTGGTCGCATCCTTGAACTCATCGACTGATTGAAGTGGGTTAGGCCAGATTTTTAGGACCCGGGATGCAAGGAGTGTGGCCTCTTCCATTTGTTTATCCTGATATTCGCCAACAGTCAATCTAGTCTTTTGAAGCTTGCCTTTGCTATCATATTCACGAAACTTTTTGTGAGTTGGCTGGTTTGCAACGATGAGTGATGTCATGCTGTCCATCGACGGCTTGCTAAAGGCATGGAAGCCGGAAAAATACGAATGACCAGGAGCTTCAAGAGCTCTGAGCTGAGGGTTCTTGTAAATAGCCACCAGCCATTGGATAAGACTCAAATCAATGTCTGTGTCGAAGGCCAACAGGGCGAAGAGAAAGTGGGAATCGTAGGATGGCGACTGACCGTCCTCTCGACAGAACTGTACAAGGGAAGCCCAGAGCTGGGAAATCTCGGCACTGAGAAGAGTTTCAACGTCGGTGACAGTCAAAGTGTTTTTGAAGCCCCCAATGTGAGCCATTTTCTCCATAAGTGGTGTCAGGCGTTTGAGTCTGGGTATGTCATCGGAATTGGCTCTCAAAGCACAGATTGTCTGGTAGACGCGACAGCTGTCCTTTGCCTTCATGTTCTTGATTGGGTTGTAGTAAAAGAGTTTCGAAGCGCTTGTCAGAGCATCGATGTCGGAAGGGAAGGAAATACGCTCATAGAGTTGTCTACGAGTGCGTCCTCGACGAAAGAGTAAATCCGGGCTGTTCTGCTGTGGCTGAATGTCCGGATCTGCGGCGCTGTTGACGCTTACATCCTCGAGCTGTTGCGACTGTAAAAGAATCGAGTCAACCAGCAAGGCAAGCTCCTCATGCTGTATGCACATTGTGAGGTTCTTGTCCCATTGTACGCTCTGATAGAGGTTTATCCCTGGCGGGTAGTACGATCTCTTGGGCGATAGAGACTTGAGCACTGAGAGGATCTGCCGCGGATAGCTTCGCAATGGACTCCAAGGTTGACTGCGCGCTGCCATAAGACAGTGCCGAGCCTCTTCAGTCCCGGTACGGAGAGTCAGATCATCTGGAATGGGGAAAGATGTCAAGGCATGCAGAGCGGCTTTCAGGTAGAGCAGAAGTGGCTCCGGAGCGCAATCCAGGCGGCCCAAGACCTTGTCGATAGAAAAGCTAACATATTGTCCCACGTTGGTAATTCTGATGTCCACGTGCATTTTACGGCGCTTCCAGTATATTTCACCGATCGGAACAAGAACTGTCCTTTTCTCTGGATTGACGATGTTGCGCAGGATAATCTGACTCGAAAGCCCGTAAAGGGTGCCAGCATCCTGATTAGGATCAACTTCAGCGTTGAGTTGTGGAGATTCCAACAATCTTTTGTTGTTGACAGCAAAGCTAATATGGAGTCGTTTCATTTCAACAGACAATCTTCCTTTTCCGATCGGTTGGTAAATGGTCAATTTGTCGACATCTTCAAAATGTCGAAAGATACGCATGATCTTCTGACCGACGCTTGACCTCGGCTCGACAAGCTTGCTTCCCGGGCTTGCCTTCCTGTGAATATTACCCTTATTCTGGTTTCGGATGGCGACTCGACTTCTTGTGTTGAGGATCCAATTAGACTGTTTCGTCTTCCAGATCCATGGTTTTCGGCGCATCTCAAGTTCGCCAGTGTGTAGGTTTAACCAATGTACACAGCTGTCGACAAGATCTGTGGGCAAGTCGCACCCACCACTGCCCTTGAAAATGTCTCGTGGGACATACTGAAGCAGTAACCCTCGGTGCAAAGCCTGAATCACGAGTTTACCATCTCTGAAGCCGAGATGAACCTGATGATTCATAATGTCATTGGCCAACTGATACTCCAAAAGACCAGAGGGTCGGGTGAGTAGATGCTGTTCTCCGAAGAGTTCCTGGACGGCCGGGTCTTGGGTCATTTGCAGAGGAAGTCTCCCTAGAGGCTTCCCATCGACAATGAGATGTCCTTGAAGTAGGTGGTAATGTACAACCTGAGCCGATGTCCATTGTGTTCCTGCAACATCAGACGTTACCCACCCAACTTGGTCGGTGAGGCATACCCACTCAGAGTACGATCTTTCACTACTGCTTCCTGAATCGGTCCACGTCTCGTTGATGGAACTTTCCAACTGAGTGCAATTCTCCTGCCACCAGTCTTCGATCTGATATCGCATGCCATACGAGTTGGACAAGTCCTCAATGAGGAGGTTTCGTAGTACCGGATCTAATTGATCAAGATCGGTGAGGAGATTCTCCTGGATTGCGATCGAAGCTCTGAAGAAGCTACGAGCATCTTCTTCGTTGAGAGCGCGTGCATCGTCCTTATAGACCCAGAATGTTCGACGACTGAGTAATGCAGCCCAGAAGGCAAAGGTCGCAGACTTGCTTGCGACTTCACTTTCGGAAGTTGAGCGGATCTCATTCCGGAGGTGGGCAATCCACCCACAAGTAATCGTTCGAATGGTAACCAGCAGTGTCTCAGCCTTTGGCTGGAACTCTTCGGGACACAGATGGTAAAGCTGTACACTCAATGTCACAAGTACATTCATGTAATGAACCTCCCTCCAGCTAGATGTTATAGCATCGAGCCGACCCCGAAGTAGCTCATACAGTCTGTTGCAGAAAGCCTCATCATCGAAAGGACTATGCGCTTCACGCAAGACGCCGGTTTCATGAATTGCTGGACCAGCCTGAATAGCCAAATGGTTGAGTAGCTTCATCGTAACTTCGCTGCTGAAGTTAAAATTGGTCGTTCCAAGCTCGACGAGGAGGACCAGCCAGCGTCGGCCTCGTGCGGAGACTACTCGTTGAAAAGCAGAATACTCGTGTACCGATAGTTCTGAGGGGCAATTGAACTCATTGGCGACGATGGCGTAGGAAGAGGGATGGTAGGGGCGGCCGTCTTGTACGAAACTCTGGCCAGATGCGTAGGGATCTGAAATACCCTTGGGAAGCCAGGAGCCAAGCAGATGCACGAACCATGGTACTTTGGGGAGTTGGTCAGCCCATGTGGAAGTCGAACTGTCGTAGTAAGTGAATTCTGCTCCAAATGGAAACAAGACCTCCGAAGGCCGCTTCGGTAGTCGCATCTTTGAGTAGTGAGTTTGACTGAATGACTTCTTGTTCGACGCTAGAGTTAGGTGGCTCTTGATTTTGGCAAACTTTCGAAGTGTCTCCAGGTCCTCGAATTGAAGCTTGGGAGTGCCATGCTTATTGTGTAACAGTTGGGCAGTCCCCAGCATGTGTAGCTTCCAGACAGCTGAGCGGTATGCGCAGAGGTAACTTGGCATGTCCAGTTGTAAAAGCATGGCGGCCCGTTGTGCCGTCTTTTCGGTTGTCCCAGTGGTGGGAAGCAGATCTTCATAGGCGCTGATCTTGATTCGCTTTCGGTTTCGAAACTTCCAGCATCTCTTGCAGCCGTTGACGTCCTTACTTCCGTCCCGAAGACGAACACAGACGCATACCATGCTCTGGATCTCTTGGGTGAGATTGTCGTACTTCGTTGTCAGCCTATCAAGCTCGGATTGCTTGGAAGATTTTGCCTTCTGCGACTCAGCATCGATTTGTTGGCCGAGAGTTGTCAGTTTTTTCCCAATCACAGTGTTGTGAACAAACATGTGAGGGAAGGAATCAGATCTGATAGAATTGGCGAAGATGGTCTGGTGGTCTAGTGGGAGGGCATTGATACGAGAATCAAGATACTGCTGGACTTGGCTGAGACGCTCAAACTCTTGCCTAGTCTGTAAGCAAAGCACATCCAGCGAGCTGGGTACAAAGATCGGATGGTAATCTCTCAGCAGTGGGCATGCTTTGGTAGCTTCTTGATCCATGTGCATCCACAGTTCAAATAGCTGAAGTAGGTATCGACTCATCAACAGCGAGTTGCCATTGTATGCGTCTCCAACTGTAACAATGAATTGCTCAATGGTCTGAGCAAATGCGCCGCATAGCAGTTGGGAGGCTAAGAAGCTTTTGATATATGTATCTTTCATAGACTCGTCCGCACAGTCGACCAGTTTACTGTACTTGTTCGCCAGCGCATTGACCTGGGAAATTGTCCCTTCCTTCAACGTTGAAGGGTCGACAAGCACTCGAGACCTTGTAGACATAGGTTTGTGGGCCATGAGTTTCCGGAAAGCCGCACGACTGTTGGGCAAATGGAGAACAAGGTCATTGTCGGAAGCGCGACGAGGGAGATTGGGGATTTTCCGGACGGTGCTCTTCTTGTACTCATCCCACGAGCTAGTGACTTGCGCCCTGACGTCGGTCAATATGTTGTGAAATTTATCACTTTTGTGAGTGAAGAAATGGTCGTATGCCTCTCGCAGACGCCCAGAGGCAGCATCTCTCTCCGACTCAAGCTTGGCAAGGCGCCGAGAGAGCTTTGCCTGGAGCATGAGCGTCATTTCCGGCTGAATGGACCCCGCGCAGTCTCTGAGAAGGTCGGCTAGTACTGCGCAGATGATGAATTTGTAGTAGACTCGGCTCATCGCCTCATGAGCATCGTCCAGGAGGGTGGACAATATTCGTCTGATGGTGACACGAAGGACCAGCCAGTACGGTAAACGCCGCCAGGGCATCTCGGATTTATCCAAGACCACATCATCGCGCACCCGCTTACGTAGTTGGCGGGGATACACTGAGCTTCCGATGCCTTCCAGTAGAGGCATGAGTATCTCGCTGATGAGGGCGGAGCTGGGACAGTCGCGAACCTCGACGACTGACTTTCCTCCCTTCTTGGCGCGAGCTGCAAAACTGTCGAAAGATTTTGAGCTTGCTTCTTCGAGAAAGAGTGTCAGGTTGTCGATAAAGGAGTGGTCGGTGAACTCGCTGGTCGGAATCGCTATAGCTCTGCTTGGAAAGTCCCAGGTGAGGGCATTTTGGGTCTTGAGAACATCCGCAACCGGTGCGGCGGTCTCAAACTCCTCGAAGATGACGTTCTCTCCTCTGTAGAATAAGTTAACGTTAACGAATAATGAGCTGAGTGAAAATGTGGTGACTTACCCATCATCCAGGTGGACGATTAGAGCAGCGTTCTGCGGCTCTAGGTGAATAGCAAGCCAAACAGCGCCACCAGAATCTCGTACATTCATGAGCGCAGTCCAGAGATCCTCTTGGGAGAAATTGCCGGCATGCAGGTCATAGATGGCCTCCAGCGATGCTTTGAGGATTTCCCAAACATTCGGATCGCCGGCGCTGCGAACGATTCCCGAAGAGTTGAGCAGCCGGGCTCCAAGGCTTTTCTTCATTTCGATGTTCTCGCCATCGAATTTCTGCGGGAGCTTGGGTGAGAGCACAAGGTGATGAAAGAGTGCCTCAAGGAGGGCAGGGTTGTCTTCCGCCATGGTCGCGACGGGATGATGAATGATCAAGGTGCGAGATAAAATACCGCGAAGAGATGCAGGTTTCAAAAAAGGGTCGGTTGGTCGAAAGAAATAGGTGGTCATGCACGGCGGCCTGGTGAGGAGTGTTGGTCGGCCTCCCGCAGGAGAAACTCCACCGTGTTTCGCTTGGCGTGGTACGAAATCAAACGTGGGCGCAGCTTGACGCGGAGGATTTCACGATGTTATGCAAAAGATTCTGCTACTTGTCTTTGGTCAGCCGCGTGGCTTTTCCTTTGTGTGAAGTGATTTACTGCTGGAGGCGTACCTTTGGTTTGGTTGTTGTGTGGTGGTGAGGAAGCGCGGCTTCTTCGAGTCGAGATGCTTCAGGTGTTTGTTTTTTCAAGCTGCAGCCTAAACTTTCTAAGGTTACTTTGCAGAAGCAACGGGCGAAAAGGCTGTTTGTCATAGGGTTTTAGCCCAAAACGTGTGGTCCCAGCAGACTGTCCAAATCACTTTAGAATGTAATTCAGCACCGTTGGATGTAAGAAATTATAGACACAGTCATGTAAAAGTGCAGTTGTCTATGTTGTACTGCTGAACCATCTGGTATGCAGACATGATACTAAAAGCAGCCGCCAATCTTTGTGATCGACATTGACGCAAGCTGACCAACGTAGAGGACCCGAGTGCTGCTAATCATAGACATAATCATGTCAAAGTGTAGTTGTCTGTAGTACTCCTCAACCATTTTGTATGCAGACATGATACGCGCCTGAATGCAGTGGCATCCTTCTCCAAATTCTTGAAGAATGAAGCATCAGTAGCCCATAGCTACTACTAAACTCCGGGGGTCATAGGAAACTTGACGCGGCTCTCAAACTTGCCCTCATTGAGTGACAGGAGTCCCTTCAAATCACCATCTTGAAGGAGAGTGCAGTCTTCCTTGTGGTCCTTCTCGGCCCATCCTGCCTTTTGGCAGGCCTTGTCAATGATTAGCATTGTGGTAGAAAAGCGCTAGTGGATTGGGAATGTCTTACCCCGTTGCAATACCAGAACATCGAACACTTGGCGCACTTCTTCAGAGACGCAGCCTGTTTTCCGCACCCGTGGCAGGTTCTCATTCCGTTGGTTACGGTTGAGTACTTGTGAACTCTGTCGTTCAGAGAAAGGAGATCGTCCAGCGCCACTGGGAAGATCTGAGTAACAAAGTCAGTTAGAAAGGTCTTTTGTAATTTGGTGGAGATTGTAAAGAAGTTTACATACCTTGAGAAGCGTGGGCTTTTCAAAACGAATTCCTGCTTCATCATACATGAACGCATGCTGCTCTGCGTAGAGTACCGCAACAGTGTACCCTTCACGGATCTGCGACGCTACTACCTCGCTTTCGCGCGTTGCAGTGTAGAAGATGATCGGAAGCGTCTTGCCGGTGAGGTCCTTGACAGTCATCTGGAGACGCGAGGAATCCGAATGCTCGACGATCTCTGCCAAGAAGCACCAGTGTCGTCGAGGCCTAAAGTTACGACCGTCCTTGATTTTGAAAAAGTCGCGCTCCATGACATTGTCGTTGGGTAATCCAAGGAAAGTAGGAAACATGTCTTGGTTGCGGAGAGCTCCAACCTCTGGCAGCTTCTCCCTCTTCCAAAGCCAGGCGTCAAAGTCGTCGGGGTCGAGTCCCTCTGGAACTTGATCAAAGGCAGTCTTCCACTGTGCGGTGTGCCCGTATGTGGTATGAGTAGAAGGGTCCAGAGCAAGCTTCTGGGTCTTGATAACATGAGGGTCGTCATCACCTCTGATGAAATGCCAAGCGGCTGCAGCTCGCTCCGTGAAGACTCGTGCTCGGGCCAGGTCTCCGTGGGTGACGACAATCTGAGCGGCATCAAAGAAGGCTCTTGGCAAGCCAATGTCGTCCAAACTATGTTCCTTGTAGAGTTGAACTTGTTTGTACACGTGTCCAAGCATCCGCTTTGGGTTTGACAGTATCCCCGTGATTCCAGCTCGAGCAATTCGGTCTTCCAGCACCAGGATCTCGTCAAGACGTCTGTCGCTTTCGGCGCTCAAATCCTCTGGCAGCGAGCAAAGGTTACAGGTGCAAGTAAACATGAACTTGGTTCGAAGGGCTTCTTGACGTGTTCGTCGACTCTTCAAGATACCAAGGTATGTGATGGTGATCTCTTCACCTTCTTCAATGTCGCGAAGGGCATGGATTGTGTGTCGTTTGATGCCCTCATTAAAGTCCTTCTGTGCGTTGTTGTCACAGGCATGATTGATACGGGATGCCTGAAGGAAAACACCGCTTCCAAAGTCCATGGGTAGACCGTTGGTTCGGACAATTCCAAGGTATGGGGAGACGTCGTCCCCACTAGGATAGATGTTGCACATCGATAGGAAGGCTTCTCGTTGATCAGGAGGAAGGCTATCAACCTGTCTGCTGATGGAGGCTGACACAGCCGCGATGTTGGCAAAAATTTCAGGGACTCTGATGATGGCTTTTTCGGAGAGGATTCGAGTGCCTTTGGGGATTTTGCGAGTGGCAATGAGGCCTTGGCCCTTACCAGGAACTTTCCGAAGTTCGGTCATTGGTTCTTCAACCAAGCCCGACATGATGAAGTATGTCTCGGTCGTACGGCTTTTGCTCAATAACGCACTCGATGGTGTGAAGGAGGATGTTGAGAAAGGAAAAAACAAAGGAGATTTCGCTGGATTTAAAACTCAGGGCAGAAATCGGTGGGCCTCCCGCAGTCACGGCAAAATGGAGTTGGTTGCCTGGGATGAAAGGTTGACTGCAAACAATTTTACTGTGGGATGGCCAGCAACATAAGGAAGAAGAGAAAGCTGGGCTTTGATTGGTCTTTTTCTGCCACGGCAGTGTGTTTGTGTGACCAATCGTTACAGTATCAGATATCTGGAGCAAACTCGACCAGGGATACTCGGTATCAGTGCCTTGTGCGCTTGTTCTTGACAGCCAGTGCCCTTGGTATATTCAACTTACTGTTTGTATCGTCTAGATATTGCATCCGCCAGGCAATAAGATGCTGCAACATACTACTGTAGCAGAGCCCGGTACGGTCGACAAACCATGGTTCGAGGAACTAAGCGCTGGAACTAACTGGAACTAACTGGTGCTATAACTATGCCTGTGAAGCTTTTTTTTTTCGACGCCTGGGGATATGCTAACGATGGTTCATTGCAGATTTACGTGGTACCGACTGACGCTGAACGTGGAATTATGACAGCCCAGAGACATGGCCTCAGGGTACCAGACAAATTGGCCGCTGGAAACATAAAAGACGAAATCATTAGATCAGCTTATGCTACTTAGACTATAGTCTTTAGGATATTTGTTTTTATAACCTAAGTCATAGGAGGTCAACTTTTCTGCTACCCAGTAGTATGGCTAGTTATCGATGAATGCCATTTGACCATCACATTACCAATTTTCGGTTTTCCCACCAACATAAAGCAAGAGGCATACTTTGGTCAGTAGACAATCTACCAAACGGATTTCTGTTTACTGACAAAGGCAAGAATAACCAATCTTCAGGATCGTTTGAGTCCTGACTCTGCTGACTGATATCAACGACTAGATGCATGTGTGCCACGGCGCCCAAACAGGAATGCACAAGCAATATGCGACTATACACAAAGATAAGAACTCCAAATGACGACGCCAAGCATCTTGCTGACTGCGCCAAAAACCAGTTTTGTGGTCGATCACCCAGCGTGTCTTCGCCAGAACAGCGTCACATCCGGATATTCCGCTTCGCATCTCCCCAACGCAAACGACGAAATACTGATTTGAACACGATTGTCTCGCTGTATTCAAATGGACCCTGCCTCAGTCTACGCCTCTCTCCCACTGGATCGAGCGCAAAAGGAAATCCGGTTCACTGAAATACTCGGAATTTCTCCACAGCTTCGATGCAGGCTCAGTAAAGCATCATTGTTGCACAATCCAAAATTCTGTGCTCTGTCTTACGTCTGGGGCGCTTCAAAGGAATCTCAAGACATCGTCGTCAATGATGTGACTTTTTCAGTAACAAAAAGTCTTGCTAACGCTCTCATCAATGTTCATGTCCACTGGGAAGAGTTCTTCTCGACGCGGGATCGAGAAGACACCTTCTCGGATCAAGACCGAGAAGAATCCTTCCCATATCTATGGGCTGACGCACTTTGTATCAACCAAGCCGACAACGCAGAGAAAGGTTATCAAGTACCTTTGATGAAAGACATCTACTCTTCTGCTCAAGTCACATTTTGCTCTTTGGACGCGATATCTCCAAGATCCAACATTCCTGCTGCAATTGACATCATTCGTGAGATTGCTTCACGACTCGACCAGAAACATCCTGACACCAGACCAGAGACTGCTGCCAGCATCCTAGAAAATCTTCCAGCGCGACAATTCTACAACAAAGCCGGACACGAACGTTGGCAAGCAAAGAATCACCAACGACTTCAGTGAATTGCAATACTGGGAACGGGCATGGATAGTTCAAGAGCTTGTTGTGTCGACACAAGTGGTGTTGTACTACCGAAAAAGCTCAATCAATCTCGAACCATTTACGCGAGTCGTCCAGTGGGTTTCGAACTTAGTCACGGAATTGCATGCGCCAACAAGTCTTCCGCAAAGGGCTCTACCACATGAACAACTGATGATAGCAAATAGTCTGAACAAATTTAGCACGATAGACAAGATCCGTACCCTGCGGAGGTTGTACCACTGCATCTGTCCGCAAGTTCACGACATGCGCCTTCTTTGGGTCGAAGGCGCTTCATTCCGAGCTACGAACCCAAAGGATCATGTATACGCGCTATGCGGCATCGCCAATCTCGATATACCGCCGCGATACGACGAGAGTGTATCTGTTGCAGAAGTGTACATCGAATTCTGCGTGGAGCAAACAAAGATTCCCATCTTTGCACCGTTGCACTTCCTCACTTATGCAGGGCTGTCGAATGGAGACCCAGCAAAGTTCGACTTACCTACCTGGGTACCCAACTTTCCAGATTGTGCAGAGGCTTTTGGAGTCCCGATACATATTTGTTTGCCGCATGTGCGGAAGGCAAAGATATGGAAAGACCGCATTGGAAGCGTCCAGGATATCACGATCCAAGATCGCAGTCTGCACACAACATCGCTTCATATCGACTGCATCTCAGACATCAGCCCAACTCTTAGTACAGACGAAGACATACCTGGTTTCCTTCCTTATCTCTACAAGATGCTAGACGATGCATTCCAAGCTTCAGAGACTCCTTACCGTAAGGACTCTCATCCATTCCTCAAGCTGGCCAGTGCTTTCTACCACGCCAGGATTCCCAACAAAGTCTGGAATACAATCGAACTGATCAGGGTGGCGAGAATGTTTCTCTACCTCCATCTTTCAGTTCTCATTTCCGATGGAAAGAACAAGTACGATGAGAGTTACTGGGGGAACTTTCCTAAGAACATCTGCTGTGATCTGGAACGCTATCTGGAGGTAGGAGACTTGGAAGATGAACCATATTTCAGATTCTTTGTGAGAATCATAAGTGACAAGTCTTTTGACGGGGTTGATTGGCCGCGCAATGCTTTCGGTGATGTCAATCATTTTTCCAGGGGTGTTCGAGTGGCACGTACATTGGGGAATGAGTTTGCACTGGTTCCTCCGCAAGCAGAAGCAGGAGATGAGATAGTTTTACTAACTGGCTGCTACAGTCTTCCTTTGATCAGAAAGGTGGAAGAGCATTACATCTACATTGGGCGGGTGGGTTTTGCTGAAGAGATTGTCGAGAAAAAGCTTGATGAGTACAAAGCAGGCCAGGCAAAGTTGGAACATGTGGAACTCCAGTAGGATGCTGTACATTAATTAATTTACATAGATCATAGTGCCTTGCTGCGAGGGAAATATAGTACGTGGCAAGTTGTAACGACTCTAGCCTGCCGTTTGTTTGATGTTTGGTCTACTTAGAGCGTTAAACATAACATAACGTCACGCAGCTGTCTGACGGCAACAACAAAGTTACCAAAACTTCACCCCGAGAATCAACAAATGAAGAAAGAAATGGAACCAACGAAATCCTTCATGTCTTGTCCTTGTAACCCCTCAAATGTCACTGGAACGAATAAGAATTAAACTATCTACCCGGTAGCTTGGTCTGCACAGGGGTGTCGACTTGGAAGTTGTGCAAAGTCCCACACTGTTAACGATGAAGCCATCATCGAGTGAGTAGCCTTCGTGTCAGCCTGCGGCATCCTCAAGATCCTCGTCGGACTCTTCATCTCGTCATCTTCTGTTCTTGCCTGCGCTAGGCGCACCACGCTTGCGAGAGCCTGCTGCCCCACGGCGGCCTCCCTCAAGATCGCCAACGGACAAGCCTCCACATGTACTTGTTCACAACATTAAGCATTCGAATCGACATGACTCCAAAGACCACGTAATATCTCAAACGTGATTTGCAAACTTACGCGGCACTGATTGCCGTTTAAAGTGGTCAAACTCGCTAAGCTCGGGAGTGCGGCTGTCGATCGGAGAGTGCCGACCTAGCCGCAGTGACGTTCACAGGGGTCCTTTACCTATTCTTGTCGTTACATTTTTGTGATCCCAAATATCGCGTTGGTCTATCCCTGACCGATGCAGTGGATTTCATCTGTGCTTTGATTGCATAGTCTCAGCACAATCTGATCTGACATGACGATGGGTCATGTAGAATTGAGCGGCATGGACAATAACTTATTTTTTACCGAGTTTGTTGTAAAATAGATAGGACATTATACATGCATATGAAGAAGCATAATTCACCTTATTCCGCAATGGCGAAAAGATCGTGGTTTTGATCTTTTGGAGCCGGATGAATCCGACGTTGACGATGAGCACAAGATTATTGGGGATCACTTGATTAGCTTGATCACTGCCGCAGAGGACTCTGACCTTCAGTTTGGGGACTCTGGAAGTCGCAGAATTTACAAAAGGGTAGTTGATGAGGCTGTCATGATCATGGATGTTGGTCGCATCCCATACTCACATATTGCACCGCCACTCCAATGACACTACGAAGCCCCGGTAGATTCGAACCAGGTGTTGTTTCCCGATACGTTTGACTTTCGCATTGAGACAATCCATGATACCGCGTTTGTGATCTCCATCACTCCGGGGGAAGCAGCCGCATCACGTTCCACGCAACGATGACAGTCCTGATCCCAATCAAGACAGACTTTCAGCCTGGCCCAAAAATGTCGAGATGCTCAATAACGGACATGAACCTCAGAGTACCAGAAAATTGGCCGCTGGAAGCATAAGAGACGAAATTAGTAGATCAGCTTATGCAACTTAGAATATGGTCTTTAGGCTATTTATTTTTGTAACCTAAGACTTGGGAGGTCAACTTTTCTGCTACCCAGTAGATGAAGTTTGTGAAGAGATACAGCCCTCAGCCGCCTACAATCACTTAGCTCATTGCCTTTGCTGGTGGCTTCATGTCAACATGGGTAGACAAGGACATTGCCAGGACAGAGTATGGTGACAAGTATGCGTTGAAGTTGAACACGTTTACGTTATCCAAGTGTCCCGAGATTCTAGAGGCTGAGAGAAATAACCTCTTCCGGGACATTATGCGCACTTGTTCAGAATAGGTAGTGGGCTGTATAATGCCAAGATACGATGAGACACGAGGCTTACTCAGTGCCGCATGCAATGGAAGAGTCTCCGATAAGGAATTCTCCGTAGCGTGTTGGTTATTCTTGTTTCATATTTTTGGATCATTAAGTTTTATGAAACGTCGTCGTCATTAAACTTAAAGTGGCCCCTGACTAGGAATTAACCTTTATGCAGAGTTGGTAGAGATGCATTGATATCTCGGTAGGAAGTGTCGGCACACAGCCAGTCTGGCTCTGGAAATTACAACAGATACTCAGGTCAGATCAGCAGTCGGGGTGAGATTCTAGAACCAATCATTTATGCATCGTGGTTTGTTGGCAGTGTTAGATTGGTGACAATGAGGCGCAAGCTGCGCAACCCGCTAAACCAAGGAATCGCCGACCCAACATGACCCACACACTTTGTCCTTAGTATCGGTCTAGACTCAAAGTATCAGAGTTTAATTACTCACTGTTATCTCACCAATCTTTTGAGATTTCACTCACTCACATTCACTACCTTTTTGCGTTATTTTCACTCTTTCAGCAAGCTGCATTGGGCAGCCATTGTCCCTCAATGGCGTCTTTATTCATGTTTCTATTCATCTCTTTGCAATGCATGCTTCTATTATTCACAACAGGTGTCTTATCTCAAGCCATCAAACATGAAGCCGATGTCGTCATTTACGGCAACACAGTCGCTGCCATTTCAGCTGCCATTCAAACAGTCCGAATGAACAAAACCGCTGCGATAGTATTTCGAGGAAGTAAACTTGGTGGCTTAACGACATCCGGTCTGGGCTGGACAGACTCAAAAGACGGCAACACAATCGGCGGCATCGCAAGGGAATTCTACGAAAAAATCTACGAATACTACGATAACGACGATGCCTGGAAATACGAAACAAGAGATAATTATATCGACAAGCACATTCGAGCACAACCAGGTCCAGCTATCGGCGACAAGGTTCAGTGGACATTTGAGCCTCATGTCGCAGAGAAGATCTTGGAGCAATGGCTAAAAGATGAGAAAGTCCCCGTCTTTCGAAATGAAGCCATCGTCCGTTCAGAAGGCGGTGTCAAAATGGACGGAACAACGATCAAGTCTTTCCAAACAGAGTCTGGGTCTACTTTCTCGGGCAAGATGTTCATTGATGCAGGTTACGAAGGCGACCTCATGGAGACAGCGGGAATCTCAAACCGAGTCGGACGAGAAGACGAGGAGGAATTTCACGAATCCGCGGCTGGTATCCAGATAAATGCGCCCAACCTTCTTACGACGATCGATCCATTCAACGACGAAAAGGACCCCCACAGCGGTTTCATTCCTGGCGTCGGAAGAAATACGACAGAGGTTGTTGCTCAACGATCGCATGGTAAAAAGGATCATCGCCTTCAAGCCTTCAATTACCGACTTTCCTTGACGAAACAAAAGGACAACAAAAAGGACTTCTTCAAACCAAAGGGCTACAACGAGTCTCACTACGAGATTCTCTTCCGCTACATCAAAGCAGGCCACCGAGGCCCTTTTTTCACGAAACAGCTCATGCCGAACCTCAAGACCGACACCAACGCAGCAGGTCTTGTTAGCACCGACCTCATCGGCGGAAGCTACAATGAGACGGCCAATTACGCCGAGTACTCCTACAAGGATCGAGAAGCCGCTGCGCACAGGCATACTGTCTGGGCTCAAGGACTATTATGGACATTGGCAAACCACAAGGACGTTCCAGAGCACATTCGCGACGAGGTTTCACTTTGGGGCTATGCCAAGGATGAGTGGACGAGTAACGACAATTGGCCATATGAGATTTACGTCCGCGAGGCTCGACGCATGAACGGCGTTTACACGATGACGCAGCACGATATCCAGAACCCGAAGGAGTACAACGATACTATTGTCGGAGTGGGATACTACACGCTTGATGTGCACCAAGTCGAGCGTGTTGTCGTCGACGATCGAATCTTCGACGAAGGCCTTGTTCACGTTCCCAACCCTGGGCCTTTCCGAATGCCATATGGCTCGATCGTACCACGTAAACAGGACGCCGTCAACTTTCTCAACCCCGTGACGGTGAGCGCTACACACATCGCGCTGTCGGCGATTCGGATGGAGCCGATATATATGATCTTGGGACAGAGTGCGGGGACGGCTGCTGTCTTGGCGATAGAGGATAATGTGAATGTGCAGGAGCTTGATCACAAGAAGCTGAAGAAGAGGTTGGAGGGTGATACCCAGGTTGTAAAGTCTTTTGCGGCCACTTTGAGTACGGGATATGTGCATGGGGTGATATCTATAGCGATAGTTATTTGGCTTCAATTGGCTTGATGAATGCGTATGGAATTAAATAGACAAATATAGACTTTAACTTATGACAGCAACCTTCGAACTGAACACGGGTCCAAGTCTGGTGATGTCTTTAACATACCCAACCGCCATCCACGTTGTACACAGAACCTGTCACGAAAGATGCCTCATCGCTAAGAAGGAAAGCGATAACACTAGCGACTTCAATTGGTTCCGCCCTCCTTTTTTGCACAGTCCCTGCAAGACTACGCTTCACATGCTCGGGGTCATCGTGTTGATTCATAGCGGTGCTCACAGAGCCTAGGACAGTTTGTCAAAACTTTCCAAGCACGGTCAACTTACCTGGTGAGACACAGTTCACTCGAATATGTTCATTTTCTTTAGCAGCTCTCCTGGATAGTCCAATAACAGCGGCCTTGCTGGCGCAGTAAGCGACGTGGCCGGGTGCTCCAAATTGACCAAAGACGCTTGCAGCAGATACCTGATCGACCGTCAGTGACATTTTAAGTCGCGAATTCACCTACGCACAATACTTCCGCGTGCCGTAATGGCTTTTAACTCTGCGCGCAAACAATTGAATACTCCCCGTGTGTTGACCGCAAACATCCTATCCCAGACCTCGTCGGTGTACTCAGTAAGTGGTGTTGGTTCAGCTATGATACCAGCCATATTAACAGCACCATCTAGCTTGCCAAACGTGTCGATAGTCTTTTTGATCCATGCATTCACTGATTCACTTTTACTGACGTCGACTACCTGATAGATATGCCCATTACCTGGAAGCGAATCGAGGACGGACTTCAGGGCTTCTTCGTTGATATCTGCGAGAGAAATTACTGCTCCTCTCGACGCGAGGAGTTGGGCGGTAGCCAGACCCATGCCGGATGCAGCGCCAGTCACGGCGATCTGATGAATCAGTCTGGAAAATGTTGCTGGAAAGTTGGACATACTACTTTACCTTTAAAAGAAGTCATCATAGGATGTGCAATAGAGTTTTGATGTGACTATTGTTCCGTTATCCAACGTGAGTTGTTGCCAACGACACGAGATCCAGAGTCTGATACCCACGCTTATATCCCGAAGTCTATCTATGAAAGAATGATGGTGTGACCTTCCCCGCACCCACGTGGAGGTTAATTGGCTAGATGCAAGTAGAAAGTAAGCTCAAGATATGGGTTGCCATTTGGAGTTACCATTACCAGCAAACCAATGGTGACATGTCGGCACTTGTGCAAAGTTAACTGAGAAAGATAAAGAGTTTAAATTAACAACATAATCTCAAAGTGAACCTCAGCTATCGATCCACGAAAAGGCCACTGGCTTGCAAGAGTCTTCAGCTACACTGAAACTGCAACGTGTGCACCGTCCCTCCCATCCCATACATGTTGAATACGTTCCATAGTCTCAGTAAATATCTTCAGCCCACTCCTCTTAGCAGAACTTTGGAACCACTGGATGAACGAGTTTCTTATACCAATATCATCCGTTTCACAAGCTGCGATAAACGCAGGCCATATCAACCTCAAAGATCCATAACCCATTCCCGCATCAGAATCGTCAAACTCGAGTAGCCGATCACGTACACCAAGCACATGTTTCTCAAGCATACTGGGATCCAAGTCATAGATCCTGCGGTAGAAATAGACAGAAAGGGCATGCTGCATCGTGTCGGCTAGACTGTTGAGAAGATCGAAGGATTGTTGTTGTTCTGTGTCCACAGGTGCTTCTGTCATCCATATTGACTGACGGAGGATGTGGAGTTGCTTAATCCATCGCTCAACAGCCTTTGCGCGAGCCATGAATTCTTTCAAAGGCATGGCTTCATCTTGGCTTTGATCCTTTTCTCTCGCGAGACGTATGACCAATGATAGCATAAAGAGGTGCAGTTCCGGTACGCCAAATATCTCAGGATAAAGCGTGGCGGACCAAATGCCAGGATGTTGAAGGTGTAAATCATTTTCTCCTTCCTCCTGACCCTTCACCTTTAACATCTCCTGGTCTAGGTCTCTCCAACTCGTGAGACGAAAAGATAGATTGTCCACACTATAAATACTCGCATCGCTGGCTTCAACTGCTTCGCGTACGCGATTTCGATGATCCAAATTGAGTCTGCAGTCGGTAAAGCTGCTCTCGTGGGATAATCTCTCAAACACATAGCAATGATGCAGTAATCGGACCTTGCGTGACTTGCGTCGTTTAAGGCCCCTCAGACGAATAAATTTCTCAGTCTCCAAGAAGTAGTACTCGGCCTCGTCTCTGTTTCCAGAAAGAACCGACATCTGCACCATCGTCAAGAGTGCCATGAGTATGGACTTGTATTTAGCACGTTTCGGTATATCGTATGCTGTCTTGAGCATCATCCGGATATGATAGTGGGCTTGTTGGTAATATGTCTTGGCTTGATGTAACCATTTTGTAGAGTTGTAAATTCCACCGAGACTAAAGGCGCTGATGGATAGAGTTCCGTAGAAAGCGCATAGACTTGCATGATCCATTTCATCGCCCAAGGTCAAAGCCGCCAAGCAATTCTTAACATGTGGGAGAAAGAGGATGTGCCATGGGGTCTTGCTGTGACGATATGGCGTCAAACCTCTAAGAACTGTCGTTGAGTAATGCTTGATCAGCAAGACAGCATCTCTCGGGACTTCATGATCGGCTATTGGACCTGGACTTGGCGATGGATCGGCCAATGGTAATGTTGGCGACTGCACCTGCATGATGGAGGATATTGTGATCGGTGATTGAGGGTTTGGGCCAACTACGGACTCATCAGGCCAAGGGAATACTAGCCCAATATCCATGGAATCCCACCAGTCTGGTATCTCGATGTTTCCAGGATTTAGCCAATTGGCTACGGGAAGACTGTCGAAGGTATTTAAAAAGCCGTGCGATTGTCGATTGACTGGTTCAGCAATGGTCGTTGTGATATTCACGGATGGCGAGACCACCTCAACGTCAAAATCGAGATCCGGGATGACGATATCTTCCTGGTCATCCGCAACCTGGATGCATGAAGAGTCTACAAGGTCGTTATGTACCAAATTGGGACTAGGAACAGGATCGTGTCTCAACTCTCGGTTGACCCGAAAAGCTCCAAAGGGACCTCTCGATATCTGTAGATCCGGCGTTGTCTTTTCACAATCGTCATCGATTTTGGAAAGATGCCAACTCGCCGACCTGGGATGTATGTCTCGAATAATCTGCTCACTCATGCATTTCCGTTCATGGTCAGTCAATAGGGGCCGTCGAAACTTTGTCGTTGTCGTGGATGGGTCATCAAAGTCGAAGAAAATGTCTATATTGTAGCCACCACATTCGACACCTGCGATGCTGCACATTGAGCAACTAGGACGACCTTCATCGCATTTTACACGACGGCCGCGACACTGTAGTTTGTCAGATAGATGTTTTGGTGCGAGTCATCGGCAGTGGACAAACGGTAACGCAGCCACCGAATGATCGGCTTCGTCTTCCTTGACGCTTTTTGGTACGAGCCTCGTGTTTCCTTTGTGAGACAGACATATTGGAAAGGAGTTATTTCGCTGGCAATACTTGCTTTGCAAAGAAACGAACTATCCATCGATGTTGATACAGGAATGGTCGACGACAACCTTGTCGTCGAGCGCAAAGATAAGGTGCGGTCTAACCCAAGGTGGACGTCCCCCGCCTTTCGGATATCGGCGACCTGGAGAAACCTTCCTAGCTTGGTGGGAAGACTTCTTCTCGGGAAAAGAACCCGTAGTCCACAACAAGACAGGGACTTGCTGTATCATCATTGTTATTGTGCGTTGGCGAAACATGTCAATTGGACAAACCCAGTGTGATATTGATCAGATGATAAGCCGCTGTCGTAAATGGAAGGTCATATCTGGTGGGGAAAATAGACATCCGAGGGTGCATACACTGTGCAGCTGGATGGTTTGTCTACCCGATTGAGTCAGATCATCTTGACTCTGGGATACCTCAAACTGAAGCAAACTCCAACTCTGAGATTGAACAAGTCAATGACCCAAGATATATAGAGTCTGTCCTTGTCGCAAATCATTTTCTCACAGGCTTAACCACCAAGACACATCACATATTCGCATCTCATTCCGTCTCATCTCAACTACGAAAATGGGTTCTCTACCAAAGACAGCCAACAAATTTGACGTCCTCATCCTGGGCGCCGGCCTTTCTGGTCTATGCACTCTTTACAACCTTCAAAAGCGCTTCCCCGATTGGCGCATCAAAGTCCTCGACGCTGCCCCCGATGTAGGTGGTACGTGGTACTGGAACTCGTACCCAGGCTGTCGCTTCGACTCTGAGTCGTTGTCGTACTGTTTTTCATTCGACAAAGAGCTTCTTGATGAGTGGCACTGGAAAGAGGCTTTCTCTCCGCAGCCAGAGACCCACAGGTACATCACGTACTTTGCCGAGAAGCACAATCTTCACAAGGACATACAGCTCAACACCATTGTTACAAAGGCGACATGGAGTGAGTCAGACCATACTTGGACTTTTATCGACGAGGCTGGTAATGAATACACTTCAACCTTTTTCGTCAGTGGTATGGGCTTCTTATCTGCACCGACACTACCTGCCATTGAGGGCATTGAAGACTTCAATGGTAGACTGTTTCACACCTCGCGCTGGCCCAAGGATCTCGACGTGAGCCGCGATTTTGCTGGCAAGAAGGTTGGCGTCATTGGTACAGGTGCAACCGGCATCCAGATCACCACTGCTTTATCCAAAGACCCCAACATTGAATCAATCAGTGTTTTCCAACGCACAGCCAATTGGTCCGCACCACTACGCAACACCGAGATCTCGCTCGAAGATATGGCAGACCACAAAAAGAACTACGACAATGTCTTCAAAGCTTGCTCCGAAAGCTCGTCTGGCTTCCTTCACAAAGGCGATCCTCGCAAGTCACTTGAAGTCACGGAAGAAGAGCGACTTGCTTTGTGGGAGAAGCTTTACAACGAACCTGGATTCGGCAAGTGGCTGAGCGTTTTCTCGGATACATACACCGATCGCTATGCGAATAGCCTGTATTCCAATTGCATGGCCGGCAAGATCAGACAGCGTGTGAACGATCCAGCTGTTGCAGAGAGTCTTATCCCAAAGAACCATGGTTTTGGAACTCGTCGCGTTCCTCTTGAGAGTGGTTACTTTGAAGCGTACAACAAGCCAAATGTTCATCTCGTTGACTTACAAAAGACACCAATTGATCGCGTCACAGCGTCTGGGATTCTGACATCTGACGGGAAGGAGCACAAGCTCGATGTCTTGATCTGCGCGACAGGCTTCAATGCCATAACTGGTGCTTTCAGTGCTATCGAGTGGCATGGGAAGAACAACCGGCCACTGATCGCAACCAGTGACAGTCCCAATGCCAACAAAGCAATTTGGCTTGACCACCGACCGCAGACATTCCTTGGACTCACTGTCCCTTCCATGCCAAACATGTTCATGGTTCTCGGTCCTCATCAGCCTTTCGGAAACGCTACTCGAAACATTGAGTATGCTGTGCAGGCCATTTCGGACCTGCTACAGTATTGCAAGGATAATGGATATACTTCTGTTGAACCCACTGGAGAGGCTGTTGAGCAGTGGACCGAGCATGTTGCCAAGTGCAGCGAGAGTCAAGTTTTGATGAATGAGATAGATAGCTGGATGACGGGTGTCAACAAGAATGTCAAGGGCAAGACGGTGAGGAGTGTGGCGCGGTATAGTGGGAACATCACCGAGTATCGTCGGCGATGCGAAGAGGTCAAGAAGATGGGCTACAAAGAACTTGTATTTTGCTAGATTGTATTTAAATCTTAGTTGTTATTGTCCAATTGCAATGAGTTCATATGTATCCTTTCATGCCTTGTCCTTTATCATATTTACATCGCTGTACTTCTTCATTTCTTAATCGTCAACTCCTTCAACCCTTCTCAAACGGCGGCTCTCGAGTAACATGTAATACTAAATTCTTTGTATTGATTCTGTCGTTACCCAAGACGCACACAGAAAACCGTTGGCCGTGCCATCATTTCGGATTTGGGGTTCACAATTAGTGGCACTGTAGCCGGACTAGGGGGTAGCAGAAAAGTTGGCCTCCTAAGTCTTCGGGTATAAAAATAAGTAGTCTAAGGAGCTTGGTCTAAGTGGCATAAGCTGCCCTTATCATTTTGTCTCTTATGCTTCCAGCAGTCAATTTTTCTGATACCCCGAGGCCGGAGTCATATCAAACTCTGTGATCTGTTGACAGACACGGGACTTCAAGCTTTCGCTTCTGCTTTGACCACGTCAGTGCGTGACACATTGCTGTACGTCGTGTCGTCTATCAGCTCCAGAGCCGTTATCATGCATCCCCCGCAATTCAAATGAGGAAAGTTATATCTGGTGGCTGATCACAGTGGGGTAATGCGACGATACCGATACGACTTTGACAAAATGGGCAAGTTTCGCCAGACTAGTGTCGGATATCGCTGTTCCAGTTCTGAGACTGACTGATGTGGAAATGATGGGGTCAAGCTGCTGTTAATCAATATAAGACCAGTATTTTGGCCAACAACATAATGGGGCCATTTCTTTGCATCATCTATTTCCTATCAAGACACTCATATTATTGTTTACCTCTATCGTCAGAATGGACGTTCCAGGCTTTGCTTTGATTACAGGAGGCGCCTCTGGAATCGGCCGTGCGTGTGCCAGGGCTTTTGCAAGAGACGGGTCTGCTGGCATCGCCCTCATAGATCTCAATCTCGAAGCCCTGCAAGCTGTCAAGTCCGAGATAGAACAAGAGAAGCTATCACCAAACAACGATTTTCGGATTGAGCTCTACCCTGCAGATGTCACAGACGAGACCAGAATTAATGAAATCGTCGACGACATGGTACAGAAATTCGGTCGCATAGACTACGTCGTCAATGCAGCTGGCATCGCTATTAAACATCAAGGTGGAGCAGCATTCGCTCAAACAGCTGACTGGAGCCGTGTCCTCAACATCAATCTCAACGGAACCTTTTTTGTTCTTAGGGCTGCTGCAAAGTTCATGCTTAAGCAAGACCCAATCAAGTCATCGATCAACAGAAGGGATCTACAGCGTGGCTCCATCATCAATTTTTCCTCCATCCAAGGTGTTGTCGGTATCCCACTATCTACATCGTACACTGCAGCAAAGCACGCCATCATCGGTCTCACACGTTCTGCATCGGAGGATTATGCAAAGGAGGGTCTGCGTATTAATGCAATTTGTCCCGGGTATACGGAAACGCCAATGACAACGAAGAATCCAGACGTACTCAAGGCGATGCAAGAGAGGATATCTACGGCGGTTCCTATGCATAGGATGGGACAGCCTGAGGAGATTGCAGACGGTGTTTTATACTTGGCTGGAGGAAGAAGTTCGTTTGTTACAGGATCAGCCTTGGCTGTTGATGGAGGTTACACTCAAAGGTGATGAATAGGCTGCTGTGGCTTGAGAGTCGAGTTATGACATATCATGAAGTCATTAGGCTAGTAGAATAATGATATGGAATAAGGATTTGGAGAGAATTATGATGGTACGCTGCTTCCAATTCTGCATCTCCGAACATGATACAAAATTAAGTCGCACAAATTATAATTAGTCAGCGGGTTTAGCTCAGTTGGGAGAGCGTCAGACTGAAGTCAAACTTCAATCCTCACCAAGTGATATCTGAAGGTCATGTGTTCGATCCACATAAACCGCAGTCATTTCTTTTTGCTGTTTGGAGCTTTGACCCTAGTCTAGTAAATTGTTGGAGGCTGAGTACCTTGCAGGGTTTTGCGCTTACGATAGGGGCTAGTCAGTTCAGTCAGCCTGGGGCTAGGTATAAGTGTTTCAATCAGAAATTAATACAGTGTCTTCAGCCTCTCTCGTTTTGTTCTCATCTCCCACTTGACAACTCTCACTACTATAAGCATCCAACATGGCCGTCCTGGACGATGAAAAATCTACGACAATCACCAACAATCTCGACGCACACGAGATGATCTATACACCCCTTGACAGCACCCGCCATGAGATCCGGTTGCTTACATTACACCCAGCGACTGAAGAGAGCGATAGGATCTGTTGTACTCTTTCCCACGCCGAGTTGAAGCCTACCAACTCCTCAACTTTGCCTGTTTACGAAGCCCTGTCCTACGTGTGGGGTAAACCCGACTTCTCGGAATTAATTCTTCTCAACAATACATACTTCTACATCACGCCAAGTCTAAAATATGCCCTCTCATGCCTGAGATCCAAGACCCAACAACGCGTTCTATGGGTGGATGCACTCTGCATCAACCAGTCAGATATTTCAGAACGCAATCAACAAGTCGCTTTGATGCGTGAAATCTACTCAAAGTGTGAGAGAGACATCGCTTGGCTGGATCCAGTCGTTGGTGTGGCCTTTGAATCGGACGATATATACAACGATCCCAAACTTGCTCAAATGGAGACCAGCATTAGCAAGGGTATGGAACTGATGAATACCATCATAGAAAGGGACAGCAATGCTCTTGGGGAAACGTTGGCCCCCTATTTTGACGGTGGGTACAGACTTGAATATAACGAAGAGGTTTGTCTCCGCGATTTGTTCGACTTGCCGTTTCTATGGAAACGTCTTTGGGTTATGCAAGAGCTTTCATTAGCGTCCAAGCTGGTTCTCATGTGCAAGGGTGCTGAACTAGACTGGGACTCGTTGTCGGCACTTCTGAAGGACCAGCCATATCTTGACGCGTTCCACATGGGGGATTCCCATTCCTTTTACTTACCAGTCTGGAGCGACTTGTTCGTCCGAATTAAGCTCATCGAGGATCAACGACGACTGTTCAGTTCACCTGGACAGGTCAGTTCGAAACTAATGGATGTATTGACCCGGTTTCGCGAGATGGAGTCTACTGATCCCAGAGACAGGATCTATAGTCTCCTTGGCTTGGCGACTGATAATCATGGAATCCACGCCGACTATACCAAGTCGGTACCTGATTTGTATCGGACCACTACTATCTCCTTGATCAATCTGTCTAAGAATCTGGATATCTTGTGTCAGAATCCATTCGAGGCCCGTGGGGGACACAAGGCTCTTCAACAGGCACAAGATGCCCTGCCTTCTTGGGTCGCCGAGTTTAACTCCAGCCATAGAGACTGTGCAGAGATTATGTTCGCCCAGCGCGA
The DNA here is from genome assembly GCA_019055205.1 of Fusarium cerealis. Lineage (NCBI taxonomy): Eukaryota > Fungi > Ascomycota > Sordariomycetes > Hypocreales > Nectriaceae > Fusarium > Fusarium cerealis. The sequence goes on along the minus strand of JAHKOV010000041.1, from coordinate 315,357 downwards.
CATTTTCAACGCCGGAGTAAAGACCTACGAGACGCCTTGTCGGCTTGTTGGACCCGGAAGTGATACCTTGGTTGTGCGAGGTATTATCCTCGGAGCTATCGGACCAATTCTCCAGGCTAGAGATCAAGACTATACCGCTCGGGTTATGTTGAAACTATATTTCAGCGAAGAAGCAATCCTCAAGCCCAAGAGTCGCATCTATGCCCCAAGAATTGGCGGCAAGACGTTGACAAGCGGCGAGACATGTTTACGTGCGTTCTGGCGGACGCTCGTAAAAGATTGCACATTACCACCTAAGATGAGACGTTTAAGAACCAACGAGGTCAGGTCTCTCGACAAAGTCAACATGACGGATTTATCCAACGAGACGATGATCAACGTTAGTACAATTTGTGTCGAAAATGATTTATACAGCGACCGATCCATGTTTTCCAAGTGCTTAGGCAACATCTTGGATTATGGCGGTATCAAAAGCAAGTTCTCCACGTCGCCTGTAGGCAACCCATATAGCCATTACGCGACAAAGCACTATATGTTTGTGGTGACGGACAACGGACTATATGTCCTTACAAGACCGCATGTTGAGGAGGGAGATGTTGTTGCTGTTGTGGATGGTGGCAAGGTACCCATGATTTTGAGAAAGTCTGATCAGTCTTCTGGAAAGGACAGTACTGGGGGTACTTATAGAGTTGTTTGTCCAGCGTACGTACATGAATTTATGGATGGCAAGGCAGAGACTGGCGTCACTGAGGGATGGTTGAAGAAGCAGGATATCTTGTTGGTGTGATGGTCTAACTAGTAAGTGGTAGAAACGTTGACCTCCTAAGCCTTGGGGTAAAAAAATAAGTAGCATAAGAAGCCTAGTCTAAATATCATAAGCTGATCTACCGATCTTATCGTTTATGCTTCAAACGACCAGATTTACTGACACCTCAAGGTCTGTCGAGTGGGAAGTAGATATTCTGTTTCACTTGAATCGAACAATGAAAACACAAATGTTGTGTACAATATACATAGATAAAATTATAATATACGAGATACAGTTGTTGGCACATATATCTAATGCCTCTAGATTGAATATGTGAGGAATCGCTTCAACTCTGGAGTCCAGTCTCTAACAGGGTCATTTTGCGCCAAACCAATTCCATGGGGCCCGTCAGGTAGCACCACCACATGAGCCAATCTACCGTGCTTCGCCATGGCCTCTGCATAGAGATACGTATTCTGAACCGGTACAAGACCGTCGTTCGAAGTGTGGAAAAGGAAGGTGGGAGGTGTCTTGTCAGAAACTCTCTTCTGCACCGAAAGTTCGTCAATCTGCTGTTTGGTAGGGTTATTTCCAAGAAGATTGTATCGAGAATTTTCATGAGTGTAGTCGTCCTCCAGAGTGATGACCGGGTATCCCAAAATGCCAAAATCGAGGTTAGTCGTAGGGTTGGTAAGTGTATTTCCTGCAAGGTGGCCACCAGCTGAAAAGCCCCAGATACCAAGCTTCTTCAGATCGGGAGCCTCTTGTCGAATGAGATCCAATGCACCGAGGGCTTCTTCCATGGGCTTTGGATATAGTGGCGGGGTCATGTTGGAGGCTGTCGTGTACTCAAGAACCCAGGCGTCGATGCCAAGAGTGTTGAGATAGCGGGCAGGGTCGTGTCCTTCGTGGCCTCGAGCCATCATGCTGTATCCACCACCGGGACATACTAGCACACCGACACCGGTTGAGTTTGCGGCCAGAAAGGCAGTGAGTTGTGAGGGGTCGAGCCTGTGAGTGTTAGAGTGAGGTCCTGACGGTATAACATGACGAGTTCTAATGAGGCCACTACTCACTTCATTGTGGCCTTTCTAAATGTTCAATTGAGAATAGCAATACGACACAGTTGAATCGAGTCCGGAATACAGGCTGAGATATATACACTTTCCAGATTAACCGGCTTCCTAGTTTCCATCGCCACAACCCCAACTACCGCGGATGAATTCAACTGTGGGGAGCCAAGAACTGCTTCATCACCCCGCATAATACCACGTTGAGGGCATTTAACCGGTCAAATTCTGCGATCCCGGTTGTCTATCGTCCGATTACCTTAAAGATTGCTGTTCCTGGCATTAATCCCGAGGTCATATGATATAGGCTATCGGGATGGCAAAAAAGTCCACCAATAGTCCCCTTGGTCGATATATTGGCATGAGATATTTTCTTAAGATCCGAGAGCTATAAGAATATTCCATGGTAAATGGCTAACGGCAGTGACATGGATGGCAAGTGACAAGGATGACAAAGATAGATCATGAAATGCGAAATGGTATTAATACAATCATTGAGAATAGCTAAGACATACCATTCTACTCTCAACAGCATAACTAAAGAAGTCTGAAATGACCCGCCACATCTATTTGAACAAATTTTGTGCGTTAGTCGCTCGTACAGCGTTCGCCTTGATAGGATCGTTGAACACAACATCCACCTCCTTGTCAAAAGCAGCAGCATACTTGGCAGCCTCCTTCATAGGTGTAAAAACAGTATCCGAGCCCCAAACAATTCTAGTGTAGTCAACCCATCGCAGCAGAGCAGGGATAGCAAAGTTGACGGGCCAGGGGCCAGCAAGATCGAAGAAGAAGTTCTTAGCAAGGGTCTCCTTCATCGACTCCTCAGTAAGGTTCAAGCCGGGGTACAGAGCGCTGTAAGTGACGATTCGGTCCAGGGCGGGGATAAGACCACCACCAGCGTGAGACATGATCCACTTGAGGTTGGGGAACTTGGTAGGCATGCTGGTGTAGAACAAGTCGGCGAATGTTCGTGCAGTCTCAAAGGGAAAGTCGAGGGTGGGGGCAGCGAACTGGCGAACGGCCACAGGTCGGTTGAGGGCTTGCCATTGCTGTTGAGAAATGGTGGGCGCGTCCTTGTCGATATCGAATCGCATTCCTTGGAATTGAGTGCAAGGAGTTGTGGGGTGCTCGAAGATTGTGACGTTGAGCTCGTTCAGAGCCTCGTAGATAGGCTCAAGATCACGGTCTCCGAGGTACAAGCCGTAGTAGTTGGACATCATCACAACACCATCGGGCTTGGGGTCAAGCTCGCCGAAGGAGTACTGAATCTCCTTCAATGAGGCCTGAATATCCGGCAAAGGCAGAGAAGCGAAGTAGCCAAATTCCTTGGGGTACTTGGCTTTCAACTCAGATCCATACTTGTTGACCTGTCGTGCAAGGCTGATAGCCTTCTGAGTGGCGGTCTTTGAAGGAACATTCAGGTAAACTCCAGGGCTTGAAATAGACAAGATTGATCTCTCAATGTTGTTCTCCTTCATGAACTCCAGATGAGACTCGGCATCCCAGCTCTATGTCGACATTAGTATCGGCGTTACGCCAATGGAGATTGGTTGACTCACAGGAATACCGGGCATTCCATCGGGGCCAGGTACATGACCAGCCTCTCTCAGCGCATCCGCGTAGAAATCAGGCACAAGATGGGCGTGGACGTCCACCTTGGCTGACTTTGCTGGTGGCGGTGTGCTTTTGCAAGCCGCCACTGAGACAGTGAGACTAAAGATAGCAAGAAACTTCATGATGTAGCGACTGTAGCGTGATGAATTTGGCGTGAAAGAACGTGAAAGAGAAGAAAGTCTTGAGAGAACAAGAAAGTAACTATATTTTGAGGGTTGTCCAACTGCATTTATGGAATATCCAAAGACTCAACAAGTAATAAATCCTTGGCATCTGCATTTAATGAGAGGAGTTAATTAAATCCTTCACGGCACCAACGGCCAAGTCTGGGGCTTGGATTGATCGGTGTCTGCCTCGCATTGGCTTGTTTGATTGCCTTACGGGTACGAGTAAGCGCTAAGGCTGTGTCACTGCAACTGTGGCAGAGCTAACTGCCGGGGCTGTACCTTGGATGCTACAGAAGCTTGGGCCTTAGAATGTTTATCTTAGCGATTTTATCTTATCTAAACGACGGGATTGATGGGGTTGCAGGGAGTCAACAGAGACACTACAACCGCATTGTCGGTAGATACACAATATCGTGAAGATTTCGGTGGAGTTGATGTTTGATACTGACTTCAAGAATGTGATAGCTGATAGCAAGGACATGGTTGAGCCAGTTTCCCAACAAGCTTGACCTTCTCGGCCGACATTCGGATTTATGCCCAGCACATAACTACCTTCCAGCTGTCCGAATAACTTATGTGGTCACCATCAATTGGCGATAGCCTGACAATATTGCATTGCCCAGATAACGAACCACCGCGTCTGGTACCTGCATGGAACGTACATACTTCACGAGAGCTATCAACTGCCGACAGACCGGAGTAATGCAGCTATTATTGCACCGGCTGTGTCTCTTGCTTCGATCCTTCAGTTGCGGAAGGACAGACAGCCAATGAAGTCATACTAGCGGTCTTTTGAAGCATCGGAATGCATCTCGAAAAGCTTGGTTGACATAAGGCTGCACATAAATCCTGTGCTTTCCCGGTTTCAATGCAGACCCAAAGGATGCCGACAAACTTCGGGCTGTTTTTGAACCCTGGCTATTCACGAACATGGCAGGGATCGCAGCCCAAATGCTACGTCTCAATTTCATTCAGACGATCCTTCTCGTTCTTCAAGTCATCCCACCCAACTAATTGCCCACGGCTAACCCAAGTTATTCCCAGCCCCTGTCGCAGGCGGATTCTTGGACAAGGGCGATTTTTCTCTTGTCTCTAACCAGAGCAAGCTTAGTCGCATTCTGAGCCGTGGCTGATCGTTTCTGAATTGAGACGCGACCAGAGACACTGGTTAATCCCTTGCATAAACAAGCATAAAATCCGACCATCTTGACCACACAAAACTCGGTACATCCGCCATGTCTGGTGTCAATCAGCGGCTGATGATAAAGTACAAGGTCAGACGCTGTGACTTCGTGCATATGTCTGAGACGATGAAGGGATAACAATGCGAAAACAATTTACAAGCAGGCAAGCATGTAGATAAATTAAAGCTCTGGCCTGTCAGTTGAGTGGCTTTTTATTCCCGCTATTGTTGAAAGAATGCTCCCGCGACCATGCATGTTGCCAATATTTTTGTACCAGAAGAGTGCTATGCGCTGGTGATACTTGTATTCCTCTTCACTTGTCTCGCCTCTGTTTTTGTAATCCTCCGGTTCATTACGCGAGTCTGTTTGGTGAGGAGCGTTGGCGCCGATGATGGGTTTATCATTCTTGCAAATGTGAGTATTAATGCATCCCGTGACATTCTCACCTGACTTTCCTCTCAGCTTGGTACATTGGGCTTCTTGATTGCTGTCATGGAACGTAAGTACTTACAAACTGGCATAATACTGGTAACTAACAACTACCAGAGGTTCGATTCGGTCTTGGTCTGCCACCTAACCCGAAGCTGCTCTCACCCATCATTCAAGCTACGACCGCGAGCGTAATTTCATACACGATCTGCCACCTTGCCATCAAACTGTCAATCGCTTTCCAATGTTTTCGGATTTTTATTACGGCAAAAGCCCGATGTCTCTTTATCGGCCTCATTGTGTATTTCGCCGTATACGGAGTGCTTTGTCTTATGTTGACCGTCTTCACCTGCTACCCTGTTGCTAAATACTGGGACGACTCAATACCGGGAAAATGTCTCGACAACAGAGCTTTGCGGTATGCCTTTGCTGGAATCAATATCGTCAACGACATCGCGCTCTTGGTGGCTCCCATGCCGTTTCTCCGGAACTTACAGATCGCACGAAGGATCAAAATTGTTTTGATGGGTGTTTTTGCAGCTGGAGCCGTGTACGTTATCGTCTCCACTGTATCACACGCTCGGATATTAACGACATACAGTGCTTGCATAGTTGCAATAATTAGACTGCACTCGCTCTGGGCTTACAGTTCAGTGCCCATATCCCAGCGACCAGGTAGGTTTCTCATGGTTCCGTAATTGTTCATACTAACACCCACAAAGCGAAAGGTGTCGATATCGCCATATGGTCTGGCCTGGAATGCAATATCGCAATCATGTGTGCCTGCGTACCTTCGCTCAAACCCTTGTTCTCAAGAACTTTCCCAAGTTTTCTTCCATCACTACAGTCGTCAAAGTCACAATCATCAGGCAATCCTCATTCTCCAGGCAGCTTACACATCTATGACAACAACCCCGAGAACTCTCTCAAGTCCCAGCCATCCCACGGAATCGACTTGGAAATTACTGTACAGCAGTCCTTTGAGATGAGGACTACCACGGCTGTCGATGATGATACAAGTGAGAAGAATTTGGTAACGGTGAATACAGCACAGTATCATACTAAGAGGATATCACATCGCTCTCTGGGATAGAAGAGAGGTATGAAAGTCAGAATATTAGAAGATTTCTCCATTGAATTATAAGAAATCGTCCCTTGACGACGGATTCGGTTTCAGGGTCTTGTATAGGTACTAATCGATCAAATGTGTAAAATTGTTCAACTATTGTTTGTGCTCTGATACCTCACTGCCTCCCAACCTCAACGACAATCATGTTCAGGCAATGACTTCGAATACCGCTTTGACGCCGAGATGGTCAGTGACCCACGGCTTCTCAAACCCAATCGCAAGGATTTCATTTCTAGCATCCTCGTCCTCCTGATCCGGCTCAACATCACTCCCAAATCTCTCAAAATGCAGAAGCTTAAGTCCATCACCACGGAAAAATACCTTATCCATGCGAGAACAGCCATACAATTGCCGCAGCTCAGATAAAGCCTGTTGACCCCATGTGTAGCCACCAGTATCTTCACCTCGTCCGTCGCCTTCTTCACCGCCAAGCTCCAGATATGCGTCTTTGAGATTGTTTTCAGAGTGGAGTGTGCGGTCAAATGGTTGGATAGCGTTGAAATCTCCCGTGACAACCGCGTCGGCAACATCGTCGGCATGCATGTGTGACGCGATGAGTTGCATTTGTGCTGGACGTAGCGGTGGTTCGAGGGCAAGAGACTCGAGATGCGTGTTGCAGAACCTGAACTTTCTGCCATCCGAAGGAAGCGAGACATCAACGAACAATGCATCTCGTTCCATCTTGGTAGCCGAATAGTGGACGCGAAAGCACGATGATATGTTGAGCCGTCGATCAATCAGGGTAGTCGTGCCATAAGCCCCAGAAGCCCAGTTCGACGAGTCAATATCTGTCTGATAGAACCCTTCCCGAATCCATTCCTTCTCGCCGATGGTGTTCAAATCAGATGGTACACATTCTTGTAGATTGGCAATGACTGCTGTGTCTTCGTCCAATCGATGTTGTCGACTAAGCTCCTCGAGATGCTTGAGAGCAGCGTTCATTCGAGATTTAGCATGAGGTAGCATAAAGTCTATATTCCAGCTGTACACTGCTAATCTCTTTATCTTTGGCCATGCAAGTGATGCCTCGGTGGATTCGAGAGGCTGCCATTCCTTGTCTTTGCTGACCCATCCGTAGAAGGCCTGTTGCCATATTTGGTCAGCTTTCCATGTAACTGAGGAAGCGGGTTTCCTCATTTCGACGGTGTACTGGATTGCCTTTTGAATGATTTTATCCATGAGGAATTTACTGTAAGAAGAAAGTGGTTGATGTAAGATATAGGCTGGCATTGAGAAACAGTCGATGGGTCAGATTTTGATAAGATCGGAGCCGGGCGGGGTAAATATCTGACATGGCACCCGAGGCACCCGACGTCGTTTTAATTCATTGTAATCTTCAAGCTATTTTATGGACTCGTAGAATCAGAATAAATATAAATCACGGCTAATTGTCGTACTGATAAGACAGACAGTCTATAAATCCAACTCAAAATCCCACACCTGTAGTTTCCTGTCAGGAAACCCACCAGCTTGTCTCACGAAAACGCTCAAAACACCAAACTCATGCAGCCGAGTCTTGTCGAATAGAGGTTCAGTAGCCGTATTTGGGATCTCAGCAAGAGACGTCCAGTCCTTGAAGCCCTTGGAAGCCGTGGCCACATAGATCCCTGTTGATTGCTTCACAGGGTCAGGAAGAAGTCCGAACAGGTACTCGCCTGTTGCGTCTCCAGCCAGTTTGCCTCGTGGGTCATAGAGATCGGGACCATTGAGACCAGCTGGGTTTATCGCATTTTTGGTCCATTTTCCTATGGAAATCAGTTTGTGTTCTAGACAAGGTCGGGGTACTCACCGTTGGTGTCTCGCAGGTAATGCTGGTAGAGGTGTTTGCCAGAAAGTAAATCCCTCATGAGGATATGGAAACGTCCCTTTGTATCAACAAGCTGACCCTCTTGGTTGACCATGCGACTATTCTGTGGTATATCCCAGATAAGAGTGCTTGCATCAGAAGTCGAGATGGGCTTTGTGAGCTTGGTGCCATTAGTGTTGAACCATGTTTTGCCGTCATCATTGGAGTACGCGAAATACACGCCGTGATTGGTGTCAGCATTCGGTGTCTCCCGTACAGTCCAAGACGTGTAGAGCTTTCCGTCAAGGTAGTCAAGGCCGTTGATGTACGCGTTATTGTCGTCGCCCTGAATGTACATCCCTTGAGCTTGCCATTTGCCTGTAGAGGAACTGTAGCGATGGATGTAGCTGTCGCCAGATCCAGACCTATCGTTGTCAGTAACCACCAAAGCCCTTGTTAGGTATGGTGGACTCACTGTCCAATACGGAACTCGAGAAGCAAATCCCCATTAGGAAGTGGTTCGAAACGAGGGTACGTCAATGGTGAGTAAGGTCCTTGAGATCCATCCAATGTGTGAACAACTGGACCAAACAGTTCTGAAGACCATTTTGAGGGAACGTTCTTGGCGATGCCTGATTTTGAGACTCTGTAGTTGATTGGTACATCCTCCAAAAATTAGTTTGACCCTGTTAATCACTCGTGTAACTCACATGATGGTCAAAGCTAAGATGAATCTTTCCATCACCAGAAATACCCATGGAAATCATGTTATGGCCATCCATCGTCTTTTGAGTATAGTCATCAAGCGTAAGATATTCCCAGTCTGCAACACTAGGTGAGATCTTTCTTCGACCTAAGCGCACAAAGTGGTTGAGATATCCTGCCGGAGCAGTTTCGTAGAACGTCACATATTGATAATTTCCGTAGGTGATGAGCGCGTCTTCCTGGTAGCTTACACCATTAAGTCGTTCAGAACCCTGGATGTCTGTACCGATGGTCCATTGCTTGGTGGATTTGAGCTTCAGAGCTGTAGTGGTCGCCATTAGGCTCGTGAGGGAAAGGAATATGCTAAAGAGGCGCATTGTGGTTAGTGGTACAGGGGTTGGTTGAGACAGAGGAATGGGAAAACGTGGATGTACCAATTGCTTTATATACCGGCTTTATTAACGATCGAATTTCCCCCAGGGTTGTCGCAATCCTCGTGTGGTCAATCCTTGGTTTGTGGGGAAATACGATGCCGGCAAAGTTGAGCTTGGCTATGAACAAGGGCATGGATATTATCACATTCACCTTCCATATCACGTCTAGGTTTTATCATCCCTAGAGGACCCAGATTTTAGACGACGAGAGAGTGATCGTATTGGTTGGGCAAGTACTCGTAGAGACAAGAAGCGATCGGAGGATTGGTCGGTTTCGTATATCCCGAAAATCCGATGCAGGGTATGTCAATAGGTCGTGTTCACATATGGTTTTCTCAGCTTGACAGCGGATGAGAGATTTTTCTTTACACTAATTATCTTCAGTCAGGCCCCAATCGAGAAACAGAGTCATCGTCATTCGTACCTCTACAGAGTCTAAATCATTCATTTCCTGTTGTTGATAATTGGGTTGGCTCGGTGTGATACGTACCGATGTGGAGTCAGGCGTTGCAGTTCTCGGGCTATCTTTCATACGAGAGAAGTACAGACTGGCAAATAGGACATGGTGATTAGGTACGGAATATCCATAGTGTCTAAACGTTCAACATCGATTTTGATATTCTTTAGGTACTACCTAGGAAAGGATGAATAAAAGTAGAGGACAACGCGGAATCGTCGTTCTTAGGACCGTATTTGGACACATCTTGTATCCAATCAGCTAAGGCGCAGTGGCGGAGTGGTCTAACGCGATAGACTAGAAATCTATTCTCTTCGGAGGCGTCTGTTCGAATCAGGCCTGCGTCGATTGGCTTTTTATTTTTCTGGTGTGAGCGAGAGCATCATTTTTGCTTGATCAAGATACCGATCTAGCAATGACTATTTGTACAAACACATCTTGTATGTATGTAGGCGTGAATTATTATGGAACCTCAGCATGAAATACAGCGACGGAATTGGGATTAACGATAAAAGATTCAATTCATTAACTAGAAACACTTGGCCTTCGTGGTGGGTGTATTATCTAAGCTGACATTAGTTAACTAGGAAATCTCTACATTAAATCTTGGAGACCACAATAGAGCCCACAGAGCCATCTTCAACCTCGTGTTCACCAGCGCTGAGCTCCTTGCTCTCTCCCGTGAACCTGAATCCACTAAATAGAGTAGCCTTCGTGCCATCCGACACTCGAATGGAGCGGATTTCCTCAGGCTTGAGTCCAGCTTCAGTCAAGAAAACTGTATCGAAAGTACCCAACGCAAGGGCAACGCCCTTTCCAGTAGCATCTGCCTTGGAGAAGACAGCTGCACCACGCTCAGGCTGAGGCACAGGAATTCCACCATCAAAGGTAAGCTTGAGAACATAAGCGAGAGACTCAGCGGGCTGCGAAGGAAGAGTAATGTCCAGGGCGTCCTTAGATTGTTCCCATTTAGAAACCTTGACATAATCGCCAGCCTTGTCGCCGAGTAACTCAACAGACTTGAGCGACTTGAGATCAACCAAAGCATTTGATCCAAGGTTCTTGACCGAAACAAGGTTGTCCTCAGGCCAACCAAGAACAGTGACATAGAGAACATCATCTTCCTTGTTGCGCGTAAAGCGAATATCGCTGCTGTTTCCTTGCAACGGCGCTGTGAAAGATCCACCTTCGACCTGGTTCGGTCCCTCACCGTAAATATCCCAAGCGCGGGTATCATAAACAGCCTCACCGTAACGACTAAGGAAGTCACCGATATCATTCAAAACCTTTATCTGCTCCTCAGGTAATACTCCATTGGCCATGGGTGAAATGTTGAGTAGCATGTTGCCATTCTTGCTGACGCGATCAAGCAGAGAGTGTACCATGGCTTTGGAGCTGTAGTACTTGATACCGACTGTGTAACTCCAGCTTGAAGCACTGATGGCATCATCAGTCTGCCAGTAGGGACGGACGAGGTTGGATGGTCCACCACGCTCCCAGTCGTCCACGGCTGATGTGTTGCGGAAGCCATGGTCGTGGTGCTTGTAGGTGGTAACGACTTCTTTACCCCACTCCTCGCCTCGATTGAAGTAGTAAGCAAGAAACTCGAGACGCTTCTGCTCGTCTACTGCACAAGGACCTTCGAAGCTTCCACATTCACCAGGACTGTCAAGTGAGAAATCGTTCCAGATAATGTCGGGCTGAACGTGATCCAACATCTCGCGATGCTTGTCAAACCAGAGCTGATCTTCCTCATCGCGAGGAAGTTGACCAAGCAGCTTCTGGAGGCTCGTGTCGTTTGTCTTTGGAGCCCATTGAAAGAAACCATTGTAGTTGTACGCCTGATGCATAGCAATAACAAGTTTCATATCATTCTCACGAACAAGATCAGCCCAGAGCTTGACCAAATCTAGCTTGGGGCCATAGTTGACTGGGTTCCACTCATTGACCTTGCTATCCCACATGGAGAAGCCATCATGATGTTCAGCCACAGGTCCAGCAAACCGAGCACCAGAACCTTTGACGATCTTGATAATGGCCTCGGGATCGAATTCTCCACCTTTGGACTTGAGGACAGGTTTGAACTGCACAAAGTTGCCCTTTTTATCCTTGGCACCTTTGATAAAGTTCTCATAACCCCATTCTTCAGGCGGCCCATAGGTTTCTGTGTGGTGCTTGCGCTGGTCGGAGTCGGGCTCATACATGTTGCGAGGATACCATTCGCTGGCGTACTGAGCGGTTGTGAAAGCTCCCCAGTGCCAGTAAACGCCGAATTTGGCATCGCGGTACCATTCTGGTGCGGCGTTGTGTTTGTCTGTAGATTCCCATGTTGCTTCGTATGGGCCGTCGGCTTTGGCAGTTGTGGCGGCGGGGAACAAAGCGCAGGCGAGTGCCACAAGGGCAGTGGCCTTTGGGGGCAGGGTGATCATTGTTGCAATTCAAGTCACACCGATTTCTTGAGATTTACTTGAGGGTGATAAAGTACGGCTAATGAGTCCCTGAGAGAAAGGCTGCCAATGCGATCACAAGACGAGGATATCATACATATTTAAATCAGCTTCGCAGCGGTTCCCATGATGGCGATAGATCAACTCACAAGTTAGGAAATGCCTGCCTCGGTCACTATGCATGAAATCATACCATGACTCGACGGCCAATACGACGGTATCGCTCAACGGTAGTTACTGATGACGATCGGTAGAATAGGATTCGTGCGCATCTCTACTCTGGGCTGCCAAGTGAACGAATCTGGTGACGTTACATAGAACATTCAGTTATTAGCCGGGATCGTCAACCTGATGTTCTGTTCACGGCCCGCATCGGACCGGTGTTTGTGCCAGGAACAGAAGTTACACACTGGCAACATGCGGGGAAGATATAGCGCTTTGTTCTTATGAACAACCTGCTGAATACGATGTTACAGTGCGTTCTTGTGTCCTACTGGTGGACTTTTGTCCCCTGGAGCATCCCCGCGTTACCCCGCAAACACTCTTTGTTGATCACTGAAAGCTTGGATAAATGACCGAAACAGACAATGAAAGAGCATGCTTGCATACATGACTTCATCAGGCACAATGAGTTACAGTCACAGGTAAACGTACTGGTAATGAGTTTCTTGCCAATCATAGTTAGAATTTTCAATCTAGAATCTACCCAAACTCCAATCCATACTCCTATCCTGGATCTCAACTCCAGAGCTGGTCCACGTGTTACAATCTATGCCATATTCCTACTCCATAAACTCCAAAGAAAACAAAGCACCTGAGTTTCCACCACTCACCCGATACTCAGCCTCCCCCTCCGAGACTGTGTCTCGCCTCACCCACCCTACATGTCGTCAGCCCTCAATTGGTTGACACGATGATGGAGATGTACTCCTGGGCTAGCAACTACACGTCCGTGACGGTCCATGTAGGGTCCCTCACCAGCCCCATGGACACGCCAGACAAGGACTCGCCATCCTGCATTCTCAGGCTCGCTGAGATCCAGTTTCATGTTTGATCCGATAGGAGAAACATGACCAACATTGTCAGGATGTTCAAAGACTGGCTCCTTGCGCACAATTCTAGATTGAATCACATCGTTCTTAACGCTGATGACTTCGACATCGCCAGGATAGATCCAATTGTCAGCGTACTCATGCAAAAAGTCATCGGACACGTCTGGTATCCAGCGCCATGAATCAAACCTGTGCTGAATAACGCCCTCGAAGGACCGGTCCATCTCGTACGTGAAGAATGTATCGCGACGCATAATGGAGCGTTCGAAACAGCTTCCGGGCTTGGGGCAATCTGCGATGGCTTCCTGGAGGAAGGATGTCAAGATTGAGAGGCTTGGGTGTGGGTTCTTGCTGTTCATAGGTGAGTCAGCGCTCATGGGAGGGGAAGGGATAGGCTGGCCGTTCTCATCATAGTGAGCTTGGTCAGACACTGGGGAGGATGTAGCTTCCCTCTGTGAGGTAGATTCAGGGGAGGTGATCAAGATCTCGGGAGCCTCAACCGAAGTGTCGATGTTCAGGTCCTCTAACTGATTGCCGAGCTGAGCAATGTCATTGCTGGTATTGGAAGACATACTGGCGTCTTGCTGGTGAGTTTGGTTTGGGCTGTTGTTTTGTCTTACCAAGATTGAAAAGGATGTTGATGGAATAACAAGAGGCTTACCGTTGTCAAAACAGGAAGTCAGTTGATAAGTTGTAGAAGGAAGAAGAAAAACTTGTAGGGAAAACGTTGGTATTTAAACTCGTTTTTGGGATTCAACTGTTCCACTAGTTAGTGTTGCTGTTCCATTGTTCGCGTTTAACATAAGCTCAATCCTATTGAACACCCCTCGACAATGCATTCTATGGTGAGCATGATGGACATCGGCTAGTCGACAGGAACATAGGCTTGTCCACGAAGAGCGAGGACCCACTAAGCTTGAACAAGTTCAGATTGTAAAGATTACTGGGTGAGAGACATTGTGTGAAGAGAGAACAAGGCTTGTAGACAACCAACAAGTTTAAACATAAGGAACATTGCTCGACATTCAATAACAATTGAATAAATCGTGAGAATTCTTTCGACAAAAACTAGTATTGAAATCTAATTTTCCTTTTGTCTTAATCATAGTAGGGATGTATAGCGGAATCGACGGATAACTCATGATATAAACTATCTATCTAGAATGGCTCCTCAAAGCCCGGGTCGAAGATGTCCCGCTGAACGGCTCCTCGGCCATGTCGCATACGGTATTTAGTATCCTTAAAAGGGTTTTCTCCCGTACCATATAGATATAAGGAAATTGGTTGACCAAAAATGATATGCCTTCCTTCTTCAATTTCATCATCGTCTGACCGCTCAGCCGCTATCTGTACCTTGGGTCTCTCCCCAACTGGGCGCAATCGCCAGTCAAGATCATCACGTATGGCGCGAAGTAAATCATCATAGCCATGCTCTTGAGATTCAAAAGCCATATCGATGATTTTGAAGGATCGCAATGACCGTGGTATACTGGCCAAGAGACTCATGATATCATCTAGGTCCACGAGCAGATTGGAGATAACAAAGTGTTGCAGTCGCGGCCAAGACTCTGGAAGAAAGATACTTCGCAGCGGTACAGCGTGCCCTTCAACGTCTGGAATAAGGCATTGAGGCACTCCTTCACTGATATCTGTCGTCGTACGCAAGCATAGGTACTCGAGGTCCTTTGCTTGGGCTAAAGCATCACGCAAAAGACCAGTTGTAAGAGAATGCCATTCGTCGTCTTCAAGGAAGGCGGTGAACAAGTGAAGTTCAAGGTGTCGGAACCCAGGGCGTTTCAATAAAGTAACTAGGTCGCCATACTCGGGGGACCACTGGTCAAAGATTCGGCAGTTCAATCCAGATTGTACTTCAGTCCCCCCAATAACAAGCTCAGATATAGTATGGTCGGCATACTCACTCAAGGCTCTAGTAACGAGTCGAAATCCGCGCCATTGGTCCCTGTAGGCCTCGGCTGTACTTTCAACGCCGCAGATATCCAGGTAGGGAGTTTCGTCACCATGGGATACCCAGGGAAGAGCATCAAATGGCTCGTCATCGTCATAAAACTGCCAGGTCCGGGGTAAAGGGTAATCAAACCCGACAGGGAAGGCTCGAATCATTGGTGTTCTGTAGAGCGGGCTCCAGTGTCTTCCGTGAGCTGAAGGCGTGATAGTCACTCGCTTCAACGAGGTAAAACGTCTCAGGCCATGGTTGAATGCTTCGATGTCGGCATTGCAAGAAAGAACTTGTGTTTGATCGTCCATCAGCGCTTGATAATGCGTCCATGACTCTGTGATACCCATGTGAACTCCAGGATAGATGCAGGTGCCTTGATCACCGTAATCAAAGCGCCCTCTCCGAAACCAGCGTGTACACTCATACTCTGTATCACTTTCGTATCCCCAATAATCTTGTTCTTCTTCTCCTAGCTTAGGCTCAGTCCGGAACCGTGCATCGTCCCATATGATTTCAGTGACTTGGTGTCGAAATGTTTCGTGATTAGCGATAGCATTAAACACCTCAATGTTGAGAGAATTGGCAGAAATGAAAACACGATCAAAATGTAGAGGGAGCGCTTTCGCCAAGGCAGAGCATGTAACACGAAGATTCTTGATATCATTAACGCCTAAGGAAGCATATATGGCATTTTGCAGTTCTGTCGGTAGCAGTAGTAAGAGGGATGCCATTGGGACACTGTTTCTGTTTGTTCGAGGGTTGTAGTGAGAAAACACGTCTGTTTTAGCGTGGGGCGAGATTGGGTAAGTGAAAATTAGTCACGTGTGTTCTATAGACACAGCAAGTCTTGTCTTGTTTCTGGTCTGACTGCAACAACTGGTAAATAAAGGCCTAAATAATGCCATCTGACTGTAGCCAGCCCAAACTCACAATGCGGAACACGCAGAGCAGTGTTCTCCTTTAGCAATGACCTTTTTCTCTGCCTTTTACAGTCAGCGATAGAAAATGACTTGAAAGAGTAATAGTTACAAGATACCTTGTCTGAGTCCGTAGGTATAATTGGCTAACGAACGTCCTGGACAGGTAGATACGCCAATCGCTATTTCTGTGGCTTATGCGAGTTATGCTGTTCAATTACTCTATGTGACACAGTCCAGGCAGCAGTCTGGACTAGACAAGATGACTGGTTGGCTTTCTAAACCTGCAGGCATTGAGGGGAACTTGTGAGACAATAAGCAATCATCGCAGCAGGTCGACAAAGGACTTTCAAGCATAAAGAGGGGCTAGATGCTCAACTCCCAGACTTAACATGTTTCTTCACTTTCTCTGTTTCGCTCATAAACGAGAACGAAATGGCGGACTTGAACATACTTGACATTGCCCAACTGGGTGCCAAGCTATCAAGTTCTCTTGACCTACAGGCTGAGACATGTCGCAAATCGAGAACAAAGGGCATACCCAAGCTCTTGTCCCTAGTCAATTCGACATCATCAACACTTCGAAAGCTTCACGAATTGTCTCACCAAGCTCCCGATGCTTTTACCGAAGTTTGCATAAACGACATCAATGGACTTGCCACTAAGTGCAGAGTCCTATACGAAGGGATTCTCGTCCTATTGGTCAATCGAGACGAACAACACGACGAAAACAAAGAAATTGGTCGTATGGACAACCAACAGGTAGAAAGTCTTCTATCCAGTTTGACGAACAAGAGCTTTTCCAGCTACAAAATCTGGGAATGGCTAGACCCTCGTCTCAAGATTTGTCAACAGGAGTTACAACAGGTCAAGTATGAGCTGATGATGCGATTTCTTCTTGGTAGTATCGCTCAGTTTCAATTAAGGTATGTATCTTACTGCAATGCTTCATTGGCGGAGAACACTAATTAAATCTGGTCTTCCAGCGCTAACACTCGTTCTCCTGGGGATTGGGAACGTGAACGTTCGATGCGACTGTCTGCCGAGAACATGGCTAAAAGACGAGTGCCGTACCACAAGAAGTTCAAAGAGAAGCGAGAAAGATGGACAAAGAAAGAAATTCCGTCATCTTCGGCTAGAACTTCTATCGAAGAAAAGAGAAGCGTGACTACAGATTCAAGGTAAGATCGTCTGTCGAAGAAGTGTGGCATAGTTGTCTGATATCGTGTCTTTTAGCTCTATTACTGCGGCGCTCCCGTCTGTACCGGACAAGACCACAATGTAAGTAAGGTCATTCCAATTTCTGGAATAATACCATTGACACAAATAGTGCCCACGAGGACAAGACCGAAGATATTGGAAAAGATGTCAAACCTGAAGTCAGCAATGCATCTGACACCATCAACCCAACTCCCGATGACGAAGAAGACAATGCCACAAAGTCTTCAGACACGAGTTCTTATTTGTGCACTGCTCCCAAAACCTGGTTTCAGCGTTTATTCTCGCGCAAGTCATGCGATGAGTGGTGCTACGAGGATATCGAAGCATATACCCTCCACATCAGAAACGGCAGACAGCATGTTGCGAAGCTGCCACTGGAAGAAAAGGAAATCATACCTACCTTGCGCAAGCTGACCACCAAGCATTTTTGGAACAAGCAGACCAGCGTCATGGAACAATACGCTTCATTTGACCAGACTGTTCGTCAGGACATTGACAAGGCCATCTCCACTGCGAAACGCAAGAGCGTTCGTGAAATGACTTTGATCGCCTTGTCGGCTAGGAAAACAGTTTCATCGGCTGGGATCGACAACAGGGTTTCGTACACTTCAGAGATGTCAATCACGATCTTCTTCAAGCTCGGCGAATTGTATGCGCCTATTTGGATCATTGACACAAACAATGAGAAGTGGGCTGTTCCTTATACATCTTGCGAAACAGTCAGGGTATGTTTTTCTTTGGCCTCGATGGAGCGTTGACATACTAATTCCACTAGATGCTGAGAGACTTGATCCCAAGAATCGGGCGATTCCCTATCATGATGCCTCCAGGAATTAGCAGCGGTAAATACTGTATTTACACGGAGGACCGAATCACCGTTACATCCGAGACCTGGGATTCCATTCGTCGTCCTGGCATGATCCTAAGATTGACTACAATGGGATACTGCCCGCCTCCGCCATGGTGCGTTCCATTTGGTCGTCCACCTGTTGTTGGCCCTCCGCCGATGTCGGCATTACCCAAAAGATCAACAATGGGAGATATCTATCAGGAAATGAACGACTTGCTCAAGCTGTCGGATTCTTGGGCACCAGATGAGGAAACATTGAAACCTACGGGAATGGGAAATCTTTTCCTTCTTTGGACGAATGCCGTTGATCCTGAGGCTGAAGACTGTAGTGATTCAGACTGGAGTCATTACTCTGGAACTGATTCATGGAGCTCTACTGACATAGCCGACTGAGATACTTGGGTTGGGGCAGGTAGTGGAACTAGATTGTCTTTTTGAGAATAGTGATACACGATATCGATAGCTAGGCCAATATGAGATGCTATGAAATATACTGTATCTCTTTATTGTTGAGCTTTGATTATACTACGGCTGGGAGCATCACTTCTTTCCACTAAGGAGAATACCTCGCCAGCATATACTAGATCTCCTTCAGCCCTACAGTAGAGCTTGGGTTACACTGACTAAGTTAGCAGATGCTGATGGATGGGAACGATGCACTGATCTTAACCATGTGGGTTACAACCCCATCAAATTGGTCCAAGTGCAGCTGTCAAAGACCACCTCCAGGTTTTGACATGCGGGTACCTCTTGATCTTGGCTACATGAACAGTCCCATATATTGGTGGAACTTGTTCATCAGCAAGTTGGCTGACCGAGTCTCATCAATGACACAAAACATCACCCAAAACCAATCAAGATCCTATACCGGAACCATAACTCTCGTAAACGAACCATCGTTAAACCATAAAATATCGCAAAATTAATCTATTCATTCGCCATCGCCTCCACCGAACAAATAGTCACCATGCTAGTGGAGAAGTTGACTTTCTAAATTCTCTGCGCCAAACCACATTCAACCAAAGTCCCGCATCTCGCCCCCTGAAAAGACCCATAATCTTCCCCATTGCCACCTAGTTCTAGGGGAGACCGCGCACTAGCTGTGAAAACTTCGAATTGCGCAATCGGAGCAAAGACAGAGAGCCGCAACTCTCGCTTCTCCTTTATATAAAAACACAACTTACTCTTTGGCGGGTCTCTTTCTTTTGATTCAATTACGTTACTGTTATTCTTTATTTTTTCTGGCAAGTATGGCGCCTGACTATCCCATCGACGACGCTATTGAGACTGCTCCCCCTGTGGACGCGTCGTATGGACACACGCATGAGAGCGATGATGAGAAGCCTGTTCTTAGCAATGGCGGCGAAGGACCTACGCAAAGACGACTAAAGGGATATCACATCACCTGGATTGGTCTTTGCGGTGGTATCGGAACAGGACTCTTTATCGGTGCTGGTTCAGCATATGCTACCTCTGGACCTGCTGGTTTGTTATTGGCGTATCTCGTTGTCGGCGCTGTTCTTTGGTGTGTGATGCAAAGTATCTCTGAGCTTGCGACACTGGTATGTTTGATGATTTTTGATGGAAGGTAGCGGTACTGACTCTGCTAGCTACCTACCGCTGGTTCTTTTCCTCACTGGGCAACTCGCTTCATCGACCCTTCAGTCGGCTTCTCTCTCGCAATCTCATACGGCTACTGCTACACCATCTCCATCGCAGCAGAATGTTCAGCATCCGCAGTTCTAGTCAGTTACTGGACCGATATCACCCCAGCAGTCGTCATCACCGTCAGTCTTGTTCTCATCCTCTGGATCAACTTGATGGACGTCCGATTCTTCGGTGAAGCTGAAGTTGTGTCTGGTGCCATCAAAGTCCTCTGCTTCTGCGGCCTTGTCGTTGTCGCCATAGTCATCACCGCCGGTGGAGGTCCCAAGGGTGACGCGATTGGCTTCAGATACTGGAACGACCCTGGTGCTTGGGTCGACTACAACGGCATCACTGGTTCATCTGGACATTTCCTCGGTTTCCTCTCAGCTTTCGTCAACGCGTCCTTCTCATTCATCGGTGTTGAGACCGTCGTCATCACTGCCGCCGAGGCCATCAACCCCCACAGGGAGATCCCCAAGGCTGCCAACCGCGTCACTTACCGAATTGGCTTCTTCTACATCCTGGGAGCTTTCCTGATTGGTCTCATTGTCGATCCTAGAAACGAGGGCCTTGTTTCTGGCACTGGCAATGCTAAGAGTTCACCATGGGTCATTGCTATCCAGGCTGCTGGCATCAAGGTTCTGCCTTCAATCATCAATGCCTGTATCCTGATTTCTGCTTGGTCCGCTGGTAACTCTTACTGCTGGGTTGGATCTCGCATGATTCTCGCCATGACGACAGACAAGCAACTTCCTCAATTCTTTGGCCGCACAACTAAGAAGGGTGTTCCTTACGTCGCTGTCATCACCTCGTGGCTATTTGGTCCTTTGGCCTACCTCAGTGAGTTTCACCAACACAATCTTTTCACAAATGATAAACTAACAATCTTCAGGTCTCGGTTCCGGTGGTGCTGCTCAGGCATTCAGCTGGCTTCTCAACCTCAGTACAGTAGCAGGTCTCATCGCATGGGCCACTCTCTGCTTCTCCTACATCCGATTCCACCGCGCTCTCACAGTCCAAGGCATCAGCCGTGATTCTCTGCCCTGGAAGGCACCTTGGCAGCCATACACCGCCTGGTTCGGCTTTATCGGCTCTGTCATCATCACGCTTGTTTGTGGATTCCCTGTCTTCCTGAAGGGTAACTGGGACACGGCGAGCTTTATTGCGTCCTATATCGGCATTCCCATTTTCATCATTCCCATCATTGGCTGGAAGCTCGCCTATGGCAGCAAGTTTGCGCGAGCTAAGGACATTGATGTCTGGTCTGGCCGTTGGGAAGTCGAGGTTCCTTCTGGACAGCTGTCTGAAAAGGACGCTGCCTAGACTTTTCGCGCATATAAAAACGCATACTCCTAATTCAACCGGGATCAGCCAGCTAAAGTTTTCTTTCAACAATCTTGGATTAAAAGTCATTTTCTGCAAGCATTGCATATTATTTAGACACATAGACTAGCGATAAATCTTATCTTAATATTATCATCATTACCATCACTAATAGCTATTGCATATCACCCCACGTTGATAGACCTGTTGATTCATAAATTAAAGAACTTCCCTTTGAGGCTAAGACTATCCCGCGTTCAGATCAAACAAAGTATGTCGAATATTGTTCTAGAAACACCAAGTGTATGGTGGGGCACAGATCACGACAGAGTCTCGAACATGCTATCAACAGACCAGAACATCCGAGATGCCAAGAATGTCCAAGACCGACAGATACGAACGTTGAGAGTCAACAAAAGAACCAATATTTCTACTTTGATGCCCAAAGAATGACGCAATTAAAGCAGTGATTCAGCTTATCGTGTATCCTCCTTCTCATCTCGTCTGCATCTGCATTGACTCGACCAAAACACCAATAGCAGAGTCCAACTATCAAGGTACATAATAAGCCGCGAATCAGGAACCACCCCAGAAGACGATAACCGAAGCGTGTTTCCACCGGAGGTGTTGACTCAATTGATCATGGCCTGTATTAATCGCATCACATATAAACTAGCCTATTAAGCATATACCATTGCCGAGGCCACTTTCCTTTCGCGGAGTCAACAGCCGTGTCACTCTCAACTATGATTCGTTACTTGTCGGCGCTTAAAGAGGAACCTTTGCTCTGCCGACCCCTCCTAGCTAAGATCATGGCTTGATAATGCAACCTTGGCCAGGGGTTTTTTCAGCTTCCCGTTTGGGAAAGGTACTTTGCGGAGATATGGGAGCTTCCGTGCCTGATGTTGTAGCACCTTAATTACCTACCTTTTTGGAGTCAAGGTCCGGGTCTGGCCAAGATGGCATCATTGACAGAAGTTCGCTCAACTATAGCGTTATCAGAGGGTCTGATGATCAAGATAGTGTTGATGATCGTCATATCACAACAATAAGTAGTAATAATCAATTGGTGACAGTAACTATAAAGTCCAAGCCATCAGCCACTATCCACCATTCTCTTCAACCCCGCACCTCATCCAATCTTTACTCACCATCTCTCGTGCGCTGTTGATTCTCGAGAACGAATTGCCAAGATGCGGTCTTTTCTTCTCGCTCTTCTCCCTCTGGCTCTCGCCACGGCTGTTCCCAGCTCCAAGAAGGTTGACTACAATGGCTTCAAGAGTCTGCGCGTCACCCTCCCCAAGGGCGCTGATGCTGAGGCCATCAACAAGCTCGCTGCTACCATCTTGAACCCTGGTGCTGGCGAGGAGCTCGACATTGTTGTTGCTCCCGAGAACGTTGCCAAGGTCAAGAAGCTTGCCTCTGACGCGACTGTTTTGGTCGAGGATGTTGGTGCTGTCCTTGCCAAGGAGGAGACCTCCACTGTCTACGCTGGTATGTCCGAACAGTAAGACAACGAGGAAGATGCTAACAAGATGCAGTCCCCAGCGAGTCGTGGTTCACCGCCTACCACCCCTACGCTGATCACATTCAGTTCCTCACCGACCTACAGACCTCTTACCCCACCAAGTCTGAGGTCTTCACTCTTGGCAACTCTTTCCAGGGTCGGGCTCTGACTGGTATCCACATCTGGGGAAGTGGAGGCAAGGGCTCCAAGCCTGCTGTCGTCTTCCACGGCACTGTCCACGCTCGCGAGTGGATTGCCACTATGGTAAGCTTAGTTGTTTCGGTGGAAGCTTCATGACTGACATTATTTGTCCTAGACTGCCGAGTACTTGGCTTACCAGCTGTTGACCAAGTACGCTTCTGACGCTGCTGTCAAGGCTATTGTCGACAAGTACGACTTTTACATCACCCCCATTGTCAACCCTGATGGTAAGCATCCCCCAACGCCGTGTGTGTATAAATACTAACTCATGATGATAGGCTTCGTCTACACTCAGACCACCAACCGTCTCTGGCGCAAGAACCGTCAGACCCTCTCTGGAAGCACCTGTGTCGGTCGTGACGTCAACCGCAACTGGCCTTACAAGTGGGAGTTGACTGGCGGTGCCTCCACCAACCCCTGTGACGAGACCTTCAAGGGCCGTGCCGCCGGTGACAGCCCTGAGCTCAAGGCTATCGTTGGCCAGATTGACTCTCTCGCTGCTGGCCGTGGTATCTCTTTCTACGTCGACTTCCACTCCTACGGACAGTACATCCTCTGGCGTAAGTTCATCACACCATCTACTTTACCATTCCCACTCTAACATTTTATAGCCTACGGTTACGACTGCAGCGTCGTCGCTCCCGAAGAGACTGCTCTCTCATCTGTTGCCGCCCGCATCAACGCCGGTATCCGTGGCCAGTCCGGTCTTTCTTACACTGCTGGTAACTCTTGCCGTGCTCTGTACGCCACCACCGGTGACAGCATCGACTACGTCCAGGGTGTTGCCAAGGCCAAGTACGCTTACACCATTGAGCTCCGAGACAAGGGTACCTACGGCTTCAGCTTGCCCGCTAGCCAAATCCAGCCCACCGTTCGCGAGACTTGGGCTGGTGTTCTTGCTGGTCTCCAGGCTATCTAAGAGAATTGGGAATTCTCAGATTGAAGGCTGTATTGGAGGAGATTATGAGATTGGGATGCTGGAGTATATAGTTGGTAGTAAATAAATGAGCATTTTCCGACTCAATCGATTTTATGTGTCGCTCAGTTGGTGCATGACCCTACCCTGTACACAAGATCTTTTTGTCCCGTGAACCTTTGTTCCATCCCATTGTAACTATATCATGACATCTTACAGTTAGAAATGCATTTTTAAATTCCAAAAGGAAGTGAGCTACCTTTTTCATGGTGAAATTCACTTGGTTAAGTTTGGTGATGTTATTTTTCTTCGCTTGACCTCTTCGCTCGACCTTTTCCTTCAAAATAAAGCCTCTGAACGCTTTTGGTCGGACATTCATATAATGTTCTAAGAAACCCACCTCCTTCGACGATAATACACTATCAATATACTTTAATAAATCATTCATTTTACACAAAATTTGCTTATTATGGTACTGACTTTCAGTCACTCCTGTCGTAAAGTCGCGTCGCGTCTTTCACAATTCTTCATCATTATTGCATAACAGTATGAAATAGTTATGCACACCTTACCAGAAGTGGACAAGAGCTGACACGGATGAATCGGTGTCCGATTTGCCAGTTCGACACGATGATATCTCATTGGTAGATGATCCAAAACTGCCCTTGCATACCTGTCAGTGGCGGGAAATGCTCGCCTTGGCACGTATGATTAACTACCTACAATATTAATGACTTCTGATATAGAGAAGGACAGAGGCATATCGATTTATTATTGTTGGAACTTCAATATCGTTATCAATACTTCATACCGTGAAATCATCAGTAATCAGTTAATATGGGATGATTCTTAGTAACCCAGAATAGGAAAGCATGCTGACAGCCCCGCAAACGTGAGCAATCTTCCACCATGAACAGAATGTCTTGAGTCTCTTCTTACATCGTCGATCTCCGTAACCTATTTAGGCCTACCATCTCTCATATGCAGACCAAACTGTCATCAGTTACGATCAAAGTCCCCGCTATCCGGCGCCAAGTCTCGAGCTTGCCATAGCAAACACCATGTCTGGAGAATCCCGCTCATCACAATCACCCCAGGCGCCCTCAGGCTCTGAGTCGGATCTGGGCGGACTCTCACCCTTCTCATGCCAACTATGCAGATTCCGAAAATTAAAATGCGACAAAGCGATTCCGATTTGTGGCCGTTGCGCCAAGACGAATGAGAAATGCGATTATCCGGCTGCGCGAAAGAAGCCAGTGATCAATCCGGCCATGAGACCACGACTGCGCGACATGCAAAGTCGAATCAGTACGCAATGCTTACTGTTTATGTGAAGCCAAGATATTGACCGGTGTAGGGGATTTGGAGGCCAGACTAGAATCACAGAATAGCCCGCCCGAGTTTCAACCTTTCAGCACAGAACTCATAGATACGGGTCGATTTGAGAGGTTGCCGCCTCCTCATATTGTGGATGAGCTGTGAGTGATGACATGTGAGATTACGAGATAAACAACTCTAACACACATCGATAGAACAAGCATCTACTTCAACAAACTCCAGTCCGACTCATTCATGATTCATGGTGAGAGGTATATCGCCTCTCTGTACAGACCGGCACATATGCAACCACCAATGTGTCTACAATATGCAATCCTGGCGGCTGGAGCAAGTGCATCACAGACACACGCATATATGGCCGAAGCCTTTTACGTACGATCAAGGCAGTATATCCAAGCAGATGAGATGAAGGTATTTGTGCACTGTAGTACAGTCAGGTTGCAAAACGCTGATGTCTTTATAGAGCGATAGTGAACAGGTCTCGCTAGCCCACTGTCAAGCTTGGGTGCTTATCGGCCATTTCGAGGCACAGCACCTGTGGTTCTCAAGAGCATCAATGAGTATTGCCAGAGCTATTCGATTGGCGCACATACTCGGCCTACACCGTCTAGACGGTAAGAATGCCGCTGGATTGACGTTACCCCCAGCACGGGATTTCATCGAGGAGGAGGAACGGAGAAAGACGTTTTGGACGGTCTTTACGACTGACCGGATCACGAGCAGTACTGGTGGTTGGCCCACCATGATGGACTGGCGAAGCGTGTGTATTTGTTACCCTCGATCGACGCTCTACTAATCAAGACTAGATACAAACGCGGTTACCAACGTCTATCGACGCTTTTCTATCCAGCACCCCAGTGGCTACAATAACGCTAAAGCAAGCTCTCGGCCAAGGCATGTTCGAGCTATCCACCAGCGCCTGCAGAGTCGTCGCCGTTCACTTGTTTAACGAATGCTTTAATTTCTCCCGAGCAAGTGAGGAAGACGAAGACAACAATGACTGGACACAACTTCAAAAACTAGACGAGGCAGTGACCAACGCTTTCGCAACTCTACCTTCGGACCTGCGATGTCCCGAGAACATGGACAACCCCGCGGCTGTTCTCATCAACCTACAGTTGCACACAGCGCTGATTTGCATTCATCGGTCAGTGATGACCCGTTCACAGATGGATATGTCGCTTTTGCCACACATAAACACTCGATGCATGGAGTCTGCACTTCAAATTATGATGACAGTGGCACTGGTCTCAGATCTGAGTATCAGATTCCGGAATCCCCTTGTGTCATTCGCCACTTTCGTCGCAGCATCCTTCTTCCTAACAGACTTTTCGACTACGGGTAATCGTCAGAGCGAAGATAATTTTACGGCTCTCATGAGTGTCATGTCCGAGGTTGGCAAGACCAATATGTTTGTGGCGTCGCTGGCTGTTCGGCTGGCGCATAACATGAGAGCTTCTGCGATAGATCAGAATACAGTGGGAAAGGTTAGTCAAGAAATGTGCTAGTATAAAACAAAAAAACTAATCGATGATTCACAGGTTGGGATGCTATTGGCTGACCTCGATATCGACGTGCCGATTCCTGGTCAAGAAGATGCTGAGAATGGGATCGTGGTGCTTTGTCCTGTTGTAGGAAAACATGGCCATGGTGACGTGGATCACGGTGTGTTTTGGTAACCTATACTCGGTATGTTGTTATGCAACAATTAGACCCGATCTTAGTATGAGTCCACTTTGGTGATTGGCACAACTTTAAACACAATCGTTTCCCTGTATCAAGAGTCATTTGGTGGTTGGTACAACTTTAAACAAAATATTGCCTACAGCCACCCTTCGTCCAGAGTCATACAACGTAGAGCATAAACACAACCTTATTCTCACACAATACAAAAGCACTACTCAGCAACTCACCTGTTCTTCCTTCTCACATCTTATTCATTACGACGTCCTCTTCATCCCCGCGTCTTCTGTCTTCGCCACAGCCGAGGAAAGACTGAGACATTGACTTATTCATTGGCTTGCCCAGTTTATCCTACCAAATTCCTATTACTGACATCGATCCTGGCTACATAACATCATGCCTGGGCACTGAAAAAAAAAAAGAGCCTGAATGAGTGACACACGGCCTACTGCCAAGTTTCTTCTCTCACGGCCTTCGTATCGATGACACGGTCACAACAGTTGGCCCTTCAAATGCAAGAGAAGACCTTTGGCAGTAGGCCGGGTGCCACCCATGCAGGCTCGTTCGTTCAATACACATGGTGTTGCGTGGCTAGGATGAATATTAGCAACATGGATTAAGTATAAGCTCGGCAAGCTAAACGACAAATCAATATCTCTATCTTTCCTAGGCTGTGCTGGACGAAGAAGACGTGGGCTGGAATCCACTTCGCATGATCCTAGTCCAAGCTAAGGTTCGGCCGAAGCGTGGGTCAAGATCTTTGCCTCGTTAAAGTTCGTATACGAAGCTCGCTCAACCTCGTTCGCATTAGTCGCCAAGCCACAAACCACGGACTAGTTCCACTGAGGCATTGCAAAGCGATGAAGACGCCCTGGCAATTCCGAGTCATCAGCATGTATAAAGTATTAAAAGTCTCTACTCCTTCGTTGTTTGTTGTAGGACCATCTTTTTCCTTTACATCCGTCACTTTCAAGCGCATCTTGCATTTTAATCATGGCCGATTCTTCCGAAGCATTCGACTTTAAGCTCTACCGCTACGATCCTTCACTGCCAGCAGCGATTGTCAGTGTTGTCGTTTTCGCCATTCTCACGGCGGCGCATACCTGGAGATTACTCCGCGTACGGGCTTACTATTTTACTGCGTTCACAATCGGTGGTCTCTGTAAGTTTATCAGCCAATATTTATTTTAATTAGTTAGCTAACATGCCATCTGCAGTTGAAACGATAGGTTACGCCGGTAGAGTATGGAGTCACTTCGATAAACTCTCCGTCGGCGGCTTCGTC
The DNA here is from genome assembly GCA_019055205.1 of Fusarium cerealis. NCBI lineage: Eukaryota > Fungi > Ascomycota > Sordariomycetes > Hypocreales > Nectriaceae > Fusarium > Fusarium cerealis. Next base: position 287,287 of record JAHKOV010000041.1, on the reverse strand, counting down.
CTCCAAGCCATTCCCATCCTCGTCGCCCCCGCGCTCTTCGCCGCATCGATATACATGATCCTCGGCCGATTGATCCGAACTGTTGGCGCGTCACATCTATCGCTTGTACCTGTTCAATGGGTTACACGCATCTTCGTTACAGGCGATGTCATCGCGTTTAGTCTCCAAGCTGGCGGCGGAGGCATTCAATCAGCCGGTACACTGGACTTTTACAACTTGGGCGAGAAGATCATCATTGCCGGACTGTTCGTTCAGATTGTCGTGTTTGGCTTCTTTGTCGTCACTTCATTCCTTTTCCACTGGCGATTGGTGAAGTGTCCTACTCCCGAGTCTATGCGGGGTGTCGTTCCGTGGAAGCGATATCTGTACGTTCTTTACGTGTCGAGTTTTCTCATTCTCGTCCGAAGCATTTTTCGAGTGGTGGAGTATCTACAAGGAAACGGTGGATATCTCATTTCACACGAGGTCTTCCTGTATGTGTTTGATGCTATCCTGATGGCGCTGGTCATGGCTATTCTTGTTATCTGGTATGTCGATTCTTTGCAGACCGATGTCAAGACGACTTCGGATGCCGAGAATGTGGAATTATCATCATACGACACCTCGGAGATGAATGATGAGCGCCTACGAAGGAAGTCTCAACGAAGGAATTAGACGAGCAGCTGTGTAACGAGCTTAATGCATGGGTAGCCTTTTTGTCGGATCCATTACTTGTTCCTCTTTACTATTTTCTTTGTCGCCTCTTAAATAGACTCTTTGCATATCAAATAAAAGTAGAGTCTGCCTCTATTAGATTTCGAGGTATAATAAACTTGTTCATCAAACACAAGCGAACCATTCATTCTCTCTATCTCAGCAACCTCCACATCAGAAAGACAAGCGAACGGGGTTTCCGAGAGTAACTAGCTGTTCTTGGTCAAGGGTGACAATGTGGTGGGCCGTGATAAACGATCATCCTAAGTTGACCTATCAAACAGTCCAGCCACATCGACCCCCTTCGCTCAGACCTCGTTTGACTTCGTACCATCCCGTTTAATTTCGCAAGCCAACAAAACCTTAGCATCTCGCTCCCCGACCTCTGCATTCCTTTTTCCCATCCAATCCCTCGTTTATCAAATTTTCCGTTACTAGTCTCACCCTTGCCATGAGCGACGCAGAGAATGACGCATCAGGGTCCAGGAAGGGTTCCAAGCTGCGTCGAGGCCATAAAAAAGTAAAAACCGGGTGTACCGATTGCAGGAGGCGTCGTGTCAAGGTGAGTGCAGACGACCGTTGGCAAAAGCAGTTGACCCTGACTTTGATTAGTGCACTGAGGAAAAGCCAAAGTGTCGTGCTTGTCAGCGACGTGGGGCTCGATGTGAATACACATCTACCGAAATACGATCCCTCTCTGCAGACCCTTCACCGGCCTCGTACCTCGGACATGCACCCTCACCTCAGCTTCGACAGTTCTCCCCACTCCCTGGTCTGGCATCCATCCTGAGAGAGCAGCCAAACGATTCAGCATTAGTGGAATTCGGAATCAGAGACATGGCACTTCTTCACCATTGGACCATTTCCACCAGCCATGACATATACAAAAACTCAGCCTTGTCGGTTACATTCCAACTCACATTCCCCCAAATCGCATTCAGACACCCGTTTGTGATGCGGCTTCTGCTCGGTCTTGCTGCTCTCCACATCGCATATCTCCAACCAGAGGACAGATTGAGGCACCTGGGAGAGGCATCTCGTTATCACAACCAAAGCCTACAGGGCTTCAACGACACGCTAAAACAGCCCCGGGAAGAAGTATCCGATGCATTATTTGCGTGGTCAGCACTCAACGTGCTCTATGTATTCGGTATCCACGGTCGCCTTGGTCAAGGGCTTTGGGATGATTCAGAGAGCGTCGGCCGCAAAGATCGCATACTGGGCTTGAGCTGGGTTCCGATGCTGCGTGGCGTTCAGACCATGCTGGAGCCGTGTTTCTTTGCCCTGAGAGACGGGCCTTTGAAGGAACTATTGATGATTGGCAACTTTGAAGAACTGGATCTTGACCAGCACTCGCATCCTGATGATCAATATTTCTGTCGGGTTAGAGAAGTATGGAAGAACCACCCCGATGCGCAGACATACGAGGACACTTTACAAGTCCTCAGGAGGTGTCACATGTTTATGGATCAGTTCTCTTCAATGGAAATTGAATCGCCGAGCGAATCCATTTTCGACAGAACGTGGCAAGGTGCTTTTTTACTTGAACCATTTGCCCCCGAGGCTTACTTCACCCTGCTGCATCAGCGCCAGCCACCAGCCTTGATCTTGTATTCGTTCTACGGCGCACTTTTACATAAATTTACAAACGACTCCTGGTTTCTAGAAGGATGGGGTCACGATATAGTTGACGTAGTAGCGGATCTACTAGGTTCGTATTGGAGGGATTGGATAGCGTGGCCTCTTCAGGTTACAGGTGTAAGAGCTTAACAATGGAAAGTTAATAAGTGACGACTATAATTACAACACACACATGCTGCTGCTCCTCCAAAACTAACAACTTCATAAAAAAGTCGCAACTAAGCGCATGCGGTAAATGCTCCCATGCTGTACCCTTTACCACCCCTCCTTTCCTCCAAAATAGCAGTTATCTCAGATGGGTGAAACCAATTAAACAGTACCATAACAAAGAACATCAAGAGGGCGTCGAAAATGTATAGATAGATTTCATGCTTGAGCAAGAAACCACTGTTGCCTTGGATGTACTCAATCGCTCTGAAAAGAGACCGGACCATGATGAAAAAGCTGCTGGCATAAAGAACCATCATGTGCTTCTTCCAGGGAAGTCCGCTGGTTGACCGGCCTGTTGGGTTCTGCAGGATAGTTCGATGAAAGGAGATGGCGATGATGATGAAGACTCCGAAGAAGATCAGTTGGACGAATAAACCGACAATGATGATTTTCGCTCCTGCATCCAGCGCCTCGAGTGTACCGGAGGACTGGTAGCCACCACCTTTGATGACCGTTAGTATCGAAATCGCACAACGTGGATGAGCTTTTACTAACCTCCACCTTGCAGAAAGAACGACAGGATATCTCCAGTAACAAAGATCTTGGTCATCCACTTCTTGCCGATCATCACCCGCCCTTCTCCATCAATCATCTCGATAATCCTGCCAAGCTCCATATAGATGGTAGCAGCGAAAAGTGCAGGGGCGACGAGGAGAAAGATACTTTGGATGATATAAGGACCCAACGTCCAATCTGGCGTTTCATTGGCAGACTTGCATCTCGCAGCGTACCCAACAAGCTCGACTAAGCGATAGGTTAGCATGTCTCTCATATTGGGTATATCGTGGTGAACGTACACAAGCCTCCAATGGTTAAAGGAATGGTAAACCAAGATCGGCCCCGGAACAGTTGCCAGGTGTGAAAGAGAGTGGTGCCGATGAAAAGGAGGGTGAAGATGGCACCGCCAGCCATGGACGGATCGTAGTGGTACAGCTTGAACCCACCCGCGTCGCCGGCATCGGCTGCTGCATCTCGTTGATACATGTTCATCGTTGGTAAAGTTGGTAAAAAGTCAATGGTAAATAATAAAAGAAAGTTCAGACGTCAACACCGCTGTTGGAGGAACGAGTTATCGATGAAATGATTGTCAAACAAAAAGTCAAAGAAGATGAATGATATGAATTGAGAAAAGGAAAGAAGGATTGATGTTCGATTGTCTGAACCTACCGTTGGGAGTTTTAGCCATCTTTATAAGTGGTTTATCTCCATCACGACTAAAATTAGACAAGAGAAACTTGACGCTCATCAGCGAGTAGTTGCCGGTCGACGTATTCACGGACCTCTAAGCAAAGCGTTGCAGGAGTAGTTTATGCTAAGCCGCCCTCATATTTCCCCTGCATTTCACAGTCTCGTTCAGCTTCGTTTAGCTTCGTTCCCTCAAAGCTCGGTCGCGCGGTGGATCTCAGACGCCGTTTCAATGCATCGGATTTTACTAGATAAGGTTAGGGTAGCAGGAATTGTCCGATCTGACAGCCGCAGTCAGGCGAATGAGATTGACATCCACTTGTTCTTGTTGAACGGGCGTGCTTCCGTTGATGCTTCTAGCGAATCAAGGGCATTTCGTTCCTGGATCGGCGGGTTCACACATGTCTCATCAGGGGTCGCCACCGTGTCTAGCTAGCGGCGCAGTGCTCAAATACCAATGCTCCTACTGCGGATTTGATGTGTATACGAGAAACGAGAAACGCGTACTGTTGACGCAGACTGGTGGATTGGATATCCATGCATAGAGCTGGAAGTGTTGCAGAAACGTCAAGTATGTAAATTACAGCTGAAACGATATACTGTTATAGACATCTGTACTATACCATTGAGCTATTTGTGTTGGAAAAAGTAAAATATTGGCAGTGAAGATAAATATTCGAGATATCTCACTTGTCGTGTTTTCAGGTTTCACTGCTAGCCTATATAGAAAGTATTGCGGACCAGTCGTGGCACCAATAGCTATTCCTCCGATTCGGAGATCTCCCCGAATAGCTCAGCTGGAAGAGCGTTCGACTGTAATTGTTATATGTCATCGAAAGGTCACTTGTTCGATCCAGGTTTCGGGGAGCTGTTTTTTTTTTCCCTCATTCGTAAATAAGCGGACAATATCCTGGTCTCTCCTACCCTAGACAACAAGCCTAATTGCATGTCTCAGCGTAGCAGCTGGTCACATACTCAACTGTGTCTTATTGTGGGTCCACGATATTGCAGAGACGTTTTGGACCGAATGGTTATTTCTCCTCGTATCACATCGTAGGGAAACCTCAGCTAAAAACACCAATAGGCCAGTTAGGCATAAATAAGGCAAACGCTTATATTGATAAAACTTATATTAGCTATCTCCAAGCTATAGGCCACTCTGGGTCTGTTCAGCGATGTGCAAATGTCGATGTGTGGCACGGCAACTACGAGCAGTGCGATATTGTTCGAAGCTAATTTAAGATTACGGCCGTTATCGGGATTCGGGGACAGCAAGGGGCGACGTAGGCTTGTGTTTAGCTCGAAGGAGCCGGAACCGCGATGTACATTCACGTTGGCTTTGAGAATCGGGTACGGAGAGACGGTCGCCCATCACGATTGAGAATCAGCATTTGCCATGCGTCGGACTATTAGGGGCGGAGCGAATTCCATAGCTGCTGGTATGAGTTTGCTCGATGGCGCACAAATGTACACCACTCTCCTGTTAACAGTCGAAATTATCAATTTGTTCAGAAAAGAATAATGAGCTCAGGAAACATTTTGGAGGTCGGCAACTTGACCATGGCCACTGGGAAAGAACAAGACTCTATTTTTCTAAGTTTCATTTATGATCACCGCCACTTTATCTTTATATTCCTTCTGGCCATTGCAACCTTTATAGCCATTTCGAATGTTCGTCGCTTTTGCCGCCTTCGCCATTTCCAAGGGCCTCTATTGGCTGCTTGGAGCAAACTATGGCTGTTGAAAACGGTCACTTCTAGGAGGATGCACCAGATCTTTTACACAACAACCAAGAAATATGGTATGTGATTCTGGAACTTCGTCTAAGGTTGGTCTGCTAAGTTATTATGGTTGACTCGTAATAGGATCGATGGTTTGAATTGCTCCAAACTCCCTCATGACGTCTGACGCCACACTATGGAGACGTATCTGTGCTGTTCGCAGCCCATATGTTCGTGCAGACTGGTACAAAGGCATGAGGTTGGAGCCCGATAAGGATGTTATTCTTACGTATAGCAACGACAAGCATACTGAGATGCGGTCAAAAATGGCAACCGGGGTTAGTCTCTCATGCCGTAAAAACATCACAGTAGTTGTTAGGCTGACGATGAATGATAGTATGCTGGCAAAGGAAGCGAAAATTTTGAAAAAGATATAAATGCACGCATTACTGAACTACTCAAACTTATTGGGAATAAGTACATCTCCGATGACCACAGTTATAAGCAGTTGGACTGGGGCTTGATGTCCAGCAATCTTACCCTAGATGCTGTCACTGAACTTGGATTCATTCATATTGTATCGGCAACATTGAAAGTAACAGTGATCTCTTCAACTACTATGCCATCACTGCCGAGAGTCTCCCGATCATATAAACATTAACTGTCTTCCCTTGGGTAGTCACTATGTTTGAGAATAGCTCGATCTTAAAGTGGATTTTGCCTAGCACTGAAGACAAGCATGGATACGGACGGCTACTAGGGTAAGCTTCTTCTTATACGGCTCTTCCAAGTACCTATCAAGCCCGTCCTGACTATGGCAGTTTTGTAAAGAAGCGAGCTCGTGAGCGGTTTGGCCCCGGGAAGGTGGAGAAACGGGACATGCTAAGGTCGTTTATACGCCATGGCATAACATAGAAGGAATTTGAAGCAGAGACCATTGTGTAGCTGTAGGTCTAACCTGACCAACCATGATTTACATGGTGGTCTATGAGATTTCCTAACATAAATGTAGAATGGCCGGTACCGATCTAGCAGCAACCACCCTCCGCGTTGCTATCCTGTACATACTCGCACAGCCACAAGCCCACATGAGACTGCTTGATGAGTTTCGAGCTCATGGACTGCTATCCGGGCGATCGATTGAGACTATCGTCTCAATCGCCACTGCTTCAAATATGCCATATTTGCAAGCGTGTATCAAGGAGACACTGCGAATATGTCCCCCTTTCTGCGGGCTACTCGAGAAGTTCGTACCTCACGGTGGAGATGTGATATCTGATGGCAGGATACTGCCGAAAGGAACTCATATTGGACTCTCTTTCTGGGGCATAATGCGAGACACAGATGTCTTTGGTGATGACGCAGATGTATTCCGCCTTGAACGTTGGATTAACACCGAAAAGGAGACACTCAGGGTGATGGAAAGGACGGCAGAATGCGGCTTCAGCTCTGGACGCTATACATGCCTCGGAAAGGACATGGCTATCCTACAGGTCAACAAAGTGATTGTTGAGGTAAGCATTCACATCTGAAGCTGTCATGATACCAACTATTTTGTAATCCATAACTAACATTTGACCTTTCAGCTTCTTTGCCGGTTTGAGCTGTCGGTGGTAGATCCATTGAATCCTTGGTTAGCTTCTCCTACGGTATCTTCCTTCAGCGACATTTCTGGCTGCGAGTCACTGAGCGTTGAGGGGTCTTGAGTACCAGGGTATATAATGCTTACTGGTTATATGTCGGTAAATCTATTTACGCTAGTTTGGTCGTGATATAGGGCCGCAAGAGAAACTAGAATTTAATTGGGAAGTCTACATTTAAAAAGAAAAGATAGAGATAATGTAGCGATTGATGAATCTTGCAATTGGATCACTTTAAACATTTCCCAGTAGACGAGCCGAAATAGCTTCAGCCTAAAACAATAGGTTAGACTATCGATTATATTACCCCCCGTTATATTAAAACGATCTTCTTCTTAGCGTGTTGTGTTATGCTAAATGGACCCAACTTGGCACTAACTAGAGGCCACAGGCCCTGTAAGTCCCCTATGCGTCCCTCTATAACCGCCCCGCCCCAATTGACATCTCTCTAGCTCGCCAGATAGGGAGTCTTAAAATGATCTTTTAAAACCATGCGGTGTTACATTTATCGGTTGCTGAGAAGTCACTATTGACGCTTGATGCTGAGTGGACTGGGGCTCTTTACCAGTAGACAAAATCCGAGTTCTAAGCTCTTCATGCTGACGGGCACTCATGGGCTTCTGCTTCGGAGCAACCCCGGACAGAGTCTTGGGAGCAATCCATCTCAGTTGACCGTCGCTGTCAAGTTGGAATTGCGATGATGCACTTCGTGCTTGGTTGAGATAAGTGTACTCGGCATCTTGGCAAGGGATGGCTTTTGGTTGCGTTCGAGACCTGTCGCCGAGGCCTGGGACTGAAGGCGACTGACGGGGAGGCAACGGCGCCATGATGGCTTCCGGTGCACGGGCATCAGTAGAAGCTGGTTGAGATAGCTGGTGTGGATGAATATACGTGTTGTCGGTCGGATATGGGTCGTGCAAAACGGCTGCAGGCCATTGCGGCGTCAGACTGTAATTGAGGGTTTGGGCTTCCATGTCGCATGAGGTTGGACCTTGAAGAGGTGCATCTCCAGTTGGTAATTGAGACTCGGGCAAATCATCGCACAGCTGAGTGTGATCTTGAACTGTGAATGGCTGCTGCGAAGACGCAGTGTCACAGGTGGTGCTTGTGCTTTGCTGGTCATGGACATCCGTCATAAACTCATCTGAGGGTTCGGTCTTGGGAACGGGATCGTCAGACCTGATCAAGGTATCCGGCACTTGATACCGGCTTTCTGTATCATCGTCGCTATCATCATCTATCACGATGATCTCTCGAGCGCCTGCGGGCTGTTCGCGCGGGAAGATCTCGGCGGTTGGTGCGTCGACACTGAGGTTTCGTTGTCCGTTCTCGTGTTTTATCATGGTATGATGACCTGTAATACAAAGACACATGCGATTAGTACGGTGAAAATAGCGAATTGACACCAAAGGAAGATTGTGAATGCTCTGGCCATTGTGATGTTTTACTGTTGTTGTAGGTAGAAGGAAGAGAAAAAGACGGAAAGGACGCAGGGAAGGCATCTTATGCTCAGCCGAACCCTTATGTCAAGGCAAAACAAAAAGAAGGTTCTGTGAAAGCCAAAGAGATTGTTGGTGCAAATGTTTTGTGAAGAGTTTATCCGATGGGCTACTCGCCACCACTTACCTGCTTCTTGCACGCTTTTGTTCCTCGAGGCAATATAGCCATCCACAATGTCTTTGAACGGGATAGTAGCAACCTTGGGATCGTAGTGTGCAAACTCGTGAGCAGCGATCCAGTTTACCCGACATTCCCCTGGGAACACAGACGCGTCAAAATACATGATCGGATATTTTCTCTTGCTGTAGTGCTGCCCATCTGGGAGGTACTCAGGTGCCCATTCGACTAAACCATCGGCCTGGTTATACTGGTAACAAAATGGAACTTCCTTGATAAGACCGGTATCCTTGACAGTAAGAGTCAAGTCTTTACCAAGCTGTCCGGTATTGCGCCAGGGTAAGACCAAGATAGCATAAAATTCCTTAGTCTCGCTCCAAAAGGTCGTGTACACTTCACCAGGCTTTGGGTCAATCCCCGTAGGACTCTGATTACTCCGCGTCGGGATACTGCGGCCAGCTGCGGGTGAAGGGCTATTGACCGGTCTGCCCATCTGAGAGTAACAAGGTCTTCGGGCAACAATATTATTATCCGCGGCCTCTTTCTTACCACAGCCAAGAACGCGCGTTCCGAGCTCGCGGATGGCCTCTTCGTAATTGACAGACACCCTGTTATGCTTTTTACCCCGAAGATGCTTTGCGGCACCGCGTATGGGGTCATTGTTGAAGTGTAGTCTGTGTTCCTTACACTCGAGGATGTACCAGAACCCATTATACTCAGCGATGACATACTTTGGTTCGGCTTTGCCGTTCTGGTAGACCTGTTCGTACTCAATTGTCCTGTCTCCTGTGAGGGGACCTTCTGTAACGTTCGGTCGAGAGCGCTTCGTCGAACGGGCAGCGGGGGGGTTGGCTGGTCTCTTTCGTGGAGCAGCTGAGGTGTCATGTTCGGTTCTGTCTGTTTCGCTCGGGTGCGTGCTTGGCTCTGGTGCATTTTCGGTGCTGGGAGGGCCCGGAATGGAATTTATCGTGTTGTTCTCGGGTGGTTCACTTGCGCTTGTCCGTTCTTCTGGAATAGGAGTGAAGCGTGAGGTAGTCTTGTCTCTGGGTTGTTCGATGTCGACGGCGCCTGAGGTAGTGTTTGACTGGGTGGAAGGAGTTGAAGAAGGCAGACCACGACAATCGCACCAATTCTTGCATAGTTCCCGATGAAGTTCAGGACCAAATAGACCGTGAAGCTCCAACACGAGAGCTTTTTGTTGTTCCCAGATCTTCTGCTGGTAATCGCGCTCCTTTTGTTTCTTGGTATCTTCATGCAGCGCCTGAAGCTGTTGCATGCGGGTTGCGCATCTGACAATCTCATCGAGTTTGTCCAATGAGTTTTGCGTCAGGCCAGTCAATAGATCTTGGTCTTTCTTGAGATTCTCTTGAAACTCTTCTTCTGCTGATTTAACTGGATGGATTTGGGGTGACCATCGTGCAAAATATTCCTGGAGGGCGGGAATTCGCTCTGAGGGCTGTTGTGTATGGCCCTCCATTTTTGGTAGTGTTTTAGAATAGTTCACGCTAAATAGCGCTTGTAGCCAGTGGGGACGATAGATCTTCCGCCTAATGCCTAAGTTAACGACGTTTTAGAGATCAATGATATGGCACAGCAACATTTATCACGAATTCACCTCCCCACGACACATGCCAACAGAAGCAAAAAGAAACAGAGAAAGGGAGAAGTTTTCTTTTTTTGTTTTCTTTCTTTTTCTCTCCTTTGTGACAGCCTGATCCCATCAAAATAGTAACAGACAAGGATGCATCAAACGGACCAGTTATCCGTTATCTTAACATCCCGGTACCAACAGTTCTCTCCACTGTGGCTTGGACAAGAACAGATTAGAGCCGCTGCCTCTTTGTGTCCTACGGGAATACTATGGCGAACCATGGTCTTTCAGCCGCATCTTGGTGAAATACTTGATGATTGGCCAGAAACGTGCGGCAAAACCCTGGAGCCGAGTTGAACCTAGGATTCCTGTTGTTAAAACACACCCTTGTGGGCCTATCAATCTCATATTTCCACAACGGTAGCGCTGACGGATATATGGGAGGTCTGAAATGAAAAGGGGCCTCTTAACAAGATTAGGAGGTGGGATTTGAATTCGTGAAACGAGTCTCCCTTGCCTGAGGCCTGAACTTCTCCTATCTGGCTGTCCAGCTGTTTGTAGAGAGATGTAAATTAAGGCGGTTATAGAGGAACCAACAAGTGGACTTATAGGGAGCTTACAGGGACCTGTTAACTGCTGTGGTCACTGGGTACTACCCTGTTCTGGTACCACTGTTATGTGACAGAGGTATGGTAAAGCACGCTAAAAAAGAGGGAAGAGCTGAAAGCCCTGTCCTATATACTCCCGTAGTTAGATCCATCTTATCTCAGTAGTCTTTCTACGCTGGCAATATTACGTGTTAAAACCTGCTAACCATTAATGTTTTTTTCAGTACGGCACCAAGAGTATCCGAGACCGATGTGATGGTGAACAGTTATTATTGGATTCATGAAATAGTATGGACCCGTTCTTCAACGTGCTTGGCCATCTCTAGAGCGCTTAATTGGGTCATTAGACTGTCATTATCCCTACTTTGGTCACCCACTAGACTTCTCAGCAAGAGTCTATATCAAACCGGTATTGCCCATCTCTAATGACAGTCAGGACACGGGCAATTTATCCTTGGTGAGCCTGATTGTGGCTGTGAGAGCTGTTGTGCTGCTGCGCAAAATCAGTCGAGTCTCTAAAGATCGATGGTTATGGCGTACCCTGGTATTCCTGCTGCAAGCCATCTTGGCTCCTGAACTCCCTCTTCACCTCCGGTTACGGGTTCCTCCACCGAAGCGGGTAGTTCTCTGGGTCCTTCATTACCTCTCTAGCCGTACCATCGTCATCTAAATGGATGATTTCGTATTTTCTGCCGTTGACAGTCTCTGTATATCTGAAAGCAATTGGTAGATGGTCATTGTCAGAGCTGGAGTCGTCATGATCGCTATCAGGTTCCATACCGAAATCTACAAGTCACCGTGTTAGTAAATAAAAAATGTCTTCAAACTTGATGACTTGCCTGGTCGGTGGACAATCTGTTTCTGCGACGCGATGTAGTCATTGACAATGATTTTATGCTCAAGATCCCGGTCGTTGGCATTGAATCTGCGAAAGTGGGTGATGGGAATCCATTGGACGCTCGGCACGCGACTTCCATCGAAGCACATTATCGGATACAATCGTTCCAAGGCCTTCTTTCCACCTGACATGTATTCTTCAGACTAGTCATACACACCGGTTGATGTATTGTACTTGTAACAAGTGGGAATGTCGTTGTTGAGGTTGGAACTGTTAACGCTCACGCCAAAGCGATCACTCTCTTCCGGGAAGAAGGGGCAGGACCAGAAATGCAAAGAGCTTCAAGTTCTCCTCTCCAGACGCTTTCGCTGTCTTGCCCAGATCCCACCAAGCCATGTACATCTCACCATGCTGAGGATCACGTTTGAGGACTCGATAAACTTGGGAAGCGCGACAGCGACGTCGTCGCTGATCTTCCATTCGCTTAAGATGCTGTTTTACAGCTGTGTTGTTTTCCTCTTTCTTATCGTTATCGCAATTCAGCACCAAGACACCAAGCCTGGTGATTGCTAGAGCATAGCTTACAGTGTCGTTCAGATGTCATGAGCCCCTTAAATGATTCATGGCACCCTGAAGCAGATGCTCCCCGGCGAAAAGCAGCCCATGCGTCTTGCATCTCAGGATATAATGATATCCATCGTGCTCAACGATAGTGTATTTGTCCTCGGCTTGGCCGTCCTGATATACCTCGCGGTACTCGATCTTATCTGTAGTGGCGGCTTCCGAGAGGCCCTGCCTGGGGCGCTTCACGGATTGAGATGCAGATGATGCAGTGGTATCTTTACGCTTCGTTGATCGAGTTCTTCCATCATTCGCTTCGACATCGGTTGATTGATCATGATCATTGGTGCTTCTGACTGTGGTTCTTCGTGTCGCTGGAATGCGATGAACGCTGTTTGCCCACACGCTTAGACCAGTTGTTGACAATTGCATTAACAGCTGCCACGTCGCCTAATATGTCGAACAGATCATTAAGAAGTGACAGCTGTCGATTCAATTCCCCGTCTTGATAATCACACTCCTTAGCTTCTTTAATCGCTTCGTCTGTCTGCTCAAGCACTTTTAGGCGCCGCACGCACTCTTCGACTTGACCGAAGTCATGTCGAGTGCCCTGGCACTGGTATTTCTCGCATGCGGCATCGAAGTCGGCTTTGGCTTGTTGGTCTTGGTCTTGAAAGACTTCGTCTGGCGACTTCCTCAGCGGAGTGCGTGCTAACCACGTCTGACAGCACTGCTGCATAGGAATGGTTCGCTTGGAGGACTGGGCTATAAAGCTTTTTTCCATTTTCACAATGACGAGCAAGACTGGAAAAAAAGGGTTTCTTAATCAATGAATGACAGACTCGCGTCCTTAAAGACGGTATAGAGACGTCTTGTAGGATAGAAGTGGAAAGACGGATGGGGACATACACGTAAGAGTGAACCACATTAACAAACTCAGGTATACACAGAAGAAAACAGAATTCTGGAGACATACATCTACTTCATTCAGAGGTTTGCCAGCCTGATTCACGTTTTATCCATGTCAGACCAGGGTTTATCCTGTTGGTCGTCCAACAAGTCAAGCAGCCAAGGATGACCCAGCATCCGACCCCTGCAACATCATCTCTGTGACAGTGGCTTGCAGGGGAATGTAGTCTAGGCTTGTTTCCTCACTGATGCAGTCGCCTCTTCACTGCCCTAGTTGCTCTCAGGGTCAACCTTGACCTTCCGATTGGATCGCGGTGCTGCCCAACTTCGTCGTAGCCCATCAGCCCTGGGTGACAATCAACAGTTCAAACGGTCTCACACACCAAAGTGCCATTGCCTTCAAAGGTCAAAATTAAAGATATTGGTCGACTGGATTGAGATGATCAATTCATCCGTGGGCGGGTTCTACAAATACGCCCCCTCCCCCCCAGTTCTAGATTTTCACGCCCAGAAGGTTGAGGGCGTGCAACACACTCAAGATGGTGATACATAAGGCACAAAGAACAATACGCAACTTTCTATGCAATGCACCTGATTCCCTCTGTTTGACATTACTCGCTAGAGTCAACGAAGTCGCTAGAGTGGCTGGAGTCGCTGTTATCAAGACTCTTCAATCCTTGTGAGCAAACAATCGACCAATGATGTCTGGAGCAATTGAATAACCCTAAGGATTATTCTTATCACCAAGAGCATCCCTTAACATACAACGCTCATGTTACATTGTCTTGGACATGTCTCGCGATAAGAAAAAGGATCAAGGTTTGCAGGATATTTTCTCAGTGGGCTCTTCAGCCCTTCTCACCGTACAGACGACTCGACAGGGGGGTAGCCCAGGGGGGGAAAGCAAACAAAAAACATACAACAGCGGGGATTCGCTAGTCATCACCGACCTAACTACTAATCTGCCCCTTACTGTAGGTTCTTTCATACCTTATTGCTTGCTATTAACTTACTTACTAATAAGTGCCACTATCTGGTCTGTGGTTGAAATTTAAGGATACCACATATCCAATCACGTGCGCAAGTCCATAGTTCCTTTACCATCCAATTTAGCCATGTGATCAATTTATCCAAGCATCACTATTTCATTTTAATGTCTGTAGATAGGTCTTCTGGATTGTCCCCATGGGAGGTGGAATAACTACAAGATATCCTCTTCCACAACCTTGACCTTCACCTTCATCCCCCAACCATCTGGTCCTCCAGCCCAATTCTTCTTTTTACCAATCTTCTCCACTATGTTTACATGGTCGCTTAAAGCCTGTTTCAATTTTGCCGGATCATCCTTCATCTTTTGAACGGAAATTGTAAGTTGCAAGCCTTTACCATGCTTCTTACGTCCCAGATCCCAAGCCCATTGCGACGAAAAAATGACACGTGGCTTTCGCTCGTCCACCTTGCCTGCCGGATAAAGACGGCCTAGCAGATAACCCACTCGTCCAAGATATGAAGCCCACCAAACCTCCTCTGGAGTAATGATGGATTGAAGCGCCTTTTTGAATTGTGCCTCACGTGGGGGTAGCTCTCCCATGTAACGCGATTCCAACATCAGAGCAAGTCTTGCCCGATCTTGATGAGATACCCCGCGAGTGAAAGCGAGAAGTCCCGTGCTTGTGCTGTACATTGCCGTCGTGGAGGCTAGCTCTTTGTCCATGATGGTGTGAACATACATGGTGTTTGCAAAGGCACGGAGAATGTGTTTGCTGATAGATTCTGGAAAGCGGCGAGTGCCCCCATTCGATGGCTCAGGAATTGAAAGTATGAGCAGCCTATACAGAAGCTCGGCTGACTCTGGGGCCACCCTCTGTGTGGTAATCTCCAACGGGTCTTGGGCTCTGATACTAGGCCCAAGCTCTTTGAACAAAAGCCCTTCTCTTACACCACCTTGACAAAAGTGCGCAAGACGAATGCCATAAGGGATAGCATTGGACAAAACATTGATCAGAAAGGCAACGGCAGGAACCTGCTTTCTTCTCCGATCAGAAACCCTGAATATGGAATGCGCAGTTCGAGCAACTTCTTCCATTGCTTTGGTGTTCTCGAATCTTTCTTTGCCCACCGTATAACCATTGATGATTGATATGGGGTAAGGAACTTTATCAGTCTGACTGATAGACAGCAGCAAGTAACCCCAGCCTCTAAACCCGCCGCCAGACAGGTAAAGCGGAAATCCACCGTTAGCCTTAGCGTCTGCCACTAAGCTTTCCGGCACTTTTAGCTTCTGATATGCATCTTGGAAATTACCCTTCATCTCATCATGTAATTTCTGTCGCGCCTTTTCAGCTTCTTCCTTTGACTTGCCCTTCTTCAAGTCTTCCAAGGTCTTGGTCAATGCTGCTGCCCCATATGGAAAACTGAAGGACCCTCGATCACTGATTCTGACGTTTCCATCCTGTGAGATAATCCAAGTAATTTGTGTGCTTCCACCCCCAAGGTCCATCATGAGACCCTTAATATCAGAGAAGCCACTTGCAACGCCCAAAGAGCCGATGCGCCCTTCATCTTCTTTCGGGAGCAAGTCGACAGAAAGTCCCGTATCTTTGTAAATCTTTGTGATAAACTCAGAAGAATTGAGAGCAGCACGAGTTGCTTCTGTGGCAACCACGTGAATCTGACTTTCTGGAACATCAAGGTCGGCGCAGACAATTTTGAAACGATTCAGTGCAGCGACAACCTCCCCAATGATGTTGGCAGGAATAGGTACCTTTTCGCCCGTGTCGGGGTTGAATTGGGCATCATAGAGTGAAATATCAACACGATAAACGTGTATCGTTGGGAGAATGCGCGAAAAAGGTGGAGATAGATCCGTGACTGAAAACCGGATCCCATTACTAGTAAAGTGGTCAGTTTCTTGATGAGGCTCCGTTTCGTAATTTACCTACCTGCCCATGTCGACTATACCCCTCAGGTAAGAAACATCCTTTGTTTTCCGTTCATCTCTGGATGCAATAGATGAAATTGGACATCTGTCATGGACAATCTCGAAGTCAAACTCGGAGGAGTCCATTGTGAACCACAACTTGTTCAACGTATAAGCTGCTACAGAATAACTTTGGCGTAATGTAGGGTAGTAGTATGGTTGTGGAAGAGAAAGTCAATAAATGGATTACGGACATGAAGTTGAATTGTGCAGCACGTTTCATATTTACCATGCATATTCGACATTCACTACACAACTGAAACTTACAATACTTCACTTCCAACACTTAGGTAATGTTGCTGTCATTCTGCATCGTCTGCATGGCCACGGTTGCGGAGAGGTCCGTGTTTTGATGTTATTGTGCATGAAGTCCATCCAAAGGCGTTCCAAAAATTGCATCTGGACCTCTGCGAGAAGCAATGATGGCTGGGGGGTCCCTGTAGTCGCTGAAAGCCTAAAAAAACCGTTACCCCAATTGAACACACCTCCTCCACTTGAAATGTGACAGGAGTGCCTGTTCTAAAGTCTAAATCGAGGAACATTCTCACAACCTAAGCTAGACCTCCCACCCTATACCAGCCGAACACAGACGGAATGGTGTGTTTACAAATGTATACATGCATCAAACAGACACATTCGCAATCTTTGAATAAGAGGCGTTTCGTTTCTTACGAATCAGAGCAAGAAATCCAATAACAGGACCAACTTTCTTCTCCAACAAATGTCTTAGTTACCCGACACAGTCCACCATCGCTAGGATGGACATAAGCAGCCACACTTTGAGACACATTGAAACTCGTGGTGCGATATGACAAACATGATATGGATGTAGTGGTGTTCATACGATAGCCTGAACCTTATGTTAGGGCAGGGCAAGAAAAAAAAACAGGTCTCGTGAGAGCATTGGAGTCATGGTGCTCAAAAGTATGATTTATGATGGAAACCTTATCTTCAGGTTCATACGATAGCTGTCTTGATGACTCGCAACAGCTTACTCTATCTGTGGAGAATGTGGCGGGATCTCGACTCTGAAGTTATCAGAGAAGAGGTTCCCCGAATCCTGTGCTGCAGATTACCCTGTGAAATGACATGTGTGCTTCGTACACTTGTACCTCAATTGTGTTGTGTCCATAACAGATACATCTCCGTCAATTCCGGAGATCCATCATTTTCAAAGATCACAATACTGCACCTATATTGCAAACCTGTCTATAATCTGTCTTTGAAACATGACCAACATGGAAGTGTCCGGCAAGAAGTCTGCAAGCGCAACACACAACGAGATCGCAGATACGAATGATAAAACCAAGGCACCTGTACATCTGTTGCGACTCCTCAAAGATTCGAACGATCGTAATGGATCGACAGATTCTGTTCTACAGAAGCTGGGACTTCATGATCGCACACTCAATCCTTCCAGTCCAACTTTCGACTTTCATGAGTGGTCTCGCATGCTGGTCAAATTGAGAAGCCATTTGAACGTACCAACCCCACTGCGTTCCGGATTCGCTTTCAAGGACTTGACTGTTCACGGGAGTAGCTCTGGTAGCAAGCAGCAAGACACAGTATGGACACTGCTCACCTTCCCTCTCAATTTCAGGACTTGGTTTCGTCGAAAGGAGACCAAGCCCATTCTACTAGGACTGGATGGTGTGGTTCACAAAGGAGAACTTCTGCTTGTACTCGGCCGTCCTGGTAGTGGTTGTTCAACTTTCCTCAAGACCATCACAGGTCAGATGCGAGGTCTTGAAATGGACCAATGCTCTAGTCTACATTATTCAGGTATGATAGTTATCAATGTGACATTGGAAACGGAGCTGACTCAAGTTAACAGGGGTGCCACACGAAATCATGGCCAAAGAGTTCCAAGGAGAACTGATTTACAACGGAGAGGTCGATGAGAATCTGCCGTACTTGACGGTTGGACAAACGTTGGAGTTTGCTGCCGCGATGCGTACTCCAAGAGCTCGGCTCCCTGGGGTCACCCGAAAAGACAGAGTTAATCATGTTGTGCAGGTCGTGTTGACTATCTTTGGTCTTTCACACACTAGGAACACTATCGTGGGAAATGACTATGTACGGGGAGTCTCTGGTGGTGAAAGAAAGAGGGTCTCAATTTCAGAAACTGCACTCTCCGAAGCAGCGATATCCGCTTGGGATAATTCTACGAAAGGTCTCGACGCTGAGTCGGCCCTGCAGTTTGTCAGTCGATTGCGAACTCTTTCTGATCGTAAGTACAAAGATACTCGCTATTGTTCGAGATATGGTGGCTAATAATTATAGTGACACAATCTTCTAATGCCGCTGCGATATATCAATCATCTCAAGCTATTTTCGATCTTTTCGACAAGATCCTCGTCCTATACAAAGGCAGACAGATATTCTTCGGCTCTGCGTCTTCTGCCCCAGCTTACTTCGAACGCATGGGTTGGTACCGCCACCCGAGACAAACATCAGGAGACTACCTGACTACAATTACCGATCCTGAACAACGAGTAGCAAAGGAGGGCCGCGAGGATACTGTACCTCGAACGCCTGAAGAGTTCAGCGATTACTGGGTCGATTCTCCGGAATATGCTGCGCTTATGAGCGAAATTGAGCAGTGTCAGAAAGATTTCCATCTTGACCGTGACACCACTCGGAAGCAATTCCAAGCGACTCGTCAAAGCCTCAAGGCCAAAGGCATGCTGACTCGAGCTACGCAAACTGTGTCGTTTCCCATGCAAACGTCTCTATGCGCCAAACGAGCAACGCAACAGCTTTGGAATGATAAAGGCTCAACTTTGACAACACTTATCGGCGAGATTATTATTGCACTTGTTGTCGGGTCGATATTTTATGGTACTCCAGATACAACTGATGCATTCTTCGCGTATGGATCGGTACTTTTCTTCTCGGTACTTCTCAATGTCTTGATGTCTGTCACAGATATCCACAACTTGTACAGGGGCCGCTCGGTCATTACAAAGCAAGTGTCGTATGCATTCTATCGACCGTCAGCCGATGCCTTGGCCAGCGTTCTGGTAGACATCCCTGTCAAGTTTGTGATTGGCGTTTTCTTCAATGTTATTCTTTATTTCCTAGCTGGTCTTGCGTTGACAGCATCTCAATTTTTCATCTTCTTTCTTTTCGTGTTCACAACCACATTGGCCATGTCTATGGTCTTTCGCACTATTGCTGCTGCAACCGTTACCCTTCCTCAAGCTATGGCTCTATCTGGCTTTCTTGTACTTGCTTTAGTCACATACACCGGCTTTGTTCTACCGAGTCCCTACATGCACCCTTGGTTCAAGTGGATCTCGTACATCAACCCACTTTCTTACGCATTTGAGGCATTGCTGGTCAATCAGGCCCACGGCACCAATTATCCCTGTTCCAACATCGTTCCCTCCTATGGAAACTTGCTCGGAGACACTTTCATTTGTCCAGTTCCTGGATCAGTCGCTGGGCAGACATACGTCAATGGAGACGCCTGGTTCGAGACAAGCTATGATTACAGCTACTCCCACTTATGGCGTAATTTAGGCATTATCCTCGGCTTTTTATTCTTTTTCCTCTTCTTATATCTTCTGGTCTCTGACCTCAACGTCAATAGTTCTGCTGGTGCTGATATCATGGTTTTTCTCGGCAATCACCATGCCACAAGAAAAGTTGATACAAAGCTCAAAGGAAGAGTGGATGTCGAGCAACAATTGGTGGTCAATAACACATCCCATGAAATTTCAGTGAGCGGAGGGACAGTACCACCAGCAAATCACGCTGTATTTGCGTGGAGAAAGTTGAACTTTGACGTCATGATCAAAGGCGAGCAGAGGCGTCTACTTGACAATGCATGTGGTTGGGTGAAGCCTGGCTCGATGATCGCCTTAATGGGAGTATCAGGTGCCGGCAAAACAACGCTCTTGAATGCATTGGCCCAAAGAATGCCTGCAGGTCAAGTCAGCGGCGAATTCTTTGTAGATGGTAGGCCTTTACCACCGTCGTTCAAGAGTGATGTGGGTTATGTGCAGCAACAAGATGTCCATCTTGAAACTTCAACTGTTCGCGAGGCGTTGCAGTTCTCGGCAATGCTGAGACAACCTCGCGATGTGCCCGTACGGCAAAAACTCCAATTTGCTGAAGATACAATCCATCTTCTTGGCATGGATGACTTTGCTGATGCCATCATTGGTCTGCCGGGCAAGGGTCTCAATGCTGAGCAACGGAAACGACTTAGCATTGGAGTCGAGTTAGCCGGGAAACCATCGCTCTTACTCTTTCTGGATGAGCCAACTTCAGGCCTTGACAGTCAATCTTCTGAGGCAATCCTGTCTTTACTTAGACGGTTAGCAGAAGGTGGATTAGGCATCCTGTGCACCATTCACCAGCCAAGCGCGATGCTATTCCAGCGATTTGATCGATTGCTGCTAATGGCACGTGGCGGTAAGGTCGCATATTTTGGTGACATTGGGAAGGACTCGGAGATTGTGCTTGGATACTTTCACTCTCGCATACCCAGGAAATGCCAAAAAGCCGAGAATCCCGCCGAGTACATACTTGGCATGTTGGGCAACACGGAGAATCAAGAGATTGACTGGCCAGTGTTGTGGAACGAATCTACACAAGCCACCGCTGTTTTATCGGAATTGGAGACTGTTTCTCAGCCTTCATCAAAGACATCGCTTCCAGACAGTTCAACCCAGCCTCATAGGCCCGGATCATATCCCCTCCCATTGTGGTCTCAACTACCAATTGTTTGCCGGCGAGTCTTCCAACAATACTGGCGATCGACATCCTACATTGCAAGTAAATTCATGTTGGGTATCTGTGGAACATTGTTCATTGGATTCTCGTTCTTCCAGCCTGGTCGATCAATATTGGGCACTCAGAACGCCATCTTTTCCATTCTCATGGTCTGCGCAATGTTTAGTAGCTTGGTGCAGCAGGTAAGAGAACAATCATGCTGGGTTGGTAAAGGCGACATGAAGCTGACGCACGACTAGATCATGCCCAAGTTTATTATGCAGAGGACTATTTACGAAGTTCGTGAGAAACACTCCAACATGTATTCCTGGGTTGTTCTCATTTTTGCCAACATTCTTGTGGAGATACCATATCATATCATCCTCGGTGTGACTACCTTTGCGATATTCAACTATACAGTATTTGGCATCCGATCTTCACAAGATCAAGGTCTAGTCTTGTTGTTCTTTACCTATTTCTACATGCTCATCGGCACTTTTGCAGTCATGGTCACTGCTCCTCTGCCAGATGCAACCACAGCTGGCCGTATCACAACAGTCCTGTTTTCGATGATGCTTCTGTTTGCTGGTGTATTTCAGACTCCCAGCGCGCTTCCTGGGTTCTGGGTGTTCATGTATCGTGTTTCTCCAATGACATATCTTGTTGGTGGTATTGCCGTCTCGGGTCTTGCGGGGAATCAGGTTGTCTGTTCGCAGTCCGAGCTTGCCATATTTCAGCCCCCAACTGGACAGACCTGCGGATCATATATGCAGGTATATCTAGAACAGGGCGCTTCTGGAACCCTGCTCAACCCGGACGCAATTACAAACTGCTCCTATTGTTCCTTGGTGTCTGCTGATCAAGTCTTGGCCCGATCTGAGATGTACTACAGCGATCGATGGATGGATTGGGGCCTTGGGTTCGCTTACATAGCTTTCAATGTTTTTGCAACGTTCCTGCTTTATGCGTTGTCGCGTTTGGCAATTTTCAGCTTGGGGGTAAAGAAGGTTTCACAGCTCTTCAGGCGGGGAAGAACCGATTAGTACCAAGTGAGATCTTTTATTGAGATTTCGTATTTCAGAGAAGAAATGTTCAGGCCATGGTGCGTGTGGTATATTTACGTAAGATTTGATTCAGTTCAACATATCGCGATCCTCAATAGTGGACTCTCTTCAGTAGGGTACGGAGAATATTCCTGTAAGATACATCTATCTGTATTTATTTGAACGACTCCGTGCCTTCTCATCAGACAATGTATCATTAAGGTGAAGCTGTGGGGTCATGTTGGTTAACAGAGAGGTTCGCAGCCGATCAATCAGCCTTTCCAATATCCATTGACTCTCTGACTGACAGCCTAACAACGGGCTACCATCTCCTACCCACGACCACTTGAGGCCAACATCGGAACCATTTTGTATGCCCATTGGTCGCTTGCTCTGAAGATTTGCACTGCAATGTGTTTCTGGTCTGCTTTCATCTTCGCCAAGAATTTTCAGATACCATGACCATTGTTCAAATGTATACTGATGTGGTCGAGACTCTTGAAGATGAATTGTAACATTCTGGATTTCGGAAAGCAAAAGTGCCTGGGCGTCTATCATGGTGATGAGATTCTGGGCATGACACCCTAGATCTGGCGTAGACGTCGATGACAGTCCAGTTCCTAGTGGTCGGGACGGAAGCGTAGTATCATTTCCGGTAATGGTGAATAGTCGATCATGACGGGAGTTACCATAGGATTTTTCTATGTTCCCCTTTTGTAAACTCCCATCGCACACTGCGGGGATTAGAGGCTCGGAGACTTGGCTGGAGAAGACTTTTCCAAATGTGACTTTGTTAATCAAACCTTTCAGATTCCGTAGGAAAGGTCGATCATTTGGCAGAATAGTAACATTCCCAATCAATATAGTGACATCCCGAATGATTCTGACCACGGTGTCGCTGGCATTGGAGATAAGCACCGTCATGATAGGCAGAGACAAAAGAGACCAAAAGACATAGAACGATTTCCCTGCATTAGACACTGGCTTAAGATCTCCATATCCGATAGTGGTCCACGCCTCGAAGCAAAAGTAAAATGCATCAAAATATGACCAACCCTGGTATGTCTGCTCAGTATGTTGGAAGACGACAGCGCCAAGTAGCCAGAGGACAAGCCATAAGAACGTGGAGATAGCCATGGCTAGCCATCTTCGTCGCGTCGATGCTTTTTCTTGGATCCTTCTCATCAGAGTGAATTCAGCCTTACGGCGCTCGAACTCGCCTTGATGCGGCTCATCTTTACCCATAGCAACCATCCCAATGCCATCTTGAATGGGTTCAAACAAATCTCCATGACCGCGGGAGAGTAGCTTCTTAACCATTCGTTCCCGCTTCCGGTTGCTAATCGCTGTACTAACATACCGACTTCCCTCTTCAATGATGAGGCTCCTCACTGAACTGATGACCAGACCAAGAGATATGATACCAGCGAGCGCGAAGGGTATCAAAAGTCCTCTTCCCAGGGTCGTCCCAGGATAATAATCCCCGAAACCCACAGTAAAGAGTGTAACGAAAGCCCAGTACACAGCATCAAGGTACTCCCAGGATTCAACTTTGGAGAATACACAGGCACCGAGTAGTAGATAAAGGAGCAACATGATACTCTGCAACATCAGCGTCCGTTGACTTGTAGTCATTGATGCCGTTTTGTGGTAGTGACCTGTGCATATACTCCAGTAGGTAGTAACCAAAAGAGTGGCGTCGACGAAATACAGAATAGCTGCCCACATGCCGTAGTAAAATGACTGTGACCATATGAAATCTCCGTCATGCATATCAGAATCTCTGAGATGATTGGCTACAACCGCTGTTAGAATGATGCGACAAATTGAAGAGGCATACCTATTGTCTTCTGTCAGCCAAGGTTTAAACAACAAGTTGGTTTTAGTACCATCCAAGTATGGTGATGGGTAAAGCGACATTGAACCTAATCCTTTTTGTCATACTGAGAAGAAAAAATAGGTTCGAGATGAGGCTAACAAGAAGCTGAACAGTTTCGATGATCAACAACCTACCAGACGATTAACTGTCAATTTCGAGTGTCAAAGCCGATTAGAGTATAATTGAGCGTACCATGGGGGATCTTCAATAGATGGGGCGTTTTGTATGTCTATCTCGGGACTGGTCTGTTGCCTCCACGGTTCTGACATTGAACATATACTGAAAGCTGATGCGACGGGGCCCAAAGTACCAACAATCATAGGGAATCCCGTCGACAGAAACCACCAGTATCTAGGGGGACTATGTGTCAGATACAACATGCAATTTTACCATGGCGACAAATCTCAAGACCTATTCGGAATCACTTACCCCTTTTGATTGGAAGCATTTTCAAAATCTGTCTTTTTGAAATACTCAGTCTCGTTGACAACTCCAGTGTGATTGCCATCTGAAAGCTGGTTATGGCTCTCTTCGTCGTAAGAAGCCATGGAGCTGTGCTATGAATGAGGTAGAATACTGCAAGTGATGGAGAAAGTCGTAAGCCTCATATCATCTTACCATGTATTCACATCGCGAGATCTAGCTGCAGTACACCAACCGTCCTGAATAAGCCAGCAAATAATATGCAGTTGAGATGGTATCGTATCAGACCGTCATGTCAGATCATGTGTATAGGGTACGTACTGCAACATAAGCCAAAGCTTGTTTCGATCCAAGCCCAACTCTATCATGATGATTCTGAGAGCGAGCAGTCTAGATTCACCATGCCACTTCCGTTCACAGACGGAACCCCTCAATTTTTGCAAGATACAAGGCGGGAGTCGATCTGTCACTGATGAGGTTTCACCACTCGGTGATTGGTGCTATTGTTACAACGTCAGTTTTCTGACTGGCCTGTAGCTAAGCCACCATAAGCAAACCTCGCCAAAGAGGAGGGAACATAGTGGTGTCGTAATACGTTCTTCGGTCAAGGCTGTGACTTTCATTGTGTCATGATACTTGGGTTTAAGTTGGTTCACATTGTTAGTATATCACAATGAATTAGAGTTAACACACTATTAAGAATCCTCCAACAATCCGTCCCCCTTCCCCGCATTGAACCACACCTCACTCCAAGGCCACTATACGCATCTCCCAGCCCTAGCCCCTCTGGAACAATGGGTATTCGTTCTTCATATTACTTGACAACCGTTGTGGTAAATTAAACACTGACTGTATCGCCAGTCTGGTTTTCAACGCTTCGGTCGTAGCCACGTGCTCGAGGGTCAGGCCTTGGTAGCGTAGAGTATCAGCCTATCGATCCACCTTCTTAGAATGCAAGGTATAATACTTACTTGACGAGCTTTTCCGCGTGCTGCTGAATGTCGCGTTTGGTCTCATCCAGCTTAATATAAGTGTGGAAAACATAGACACCCTGAGATATATGGTGTCAGTGCTTCTACTTCTATATGATACAAGGGCAAAAGGGAAGAAATGACTCACAAGGATTCCACTCAAAAGATGGAGGAACCACGCGATGAACGAAAAGGAGAGCACCGTTCTCCAAGAGGCACAACCCGCGCTGTTAACAGAGACAGTTCCAGGAGGCCCATGAGTCCAGTAGCGACCCCAATAGTAACCCCAATAGTTATAGTACCAACGTGCAGTGCAAGTGTGTGTGCCTGTCTTCTGTGAATTGTCAAATCATGCATGATCAGTAAAGAGTATTCGTTGCAGTTCAGTCGAGGGTGTACGATACCGTCTGAAGTAAGCAATATGCTACAAGCCACATCACAAACATCACAAAGTCAAAGGGGAAGCCCAAGAACAAGCTCTTGAATGGCGCACAGAACATGATGGAGTACATAATGCCCAGGGATGCGACGACGATGACATAGATGATCCTTCCATCTACACTATCGCCTGCAATACCGACGAGATAAGTGAGGCGAGAGAGAATGCCCAGAACAATTATAGCAGAGGCAAGCTCCGAAAGGCGGAGGATGACAGAAATGACTTTATGCGCGACTCCAGATTCAGCCATATTGAAATAGATTAGAGACGTTCGATTGTATGATTGTAATTTGGTTGATAGATTCTGCGGTGGTTATATGACATTTAGAGACGGAAGTGTTTCGCGTTTAAATGAGACATTCTCATCGATCAGCCGCACACTTCTGCACCTAAATACTTTGATGTAGGTCATCATGATGCAATCCCGTAAACTCATCCAGCTGTTGTGATTGAGATGTTGTAAGTCACGGTTATGTGGCATCAAACCGTGGGACCCTCCAATGCGCAACCAGATTCTTTACCCGACCATACCACTGCATATCAGCTTGATCTTGGTGGGAATCTAGACTGGCCGTTTGATGTGCTGAAGAGCGCCACTGAAACCACGCAAAGTCATGGCATTGGAATGGAGAGGTCTAGATTTGAGTAATAATCATACCGTTACTGCCACTCATAGACATGTGAAACGAGACAATATTACGGTAGAGCCAATTGCCATGTTGCCCTGGTATGTGCCAGCGCGTTAATCAAATCTTCTTGGACATGGCGGTGGGTGTGGTGTGCAGAATATCATTTTAAGTTGTTAACGCCCTCCCCATTCACTAGCTATTTCAGGCTTAAACTAATGCACAGAGACACATGCAAGTTATATGTACCTGGAAACAGGAATTTGACACGAACCCCTCACATAGCGTTGGTCAGGATCCTCCGATAGTGCAACCATGGCGTGAAAGATTAAGTTGAACTTTATTCTGACCTGGTGCTGAAGTTACTAACGAATCACATGGATCTCCCATTGGTTCTCTAGTGACATCAAGCAGTACCGTTTCCTGATCGTAAAACGCTAGACTTACACAAGGGACACGTGAAATGTCGGCCTTGGAACCAGCGGTCGATACACTTTTGATGGTAGACATGCTCACAGTTCAATCGACGGACATTATCCGAATTCTCAAAGACTTCAAGACAGATGGCACTAGACACAGATTCAGATCGTGAAGCGTACCATAAAGAATAGCCAACAACATACCAAAGTTCTAAAGAGCCCAATGCATGTGACTCTAGATCCGGATTTGACTTGGATGATGCGGGGAATTCGTATTTCTCAGTTGGACTTGTAGAATTGAGGGTTTGCAAAGTCACTATGCCACCCGGCGCGACCTGCCACCTCCCAACGCCACTTCTCGTACTAGTATGTTGTCTCTGACGTTTAAAATAGCTTGCCGATTATCAGTACAGAGAATGTGTCGATATGGCACCGGAGAACTTACGAGACAAGTGCCACCAGGGCAACTGAGACAAACCAGACTGCAACGAGACCTGCTATGATATATCCAACCCCTGTTCCAAAGTGTGCTTCATCTGCGTTCGATGAACTTATGCCTTGGGTTTCGTCCATTTGCGCTGCCAAAAAGTTTGATATGTGATGATTTAGTCCGAGTTATTTTGATGTTGTCAAGCATGAACAAATATCTACATGGTAAAAGTTGTATTATTGCAAGGCTGGCACAAGCAAGTTAAATACAGATCGGCCATCACATCGAGACATGTAGCCACCATGTTCACTGTGAAGAAAAATTCATTGCGAGCTGAAGTTTACTCTAATTGACAAATTTTGAAAGACTCAGTATTGACATCAAAAGTACGCATTCCAACCATGATTTACTGTACGCGCAACCCGATATTAAAGTCATCCACTATGTCACTGTAACAAGGAGGGGAACTGTCGTTGAGGATAGGGATGGATGGATTCGTAGTGTTGTCCATAATACTCAGTCCATCGGGTGGTCTAGACTTGTCATCGACAAGGTGGCGCGCAACCATCGCTTTAACAAAACGGCGAGGTGGCTTTTCGCTAGGTAAAGGCAGAGCATCAGGACACCCACAGACCTTGGGGTAGCTGACGGGTTGGAAGGGGTCATGCGAGTAGGATGGAAGAGTCATGTTGGCCTGGTTCGATCGACAGTTTAGGATAGTGATGGGTAAGCTGATGACAGTATCCCGATAGATACGCCTCCTTCCCGATGGATCACTGAGATCAGGTTGGGAGACATGAAGAACGATCTATTGGTCATCGTCAGTACGACGCTATGAGGAAGGGATGTGCTTACACTCGCCCTAAGACTGTGTTTGACCACGATATTCTTCCATGTACATTTTGGATGTAGTCTCAAATCTTCTCTCCTCGACATGATTGTACATGTGGGGACTTGTGCAACGGTTTCGATCTCTACCATGTCCATCAGGGTCATTGAACACCCATCTGAATTGTCCGAGTCATCCTCTACTGTCTTGGTAACGGTGCTAGTCGAGGCTGCGGTCCCAGATGCTTTGACACTGTCATGTCTCAGAACTGTGTCTCCGTCGTCATGTATTGGTCCAGATTTGGCTTCAGCCTCGTGAACAGATACTTGGCCTGCGGATGTCCAGGACGGAATAATTGCCCTTCCAGCTGTACTCTTCAGAAGGAGGACGGAACGAGTGAGGCCTTTCCTATTGATCTTGTTTTCCCTGAACCAGTATTCTATCGACTCATTTATCAGAAACTCGAAACCGTGTAGCGTGGTGTTGTCCAGTGGACCCAACTTCATAGTAATGCTGATCTGACTGCCGATAGGGAAGCTCCTCCCAGAAACGACGATGTCGTACTGTAACCAATCGTGGGAATGGCGATGGAAAGGTATTGTTTGTACCATTTCGAGAGATAGTGGATCAGGGCTCCTGACAAACGTAACTTCTTTCTTTGCACGAATATTGTTGTGAAATAAACCAGGGCGAGCTGTTGTCGCAAGTAGCATCCATTTTACAGCTGCATGAGGAACCTGAGTTGTCTCCAGCTGTTGATGTGTGATCGGAAACACAAAGTCGTACTCGTAAACTCCTGGATAGAAAATTTTATGACTCTCTGTTTCATCTGTAAAAGATATCGTGGAATCCGTACTCGGGCGCCGTATCTCGGAGCAGTTAAATGCAAATTGCTCTTTGTTGTCTATATCCTGGGGAGGAAACGGCTCTGCTGTTGCCAAGATCTTTGTTTGATTCACGGGAGAAAAGACAGCATCAGGATTTGGTACATTCTGGATCCAGTAACTACACTGGAAACCATAATCGTCTTGATCTTGATTTTTGGTAGCGTCGAAAAGGATTGATGTTTGCTTTTGTACATCACTCTCTTCACGGAAATCCGGTCCAGCTTGTCCCTCCCACTCGATACATGTATGTCCTAGCAACTTGATCTGTATTGATTTGATTTTGGTTCTCTTGATCAGGATCAGGCGAAGCGTTCCTCGCAACAGAGTGATGCCATCTTGGCCTTGGGGGCGGTCATGGCACGAGCAGCCAGAGCCCGGAAGGAAGATGCTGGGTTCCACAAGATGAATAGAGCAGCTTGCACCACTGCCGATAAGAGTAGACATGAAGGGCAATAGATATTAATTAGTAGACATAATAAATACGATATTATTTTAACAGATTATGTTAATCAATAAAGATGTGGATACATTATGTAGAAAAATGTTAATCAGTCACAATCTCAAGTTGCTCTGCTTTTTAATTTCTTCCAATACTAATTGTTCTACATGGCCAGAGGATTCGAGATGTCTCCTGCCTTGTACCGTGTATGTATATACGTTGGTAACTTGAGACAACCGCAAGATTTACATTCGATACGACCAGTTCCAGTCCAGACTAGTTCCTGTTCATATCGCTTAACTATCATATGTCTTGTGCCGCGTAACGTTCTTGATCCGGCATGGTATCAGATATCTTGATCACAGGATCATAAAGATTGAAGTCATATCTCTTGAGACTGTATGGACCCCAGTGAGTTCGAAAACAGGCTTTATGTTACGACGTGACCAATTGCTTGACAAAGCATGTTTTCTTGATTAATCGAATAAGTAAATTGTCTTCCCGGCATCTCTTCAGGTCTGGACTTTGGAGTCGAGATTGTGGCCCGTGGTGTTGCCACTTTTGCTAAGCGAACTGCATACCTAACTTAGTAGTTCCCGTTACCAGTTCAGATGGACAGGAACCTGATTTTGGGACCTGAATCACAAGGATCAACCGAGACGGGAAAAGGGTACACGTTCCAAAGTTTAATTTAGTCATGTATGATAACCCCCTCCACGAAAGCAGAGGTTGCTCGAGCCACATGATGAATCGTTACATTGGTGTAGGGGGATACGTGAATTGGTACCGACAGACTGGTTGCTTGCGCTAAAATCTCAGCCCTGTTTTACCATCCTAAGGGTCTTTATCAATCATCACGCCATGTCTTACTTCCGCTGTCATACGCACACCCTCACACAACTGGCTTTGGACCGTGTTGTCGTTGTAGAATTCCCCGTGGCTCCATGGCCGTTTCTGTGTTTGACGCCTCCACTGTGACATACCAGATAAGCGTGTGTGGTTAGTCTGGAAATAAGACCTGGCAATTAGGTTTACAGCAACAACCGATGCGCATGTCAGCTTCCCCGCCATTCTTCTCATTTGTACCTGATTATGGTGCGAAGCTTTTCATATCAGGCATTAGTCATATATGCATTAGCGTTGCAGACCACAGCCGAAGTGGTGACCTTTTGCAGCTAGTGACAGAAGGGCGACTGAAACAACAACAATCACAATCATCAGAACATATTCTAACAATCGTAAATATTTACTACACATGCGGGTGTAATTTAAATCGATCTTCATCATGTGCACTTGTGATGTTGTAAAATGGCGTGAAGGCATTGACGTTGCATGTCTTTCGACTATTATCAGGCTGACACGGCTACAACTAGAAAATAGTCAGCTGTACTCGCCAGGACACTATGGGTGATTCATGTGTGGGTTTGCTATAAGTTCCGGTCTTTAAATAGGCCCAGACTGCCTTCCCATGATGCTGTTAGCTTTTTCCACCATCTTAGTTTTTACTGTCCTATCATCCACTATCAAACTGTCAGAGTAAAGTCTATCTATCCATCATCACGTATCAACAAAATGGCCACAAGGGAACTCATAGTCGTTTTTCTGAATCACACGAACGAGGAGCTGAACATCGAGCCCGAATCCCCAAGTCTAGATCATGGCGACTGGATGGAAACTTCCGAAGCCCGGCCGCCACAAGAGATACGAGCAGGCGAAAGTGGCATGCTGCGATGCAAGTCTAGCCGCATGTACGGTGCCATCAACGGATCTGTTTCCTACCGACTGGTTGGTGTGGAGATGAACAACAAGGTAACCATCTCGTGGAGTGTACCCCATGTTGGGCCAAACAAATATGACTGGTCTTGCCCACAAGATCTTTTCAATATTAAGGTTTTGGGTGGGCGGGGAAATCAAGCTGTTGCTGTGTTTGTACTTGGTGAGTTGGATACCATATTCAGTAATTCCCCTCACTCTAACAACCACTGCAGAACCCGTCAAAGACAAGGATGCAAAGTTGGATGATGGTGTGTTTGGTGCCATACATTGAGTGAACCGAGAGTCTGGAACACGGTTATACTGTCAACAGCTATCAGGTTTAGCAAATGTTTCATGCAATTCAAGTACCTGAATAAATTACCATAGGAAAATATTTTCTAAACTCTTAAACCTCGTTCGTCACAACTGCTGTGGACATGAGTAGTCACACTCATCAGGCTCCCTGACTTATTTACACGGTAGCGAGGTCAAAGATTCGAAACGATGGATTTAGCTATTCTGTTCCGTAAAGACCAATGATTTTACCGCTATGCAATTTCAAGTTTAGCAAAGTCCGTAAATAGGTAGCACGCAACGAATATATGATATCTCGGTTTTCTATGGTGAAGCAATCGCAATCTTGAGGGTAGTCATGAAACACCAAACATCATTTCATTACTACGAAATAAAAGACTGAAACGTTGCCAGAATTGCGGATTACGTCGTAAATGACAATGAAGAAACAAATTGAGACCCAATAAAACTCTCTCGTCAAACCGCGCCCTCCCGGTATGGTTGCTTCATACCGCACTGGCGACAAAATCTGTCTGCTTCTTGGCAAGTCTGGCCGCACTGAGTACAGTATTGAACCCTCGAATCTGGAGTTTGGCGTGGCACTGGAGACTTTCGAGGTCTCTCGTCAACAAACTGAGGTGCTAGTGAGTATTCTGGTGCCGGCCGATATTCCTGCATTGACTGCCCAGTGGAGTTGTAAAGTCCCATATCTCGAGGCTGAGGTTGCATCACTGGATAAGCGGCATTATACTGCTGCTGTGGTTGAAGCGGCATCACAGCAGCATTCTGTTGGGCAGCTTGCTCCTGTAGTCCAGCCTTCTTTATTGCTTCGTCGACGGCACGCTGTGTGCGTAGTTCTTGTTGTTCATCTTGGTATTTTCGGAGCTCGACCTCTCTTTGTATCTCTTGATCACGCTCAGTGGCCAAGATTTCTTGCTTCCGAACTTCGTGCTTGGCAGCTGCTCTAGATGCGCCGACAACGACAGCAGCGCCGAGAATTGGTCTTCGTCGACGTCCGAACATTTTAGAATGATAGTTTGATTATGTGTTAGGTAAAATATAAAGTCTTTGGTCTCGTAAATTGTTCAATCTGATCTCACAGGATGTCGTGTAAATCCTTTAATGGATGAGAGGAGTACCAGGAGGTATGTCAGTTTGTAAGGAGATTGATCACTGCTACAAATCATACGATCTTTAAGCTTGTTCTCTAAATCAACTGTCACCGTGGCTTATCGAGGAGTTTCACTGTCTCGGCAAAGGTGATTGACGCTAAAGAAGGTCATAAACCGCCGTGCCAAGTCGGAGGTGTCAATCAGCCCTGTTCCATATGGTAGGCTCGGGGAGTACAATCCGGAGCCGTATCTAGGTCGCGTCGAAGTGATAAAATGTGGCTTTTTCCTTTTACACCACATTCATCTTATCATAACATCAGATAGAATGTGTGGACCAACGTTTAATGGGATAGTGATGCCCAGGCTTATGTCCGTTTACCCACGGCTGTTCTGACACATGAACTAAATTCGATTTGAGTTTCGCGCCAGTGCTGACCTAAAAGTGACAAGATACACTAGCACATGCAATGGCGGAGTGGTTCGACGAAACACAACTTGCGTACAATTATACCTAGTCGAAGGAATCGTGGTCATGACAGTGTGGTGTCAGCTCTGGCAACACCATCACTTTGCCCTGTGGCCGTTACAGTACGACTGTGTCGCTTGGACCCAGCTGGCGCTATCTAGATCAGCCACATTGCATTAAGATTTGAGTATACGAAAGCACATGTTAATGAAGCTACTTTGGACAATTTGTCGCACGTGACTGATCAACTGTTACAAGATAACGAAGTTAGCATAGACGCGGAGTGTCACGATCCCTGTCCCAGTATCACGTGTACACCACCTTTCTTCACCAATCAACCGCAGGCTCACTCAGCACATCATAAGCCCCCGACTAACATATCCCCTACCCTATAGCTTACCTAATATATAGTAAGCCTTTTAATAAAGATTACTTACTATATTATAAGCCTTCCTATAAGGCTCACTCCTCTATAAGTAAACCCTCTCTATATATATATACCTCTATAGCACTAGTTAATATAGTTATCTTACCAGCTATTAATAAAACTTATTTGCCTAAGAACGCCTAACCTGCTCTATTTACTATTAAGAAACACAACACTCGTAACCGCTCAGTAATAACGCTCTACGCATCTGCTAACATAAACCTAGTACGGACTAGTTTATCCCTTAGGAATCTACACCCGTCACACAATCTATGTCTAACAAGGATTCAACGTTGGCAGAATTGATAGAGTTCACCCTAGGATAGGCGTTGTAATGGCGGTGGCAGACATAGTGAGATTATTGACGGTTAATAATAGTCCTGGGATAACTAGGATAAACAGGTTGTGGTCCGTTGAAATATTGGAAAATGTACAAGTAGTTCGTCTGTCAAGCTGTTGATAGTGCAAGTGGTTATCGGAAGATTTCCGACCCGACGATACCCCTGGAATCGGATGTATCCGAGGTTGTCTTATTCCATTGAACGCTAGTGTTGGCGCTAATTCCACTTCCCCGCGTCTTTTCACTCTTTGCTGATTTAAAATCCAATTGATGCCACTGGTTCAATATTGCAGGTACCATTGGCGTACAATATTGTAGTGCCAACACGTCTACCGGATCCCGATCAGTCATACTTTGTACCGCGAACACAATGTTGAGAGCCAGCCGGAAGATACGTACAGGTTCCGCCGTTCGGTCCTTGGCCACAGTTGCGGGAGTTAGGGGACAAGCACCATTGAGTCGGTTTGAACCCGATCACAGAGTTGATTATGTCGGCTTCCTAGACAAACTCTCCCGTATGCGAAAGATGTAAGAAGACTCTCTTTTTCTATAAATAACTACTACTAACCCAGTTGAACCCAGCCTTGATCGGCCTCTCACTTATGCCGAGAAAGTCCTTCTCACACATCTCGATGATGGACAAGATGACAAGGTTATTCGAGGTTCAACACAACTGAAATTGAGGCCGCGGCGTGTCGCCTGTCAAGATGCTACAGCGCAAATGGCCATCATTCAATTTATGACAGCAGGACTTGACAAAACTGCAGTCCCTACCACAGTTCACTGCGATCATCTCATCGTGGGTCGAGATGGTAGCGAGCAAGATCTTGCTGGGGCACTAACAAGTCATGGTGAGGTATATGAATTCATGTCAAGTGCTTGTCAACGCTACAATATGGGCTTCTGGAAGCCCAACGCAGGCATCATTCATCAGATTGTTCTTGAGAACTATGCTTTTCCGGGTGGTATGTTGATTGGCACTGACTCTCATACGCCAAATGCTGGAGGCATGGGCATGATTGCTGTAGGTGTCGGCGGCGCTGATGCCGTTGATGTCATGTCTGGTCTTCCCTTTGAAATCACAGCTCCTGATATCATTGGTGTCAAGTTGACGGGCCAGTTAAGCGGCTGGGCTAGTCCTAAAGGTACGTTTTCAAAATCTTGATGATACCGTTACTAACAAAACAAGATGTCATCAATGCTGTTGCAGGGATCCTTGGAGTCAAGGGTGGCACAGGGAAAATCATCGAATACTTTGGCCCTGGGGCTGAAACAATATCGGCCACGGGCATGTCTTCTATCACTAATATGGGCGCTGAGACAGGAGCAACTACATCAATCTTCCCTTATTCTGAGGCCATGTCCGCCTATTTACGTGCGACAAGCCGACCTGAGCTGGCGCAAGCTCTAGAAGTAGCGAAGCACGAGCTACAGGCAGATGAGGGTGTCAAGTATGATCATGTTATCGAGATCGACCTATCTACCCTCGAACCTCGCATCAACGGCCCATTTACTCCCGACTTATCAACACCAATTTCTAAACTGGGCGACGCAGTTCGAAAGAATAAATGGCCTGAACAGCTTTCCGCTGGACTGATCGGATCATGCACAAATTCTTCCTATGAAGATCTCTCCCGAGCTGCTAGCTTGGCAAAACAAGCTTTGGATGCAGGCTTGAAGCCCAAGATGCCACTGCTGCTGTCTCCTGGAAGCGAGCAGACCAATCAGACACTCAAGCGCGAGGGTGTTACCGACGTATTTGAGCGTTTGGGTAGTAAAATCTTATCTAATGCTTGTGGACCCTGTTGTGGTTCGTGGGACAGAACCGACATGACAAAGGTATGTAGTAATTCTTTTTGTCGTCCGCTCGGCATATTGCTTACACTCAAGTAGGGCATGCCAAACTCGATCTTGGCATCATACAATAGGAACTTCACCGGACGTCTTGATGGGAATCCTGCGACCCATACATTCCTCTCTTCGCCTGATATGGTGATGGCCAAGGTGTTCTCTGATGATCTTGGGTTCAACCCTCTCAAAGATTCTCTTGTTACTGAATCTGGCGAAGAATTCCGCTTTGAACCTCCTACTGGCAACGCACTCCCATCAGAGGCATACGAGAACACAGATCATGTCTACGATGCGCCTTCGACAGATCCGCAAGTCCGACAGGCCGTTACTGTCCAAATATCGCCAGACTCCCAGCGTTTGCAACGGTTGGCACCATTCAAACCTTGGTCTGGAGAGAATTTCGTCGATTGTCCTATTCTGATCAAGACAACTGGTAAATGTACGACGGACCACATTACTACAGCTGGCCCATGGATGCGTTTCCGAGGCCATCTCGAAAATATTTCCAACAACACCCTTATCGGCGCTGTGAACGCGGACAACCAAGAGGTCAACAAGGTATTGAACCAAGTCACTGGGTCGTATGGGGGTGTGCCAGACACAGCCAGAGATTATCAACAACGAGGTCTTCCCTGGGTCGTTGTAGCAGATCATAACTATGGCGAGGGATCATCTCGTGAGCATGCTGCTCTTCAGCCTCGATACCTGGGCGGTGTTGCTATCATTGCTAGATCGTTTGCCCGTATTCATGAGGCGAATCTGAAGAAGCAAGGCATGCTTGCGTTGACATTCGCCGATGATACAGCATACGACAAGATCAAAGCTTCGGACCGTATCAGTATTGTCGGACTGACCGAACTAGCGCCTGGAAGGAATGTGCAGCTCAAAGTAACGTCAAAGGATGGTACGAGTTGGAAGACTGAAGCCAAGCACACCTTTACTCATGAGCAAATCGAGTATTTCAAGGCTGGAAGTGCTCTGAATGTTATGGCTAGTCGACTCTCGGACAATTCGTCTTCAGCAGCCTCATTGTAGACTTGGACTATTACAATTGAACGCCATTATCACCTGACATGAGACAGCCTATATATGAGTAGCTATGAGAAATGTATTATAGGGCGGTTATAGCCGAAGGGAGGGATACCTGTAACCCGCTGTGGTCCTGTAGCTATTTTGCCTTACGAAGGTCTCTTTGAGATAAAGTACAACAATACTACCACTGTCACAATCGAGAGAGCCTATGTTATATGTGTGTATCGCAACAGAAATTATACAGTCAATAAGCTAAGTAATATTGCATTAAAAAGCTATATGTAAACCCCTCTACTACATGCATCCAGGGCAGGAAAAGCATGATGGATCATCCCAGGGCCAGTTCATTGAAGCGGCCTGTGTTGTAGCGAGAGGAATAGGGCCATCTGTAGTAGAAAGTTTGAAAGCAGAGAATCTGCAGCGTCCATTTTTATAGGCCGAGCCCTTGCAGTCCCTTATCGCTTCGCAGATCGCGGCACAAGCTCCAGCCGAGTCCTGACGTGGATATTGGTCAATCCACTGATCTCCTGTCCAGTATCCACCAGCCATGTATGCATCAAGTCCGCAGACGGTCCCCTCTGGGGCGTCCTTTCGAGAGCAAGCATCTCCTTCCGTGTAAGAACATCTCTCGGGTGGTGTATTCGGGACCGAAGCTGCGATACAGTCTGGGCACTTGTAACAACGCTTATCAACCCAGTACGAATGCTTCCAGCTTTGACCTTGGCTGGTATAGTTGATAAAGTCGGATTCCTTGATCCTAACACTTGTGAAAATACAACGGTTCTCACGTTGCGAGTAGCCCACGGACTGACAGTTTTCCATGCCCTTACAAATAGCTATGCACTGATAGGCATTGTCTTGATGGGGATAGTTGGTACGGGACTCTGTCCATGTTGGGCCAGTGAAGTAAGCACCGTAAGCACATAGGGCGTCCTGGGGGTAATTGAACCTGTCAAACTCGCACTCTTCACCATGGGTATACTTGCAAACTCCAGTAGGCATCTCAGACTTGGAAGTGGTGACAGATGTAGTAGTGAGGTCTTCTTTTGCCGTCGGTGTAAAAGTTGACGTTGAGGTCTCACTTGTTGTATCGGGTTGGGGAAGCAAAGAGGTTGGAGTTCCAGAGGGTGTCGAAAGCTTGGAGGTGTCCACAGTTGGAAGCCAAGGCGAAGGAGTCTGCGCAGGCGTCGACGCTGCTCTGGTTGTATCTACTCCAGGAAGCCACGATGACGGAGTTCGCAAAGGCGTTCCTGTGGAGGTATCAGGTCCAGGCAACCAAGACTTGGTCCCAATTGGAGTTGGCGTTGGATGTTCCGAATCTTCACTACTCGTGTCTGGCTCGGGAAGCCAAGTAGATGAAGATCCGGTAGAGACCGTAGAAGTTGAGCTTGAACTTTGAGGTCCAGGCGAGGAGGCATCAAAGTCCAGCTGGAACTGATCGATGTTTTTTGGCGTGACTTGGTTTGACACAAACACCGAGTCAATATATATCAGCGCCTGCCCATTGCCCGCACAAGTCATAGAAATGCCGAAATTTGCATTCCGAGAATCAGCAGTAACTGACGTAAGGACCCTGTTCCACGAGATGCTGTTGCCGACACTAAACAGACCCATAGAGTAGAACTGACTGTTACCGAGGGAGGCACTGACAGTGCACATCTGAAATCCTCCGCCGGTAACAACGGCGTAGTAAAACTGAACAGTATAGAGGACAGTGGTACTTGGTTGCAGGGACTCGAGAAACTGCGAGATGCCCGCGAATGAACCCAGGAACCGTTTCTTGGAGTCTCCAACTGCTTTGAGGGAAGCGCAGCCATTATCAGGGCTGCCGTCATCCTTGAAACACCCTCCTTGCTGGTGATTAGCCTCGCCTTCGGAATCAAAACCATCGATACCATTGGCAAATCTGCCGTTGGCAATACTGTTGGTGATTATGATATCGCCCAGGGAAGTAGTAGTGGTTGCTAAAACAGTAGGCGTAGTAGTTGCGCCATCGTTCGTTTGGGAAGTATGGCCAGGCTTGCAAGGTCCAGCAATGGCACTGGCTGCTAGTGCAACCAGCATGAGAGCATTGCGAATCATGTTACTTGTAAAGACAGTGGTTGATAATGATAATAAAAAGAGTGTAAGTGTCCCAGGAAAAGAAGTGAGAAATCTCAAGCTTATGATCCGGGAAGTAGAAAGATTAAGTACACGGTTGTGGCGGTATGGCTTAGATCACTTGTGAAGCATATCGGAGCTGACCTTTCCTTTTTCTTTGTTCTGGGCCATAATGGAATCCTTTAGTCAGGGGTGATGGAAGGACTATTGAAAAAATGACTCCCGTTCACAATTGACTATTGAAGTGGCTAAGCCTGACTGGGGTTTCTGGACTCAGCTAAGATCGCTTAGGTGGACACGCTATCTGGCTGGTAAATTGGACGAAGCTAACTTGCCAGGTGGGTAGCAAGAAAATAGGGACTTGAAGCAATCCAGACTAAATCATTAGTCAACTCTTAGGCTATGTAAACACTAACAGTGATCTAACATTTATGTCGACCACTAAATCAGTATCGGTTTTTATGTAACCCGCCTGCTTGCTAACCCACGCATTTTCTTCAAGCGAGATGGCTGTGCACAGGAAAACAATTTCGTAGAGGCATGTTCCTGGCATGAAGCTTTTGGTTCCTTGTGAATTATCTTACATTCCACTGGCGTGTAACTTACAAGAGAGGAAAGTGGAATTGGGGATATAATTTTATCTATGTCAAGTAACTACGATTAGAGGCCTTTCATAGATGTCACAACTCTCTTGTGCTTGACCCATCATCGATCTGCAAACCCATCGCCATTCCTCTTGCCATATGAACAAGCATATGACAATGCAACGCCCAAATTCCCGGATTATCAGCCACAAATGATATTACCACATGGCCTCTTCTCGGCACACTGACTGTATCCTTACGCAACGGAAAGTCCAGATCCAGCCCGTTTGGCGGCGCTTTTCCAGAGTATGGATTGTAGGATCCCCACCCCCCACGGCCTTCATCTCTGTGTGTGGAGAGAACGTAGAAAGAATGTCCGTGCAAATGAAAAGGATGCGCGCCGTCATCCAAGTTGTTGATGATGATATCGACTCGCGTAGGCTTTTCCCTTGTTGTCGCTATGAATGGAATGAGCTGGTTTTCATCCCAACCGGATCGGTTCTGGGAGATAAGAGGTGGATCTTGTGGTTTCCAAGAAGTATGATTGATAAATCCGACAGGCTCGTAGTCCATATGCGCGAGCTTTTCGATTTTCGCATAGAGAAGGATGGTTTGATCGGCAACTGACGGTATATCTACTATCTTTGCGGCAGCTTTGAGATTTTGCGGGTCAAGGACCTGGGTTTCATTTGACTCTAGATCCTTGCGGCTTGGTATCTTGTTACCATGATCAAAGGCGGGAAAGTCTTGTACTGGGTTTAATGCTTCATTAGGATAGCCAAAGTTCCTAGCAAAGTCCGCCAATTAGCACGCAGGTTTTATATCTCTAGACACAGACTGTCACTTACTCGTCATCCATGTAAACTGTGAGCCAACGGTTTGGAGCATGGTCGTCCTTCCACTGAACGTCGATATCCACTCGCTCCCCAGGATAAAGGATACCGACGGCTTCGGTTGCCTCCGAGTGAACATCAAACCCTCCATCCACCCGAACTGGTCTCATCATTGCTGCATCTATTCTTATCGTCAAGCCTGCGATTGAACCTGTGTTTACAACTCGTATTCTTGCCTTCATGTCATTCGTCTGTCTAAACAGAGGTTTCAGCTCATTCATTGTGACTTGAGAACAAACAATTGGTCTTGCCGGAACAGCCATGGAGCAGTCAAACCGCCCTTGGCCGTTCACTAGCAGCGAATCTGGAACGGGCTCATTCCCTCGACTACTTGCATCTGCAAACCAACTCAACACTTCGGTTTGATTCCGATGAAACCAATCACCAATCATGATCAAATAGTCTTCTGGTGGCTGGTTGGTCTCATCTGGAGAGTGAACCACTAGCCCTCCCCAGAGACCATCAGCGCGTTGAACATCGGAGTGACTGTGCCACCAAAAGGTACCATATTCATCGTCGCCGATTGTGAAGTTGTAGTTAAAGCTGTCGCCAGGTAGAATGGGAGATTGTGTAAACCCCATAGCGCCATCCATAGCATTCTGATCTTTCATACGCAAACCATGCCAATGTATTGAAAGACCTTCCTGGGAGAGGCCGTTGTGGACATGTACCACGACTCTGTCGCTGGATCGAGCCTCAATGACGGGCCCTGGAAATTCACCTGTTTATGCCAATTAGATGAGAGCCACCGTTCTGGTTTTGTGATATTTACCATTGATGAGATAGACACGTTTCTCAACGCCGTCTGGTGATCTGAATCCAGCTGTGATGTTCCAGTTGTAGATAAGTGTTTTTGGTGGGCGAGATGTATGTTCTTCTGCATGAAGTCGATAGCCGAGAGGGGTATCCTGACCTGTTTCGGAGGATTGTTCTAGTGCATGGTAGATAATTGCTCCAAATGTGGACAGCAGTGAAACCAGGATAAGAGCCACTACCCATCGCACCACGCATGGTCGCTTGAACCGATGCGAAAATGGAGCGGTGTATGCCGAAGACAAAGCTCTATCATCTCGTACACTAGAGTCCTCACTGCAGAGTTCATGTTCGTCGAGTAAAGCGTACGCTTCTTCATCGTGGGCCACCATGCTGTGTTGATTGAACCAGAAGCATTCTGATACAAGAGAGATCGTTATTGAAAGCCAGAGTGAAAGAAATTTACAAGAACATTTCCGTGCCGTACACCCGGCTTCATGTGGTATTTTCAACGCTTGTGATTGATTGTGTTTCAGAGATATGGTGGTGCATACCTATAGGTAGATATATACTAGATTGCCCACGAGATCAATCCCCGCACGCCTATTGGCTACCTAGGAGACAGACATGACTTGCGATAACAAAAGTCCTTAGCTTTGGAGAAGATCTTCATCGACGTGATGCTTTGCATAGTCCGTGATCGATTATCTTGCTAATCACACAGAAATGTTTTGAAACGTGTGAATTATTCTCCGCTGATCATCGCCTCAAGATTAACAGTCAACATCTTTCATGCTACTCCACCACGACAGGACATTTCAACAATTCTTTTTCGAAAATAAAAGTGATAAATATACAATATGCGGCAATTAATCCAGTCTTGGCTTCTCTGGCTCTATCATTTCACCACTGACTGGCCTTGTTCTATCACCATGCTATTATCACGGGGCTTAGGCCTTGCTGTTGCGGCTTTTCTTGCAGCCATCCATCCAGCACAACCAGCGAGCCTAGCTGATATCGACCACGTCATTTTGTTCATGCAAGGTAGAACAGTCAGCCATACCTTTGTATTATGTCCTCTAACAAGTCTTAGAGAACCGTGCTTTCGATCACTACTTCGGCACTATGGCTGGAGTTCGTGGCTTTGCGGATCCAAATGTCCAGGTCAACGACGGAGTCCCTGTCTGGAAGCAGAAAGTCACCACAAAGCAGAGTGAGGATACCGACTACATCACTCCTTGGTATCTTAACTATCTCGGAGGCACGTGGCCGGACGCCACCCAGTGCATGGGTGCTGGGTCCAACGGCTGGGATGCCAATCAAGCTGCTTTGAACCATGGAGCCAATGACCGTTGGGCCATGAACAATACCCCCTATAGTATCGGTTACTATAAGCGACAAGATCTTCCTGTCCATTTTGCCTTGGCTGAGGAATGGACTGTTGGCGACATGTATCAGGAGTCTGTCATCGCTTCAACCAACCCAAACAGAGTCATGTGGATCAGCGGATCCATCAACGTCCCAGGTTCTCCACAGACCAAAGACGAAGGCGGTTATCCCTACATCGACAACAACGAGACACCTGGTTGTGATAAAAACGGAATCAACTGTTACCCTCTTAAATGGACTACAGCTGCCGAGAAGTATGAGGCTGCTGGCGTGTCTTGGAGTGTGTTTCAAGACGCCGATAACTTTGACGACAATCCTTATGCATGGTTTGAGCAGTTCCAAGGCTCCAAGAAGGGGTCTAAGCTGAACGAAAAAGGAATGAAGGGACAATCCCTGGATGCCTTCTTCGCTCAAGCTGCCAGCGGAACACTTCCCGAAGTCTCTTACATCGTCGGACCAATGCAACTATCCGAACACCCTCCTTACTCGCCGCATGACGGTTCATGGCTGCAAAGGAAAGTTGCAGAAGCTGTTATCAATTCTCCAAAGTACTCCAAATCTGCACTTATCATTTCCTATGATGAGACAGGCGGGTGGGCAGATCACGTCACCCCTTATCACGCCCCTGATGGAACAGCTGGTGAATGGATCGATGATCCGTACGGTGAAGTTGGTCGCACGCCCACTGGTCCAGGCTTTCGCGTGCCATTCTATATCATCTCTCCATTCACTCGCAAAGGAGGTGTTTACACTGAGCACTGTGATCACACGTCCCAGATGGCATTTATCGAAAGATGGCAGGCTGCAAAGGGTCGCGATGTCAAGTCAGACGAGGTAGTTCCCTGGCGTCGGGAGAACATGGCCGACCTTGTGAATGCCTTCGACTTCAAAAATCCCGATTACTCCATTCCGACTCTCCCTGATGCCCCTCAGCCTCACACCAATAGCAAGGGCGAATACGACGGATCTTCGCATTGTTCTTCCCAATATGGAAACGGTAAACCAGCTGTGCCTTACACCGGCGAGGGAGCTAATAATGACACGGCAACTCTCGCGGAGAAGGGCTTCAAACCTGTCCGTGGACTATTGACGGAGGGCCGCACTCTGGTCTTTGAAGCTTCAGGTCAGTCTGTGAGTGTGGCGTCAAAAGGCCAAGGAGTTACCCTGTCCAAAGCCACAAAGATGCATGACAATGTCAAGCAAGGCTGGGTTCTTCATGCCGTGGATATTGGTGGGAACGATTTTACTATCAGTTCTGCTCAGAATAGCTTGTATATGTGCCCCGACCTGATACTATGCAAAGACCCTAGCTCGGCTACTGTCTTCACCGTCGATTTCCAGCCAAGCAAGGGGCACTCATTCAAGGACAAAGAGTCTGGGCAGTATCTTGCCCCCAGTGCAAAAAAACAACTGGGCTGGCAGGACACGCAGAGCTTTTGGAAAACGTTTAGTGTCACTTACTGAACTTCAGATATGGCTAGATCTCATACACAAATAGACTCCGACAAACCATAACTTGCTTTCTTGGCAATCCATTTGGGATGGAAATCTGTGGCCGCTTTACATAACTGCATAACCATGACGTTGTGTTTGGAAATATAAGTATAATTAAGGTTTCTAACCAATGTACGAATGACAGAACTTTGTGACGCTTGTATTAAATATATATTGCGATAGGTTAAAACATTGAAGTTTACTGGATATTTTCTCTGTAGACAGACATCTTAGCCTTCTTCAATTTAGCTTTAATCGAGAGTTGATATAAAGCTAAAAGGGGGGAAAGAATAAAAGCAAATATACCATATTAGAGATTTATTAAATATTATTCATGTAACTATTAATCTACCCCTTGGTCTAGATATGCAGCTCAAGTCATAGGACGTTACTTAGGGGTTGCAGTTTCAGAACTATATCACCCTTCACAGCGTTCAAGGTCTCCATTACCGCGTCCTCCCATTTAAGACATCCCATAGCAGAAAGGGTTAAGAAAAGTGAGGAAACCAAGCCATCCAGCCCACCTTTTCATGGGCTCGTTCAGGCATAGATGAAAGAGAATAGAGGGTTAGCCCGAGAATAACA
Source organism: Fusarium cerealis (assembly GCA_019055205.1). Taxonomy (NCBI): domain Eukaryota; kingdom Fungi; phylum Ascomycota; class Sordariomycetes; order Hypocreales; family Nectriaceae; genus Fusarium; species Fusarium cerealis. The sequence continues at coordinate 242,911 of JAHKOV010000041.1, read as the reverse complement.
AGCCGCGAAATCGTATAAAAGAAAACAAGTGCCATCATAGAAATTCCAATAAACATCTGAATCCGTTCTTTGCCAGTCAATGAAAATAGGCGGTGAACTAGGCTGACGATTCCACTCAGAACTATCGGTGCCAATGAAGTTGACAAAGCCGTCAGCGCGAACCACCTCCATAACTCTCGTGCAAGATGCGACGGAAAGCTCCAATTCCAAGCAGCTAGATGGATTGCTGAAAAAGCCACAGCAGTAAAGTACAGAACAATAGACGGCACAAACTCGTGAAGACTCTTCTGGGACAAGGCCTTCATAAGCCTCTTTGTTAGTGCGATTGCTAATGTTTCTCTTTTTACATCTGCTGTCTCATTGTCTGCTATGTTTTCGTTTCCTTCTTCTTCTGAATCTGTAGAAATAGCGGTCAACGCGCCCCGGGGTAACGGCATGAATAAAGGCAGAAATCCTGCTTGATCTGCAGTTATTCTCCACGCAACGTACTTGTCTCTGTCGATTTCTTCCGGAGACGAGAACCACAGTAGGTCAATAGCACGTGCTGACCCCGTATCTTTTCTTTTGGCATCTAACATCCGCTTTTCAGGATCGGCCTTGAGTAGATCGTATAGGCTGAAGAAGAAACCATCTGGTAAGCGATCCATAGCATTTGGTAGCCGAAACAGAACCCGCCTTCGTTCAACACCAAACGGCTTTTGCCACCACAGGATGTACATGGCTAGTGCACAAGGAATAAAGGCTAATGTGCTAAGTTCAAGCTGAGATATAGCATGCCCTTCAGCGGCTCGGGCTATACTCTGTATAACTAGCCAATTGCATTGAAGCAGAGCAAATACTTTAGTGAAGGCATCTGATTTACCAAGATCTCTTATATCTTCTTCTGTAAATCTTGGCACCAGGTTGGAATCGCAGAGTTGCCCTACAGGGGTGGTTAGCTAACCTTCCATTCAATTTCAATATTTCACATAAGGCTTACCTAACGACGTCAATATCTCAACTCTTGATATATATTCCCACGGCGTGTTTGTGAATTCATCTTCTTCCCTCGGTGTTCGAGGTGCAAGGTCACAGATGATTACACCCCCCATCTGAATATAAAAGGCATGAGCCAAAGTGAACTTTGGACTAAGATGTGTTAGTAAACCCTTTTTATGTTATGATACTCGTTCCATACCGGTTTTCATTTTGTAGTCGTTCGTTAGCTTCCCTTAGGCCCTTCTTGGCAGCAAGATATTGTGCCAAAGCTAACGCAACGCCATACTCAGGAGCGATTGCAATGAAAGCCATCCAAAGAACCTTACGTCTCCACTTTATCCATAACAATCGCTGAGGCTAATATGGTATTTCAATTGACCACGGTAGCTTTGATATTGTATGCCATCCGGCAATGCTTTCGTTATGCGATGGCACGTTCAAGTGCACACATTTCCATGAACAGATAATGAAAATTGATAGGCAGCTCCAAATGATGCCCCAGGTATCCCTGCGTGCATCAGGGGACACTCAGCCAATTATTTCTTCGCTTGTGTTGTCAGGAAGAGCTGACATGGGCTGAGTTGGCGCTCCAGTTACCAAACCGCCACAGAGTAGGGCCAACGACAGAATATGGAAAGGCATTCTCACTGAGAAACGATGAACATTGAATGAAAAAAAGGATCTTTGGAGGAGGAAAAACTCTACCATGGGACAATTATTCTTTTTAAGGTACGGATTGCCATCGAGTTGGCTCAGCTGGACCGCCAGCCTGCTTTTTAGCTACTCTTGGAATTGCATTTTCGAGATATGGTCAGCGAATAAGATACTTCAAATCAAGCCTTTGGCCGCTTCTGATGCCCAACCGTCGCTTATTCTGTTCTCTTTTTTCAAAAAAAAAAACTCCGCTTTGTAGCCCAATTCTCTGCACATTTACCGTCATACGATAGGCCGATATGGTAGATCATCCGGTCAAATTCGCACAAGCCTTTAGCCGTACTAGCAATATCACTCAATATCTCAATGTATGGAGTGATATCGATTCCGACGCTTTGCATCCAGTTGCAGAAGAAGGCCAAAAGGCCATCGCATCGTCTACGCAACCATTTCCCAGAAGGTTGACTGCTAAATCGCATCTGCTCAATATCCCAACTCACAAATACCCTTCCACATGTATAATATAAGCGTAACTTGTTAAAATCTTCATTCATTCAGCATACAGTAATGCGTTTTCTATACACGGCGTAATGCACGCGATCCAGCGGCCCGACGGGCACTAGACTAGTCTTGTTCAAATGCAACTTTGTGCTATGTTAGTATCTGCCTCTTCTTGTGGCTGTGCCTTTTACTATCCTTCCAGGATTGATGAGCATCTCGCTGTGGTCTTTCCGGCTATTTCTTCATGACTTCCCAAATTGATAGTTACAGCTCCTCCTACCCATTTTGCTCTGGACATTTCGTACTATGTTCGATAGTCTCCTCTCACATCCAAGATCCCCACAGGGGTCCAAATTGAGTCTGATCCACCCTGTTCTCCGTAACCTGCTCAGGTGGCATAGGGTGAGTATGATTCTGGCTCGGCTCGAATTCGTACCAGTGGCGTTGGTTCCGGACGTGGTTGCCCAGTCATGCTATTTTGGAGGGTGGGAAAGAGAAGGGAACCAATCAGGGCTCCTCATACCATTCTCTATCTCAGGCTGTTACGGAGGATCGTCATTGAGCAGTGACATGATGTTAAGACCTTCCGTACGAGGCTTCGGCGAATTCTAAGCCATGTGTGGAGTTGTCAACTCTAGAGTTTTCCACCCGTGAGTGTCAGAATTAGGTAATGAATCTGTCTTAGCATCGTTCTAGCCAGGCATTTGCAAATGCCGAGGTTTCTAGTCCAGGTGAGATGACGATTGCTGCTGCTCTTCTTAGTCTCCTTCTAGACGTTTTCTTAACGACATCGTAAAAAGTCCCTGAAGAATGAGTTGATGTTGTTGTTGTTGGATCGTTGCTAGCCGGGTGTGCATCTGTGGAGGAAGACCGCTATCCTTAAGCCACACTTTGAGCTGTCCCCAGTTTTTGATCTCGGGAGGGATCTGGTTTTTAAGCTGGGTGAGAACTTGATGTGGGAGATCCATAAAATCAATCATGGCCAACTCTTGTTGTTGTGCGGTCAATCGGCGCGTCTGTCTTTGTTCTTGATTGGCGAATGTCTCATGACTTGGAGCTTCGGAACGATTTGAACTGTTCCTCTTCGAATCAAGTGTGCGCCTAAGTATTGGTTTTGAAGCGACAACAGGTGTATGGTGTCTCTTGATATGGCTTTCGAGGGCTGATTTTGACACCAAGGGAGGATATTGGCATCCAGGGGCAGCACATTGAAACCTTCGAATGTGCTCATGTTCATGGTCCATAAGATTTTCGGCAGTATCAAACCCAACAGTTGCATACGAGCACGAGGTCAACCGGCAAGTGTAGGCAGCAGCTCCAAAGTTGACGATGAACCACTCCAATTCATCAGTTGATAGGCCTGGGTAAAAGGTTTTGCCAAGCAGGAACTTTACAAGCTCTTGGTATGACTCCAGCAATCTTTCGATCTTGTTATATACAAGGTGAGTTGTCGGTTCTCTTTCGTTATCTTAACAAATAGTTAGTTCAATGTTGAATAAATATTCGTCGGGTGGCTCACCACAGTCGCCTAGTATTCTGGATTGGAGGCTCTCGAAGGATCTTGATCTCAATGCTCGGTCCACGTGTTTCTGAAGCACCGGGTACCGTTGTAGAAACTCCAGGCGGCTGTCAATTGGCTGTGCCGTAGACTCGTCTACCATATTGGTCACATCGCCTCGTTCCAACTGGTCTGCTAGTTCACAAGCAAGACTAATCAAAGATGTTGATGAGTCCGCTGTGTCTGTGTTGGTTGAACTTACGCAGTGTAACAAATACTCGGTCCAGAACTCGGTGGCATAAATATGGATTCCATGCCATCCTCTGGCTACCCGAAGAACCCTGTCATGATGTGGGTTTGCATCGTCAAAAACCGTCAACCCCGAGAGAAGGCAAGCCACAGTCGCTACACCTTGTTCTTGGAAGGCTTGTTCCTGTTTGAGGAGAATAGGTTGCGAGGATGTTTGAAGAAATCTGTTTCCTGTCAGTAAGACTTCTCGGTTTAGGTTTTTCACTCCCTACTCTTTCACGGAATTGTGGATGAAAGTCACTGTTAAATCCCTCCTCTCTTCGATGACCGTACCAACTGTGTCAATCACATACTCAGGTACCAAACCTGAAATCTCGTGGTTACCAGAGCTAAATGTGATAGCAGACATCAGTTCAGCTTTGCGTAATGGCCTCTTTGCAAATGCAATCCATCCTAGTATGCACCTTATCCGGTCCTCCGATCGGTGGTCTAACGGGGCCAATATTTGAGTCAAGATTCTTTGGTAACTAAGAATAGTTTAGTACGGTTTTAGCAAAACGTAAGATGATTCACCGTACAAGTCGCTGAGTTTCCTTGGTAACTGATTGACTGATTCTTTCATCTCGTGGCCACCGAAGAAGATGTTGCTTGAGAGATAATCCATAACAAGTCGAGCATAAAGAAACATTCCTTGAAAGGGTTAGCTAATATTATTGTAAATTGGAGAGGGTTCCAATACTACTTACCATCAGCTTTTGTAACGATCGCTTCCTGGATTTCCACGACATTGGCATGTTGTAATTTGAGTTGGCGCAGTTTGGTGCCCATGGATTCGAGTCTCTGGTCAACGTACTGCCGGACTGCCACATTTAGCCCAGACTTTTCCTCGCTCAAAGATACAATTTGTTTTCTCATAAGCCGCTCCAGCGAGGTTGATGGCGCACGGCTAGAAAGTAAGACCTTGCAAGCGGTACTTCCTGGGACCGCAGGCTTGGAAGTAAGTTGGTTTATGAGCCGTACCAAACGTAACTGTTTTTCCGACTCGCATTCGTCTAGTCCATCAATGATAACCCACACATACTCTACCTGATTAGGCTCACTTGACATACTTTCGAGAAGCTTCTGTAGTAATTGCTCCAGAACTGTAGTAGTCGGCGATTTTCTTTCCATGACGCATGTCTTGTAAACGTGGGCAACCAAATCTGCGTCCTTGCGAAGGATTTGGAGTAGTAACGACTTTAGTATCTGCTCATACATAGTCGAGGTTGCGTAGAGGTATGTGCAGAAATGCCATATGACAAACTTGGTCTCTTTCAGAAAGTTGATAAGCTGGGTGCACAGGACGCTTTTTCCAGTCCCCGCTGACCCTTTCAGCCACAGCGCCGGTGTGTTTGGCTTTGCATCAGCCCAGGATCTGATACGCTTGTTCTGGAGTATCCATCCGCAAGTTCCTTGATACTGTTCTACCTCCGACGATATAGAATCAATGATGGCCAGTTGGTCGACGTCGTTAACCTTAAGCCAAGACACAATAGACCCATATTGTTTTGCAGTGTGTTCGTTGTCCTCTTGTCGTACTCGATTTTCACTTTCCTCTCTCCACTTGCGAATATCGTCTCGCATTTTCTTTGCTTGAGAGATATTGTGAGCGTTGGCTTCAAGATCAATCAAAGCACCGTGATGCTTTAAATCGTCAAGAATATTTCCGAATCTGCTCTGGAAACGGCCCCAAGATGCAGAAAAGATCAGTTTCCAACCTACACGATGTTAAAAGACTAAAAGACAATAACACACTGAAGGTATTGAGAGCATACCACTTCGTCGCACAAACTTGTAAGCATACTTGTGAAATTTCAGAATGTCTGCATAAAAGACTGCCACTGTCTGCTGGAAGTCCGGCTCATTGATGAGTGTATCACTAAGAATCTCAAACCGCTTCAATGATTTGGCAATACTGGCATAACCTTTAATAATCTCTTCAAAAGCTTCGACAAACTCGGATGATATTCGTAAGATGAGGGTGATTGGGGCCCAGATCCATGGTAAGAATGGGGTACCGTTGCACAGGATGTCCACCACCTTGGAGTAGTGTTCGAGACCTCGGAATAATGGCATAAGGCGGCGCATATTTCGAAGAGATTGTCTAGCAGCGAGTTGATTCTCTATTTTCAATGCAGCATCGCGGACATCCTGTAACAATATATTGGCGAAATTCCGCTTGTCGTCTGGATTAATTGTGCGATCCAGATCATCGTAGGCAATTTTGATAGTGCTCTTTGCGAGAGCCGACACGTTATGTTGGAGCGGCATCTGGGTCGTGCCTGTCAATAAGTGAACGACTGCTAATGAGCCCAAACCATGTCAGGATGAGTGCTTACTTTATGTTTAGCACGGGAGCCTCGTTCACAAATGCACAAACAATAGGTTGGAACACTGCCACCACCAAGTCGGTGTGAGTTGACAAGGATGATGCATATCTACACCAATCAATCCGTCACACGCTGCAATATCATGAGGCTGTGCCCGACACAGCTGAAACATTGCCAATCAATATACCGCTTGAGCGCCACGACGCTGCAATAACACAGGGCTGTGCGCAAGGCAGTTAACCTGAGTGCCTTGCCGCAGAGCCTCAAAATATCTCGAGGTTATTGCAATTGCTATAACTCCTTATTCTTTTCAAGCTGCTACTAGATACACACTCCATCCTTCCCTTCTGATAGCCTTTCAACTTATCGGTTTCTTAAGTCGACTTGCTTGCCACAAATGGACTTCGATCGAATTATGAGCCGAGGGTCTAAGCGCCGACGGTTAGACCAAGGCGAGGGGCAGGCCCAGAGCAACGATGTTCAATTTCTAACACCTGCGACTTGGTCTGACCCCGAACCTGTAGGACCACCAATAGTCGCAACTCAACAACACTACGAGTGGGCATATGGTAATATTCAGCCTATATGGAACGAGAACTCAGGAAATACTACGGCAGTTGCTAGCGTGACGAACTACCACATCGGCAGCTGGGACAGTTACTCTTATCCTTACCAGCCACAGAATAGTGCAGGAATCGCGCCGAATTATTCCTATCCGAACGGTGTCATCTCTCCATGGCCTGCTTTCTCTAACAACACTCCTCATTTTCATGAGCCATCGCAAAATTGTATTCCGGTGTTAGAACCATCATACCAGCAGTATTATTTATATGATGCCTCCATAGGTCAGCCGTCTGCCAGCTTTCAACAATGGCCAGAGTTGTGTTTTAACTATATGCCACCACAATCACTACCGTATCATGACGATATTTCACAGAATCAAACGTTCGATGTTGGACCTTCCTCGGCAACACTCAATCCGAATGAACGAGTGGCTGATGAGGGAGATGATGAAGGAGATGTAGAAGGATATGAGGAGAAAGTGTGCTTTGGAATGGTGAGCAACACAATTCACAACATTCATCTCGGAAGTATTAACTCTATAGGTCCCGTACATCTCTGCCAAACTTGATCAAAAAGGAGCAACGCAACGTTTACCAGCGTCATTCCCAGTCCAGCTGGAGGATTCGACTCGTTTCTTTGGCAAAGACTTGTCCGATATCTGTGGGCAGATATCGCCAGAGTATAGTGAGATGATACAAGAGCTCCTCGGTGAGGCATATCTCGAACTTCATGTCTCGTGCATCATTGGTGGTTTTCTATCTCTGAATGCTCAGAAACCACCACGTGGCCCGTCACCAATCTCATGCAGTTTAGAAATATCAGTTTATGGCCCTCTGGATGTTTTTGAGGAGTTGGGTACCTGGTTTGAGCACTACCAGGTATACTTACAAGATCCTCGGGAATGCCATCGGGAAGTCAGATACTGTAACCCCCACCGACTCTCAACTGACGATATCACATCTTGCCCTCTCCTGTCTGACGTTATTTCTCAGAGCGCAGATTCCTTACAGTTGGAGTTAATTACTCAACAATCTGACCTATTAGACGAGCTTTGTAACCATGACAACCTTGAGGAGGCTCCCCAGCCCTCGGTTATCAAACGGGAACTAAAACGGTAAGCAGCCATATCTACTCTATTATTTGCACACAAGTCTGAGCATGGATTAGGCATCAAAAGCAAGCTCTGACGTTCATGTTACGTCGCGAACAAGGATGGACGTTCACCAATCAAGATCCAGACATATGGGAAGTGAAGCATACAAATCAAGGCAAATAGTAGGTTTAAGTTATCATTCTGCACGCTTTAATTGCTGACTTATTTTATAGTTTCTTTAATAGTGTCTCTCAAACTTACCAACTGGAAGAACCGCCTCAGTGTTATGGAGGCATTGTTGCAGACCCCATGGGACTTGGCAAGAGTTTGACCATGATAGCATTAGTGGCAACAGACTTGGACAGCGAAATCTCTAACGACAATGGTGGCGATGAGTTCCATTCAAAGGTTCTAACTACTCTCATTGTTGTACCACCTTCTCGTAAGTCCGCATTGCCGTACAGATATAGCGAAATTGAACTAACATTTGCTAGTGATAGGGACCTGGGAGGAGCAGCTTCTTGAGTCTGTACTGATACTACATCTGGATACCAAAGACTGACAATGTGATAGGCACGTCATTGAAGGAGGCTTGACTTGCCACCAATATCACCGAAGAGGCCGACAGATATCCGTCAACAAGCTTCAGGGTACTCACATCGTGTTGACGACATACCATACCATTTCGGCTGAGTGGAACTCAACAAACAAGGGAAAGTCCTCCGTTTTGTTTTCTATGTGTTGGAACAGGATAATCCTTGATGAAGGCAAGTTCACCGGACTCAAGATCAACATGTACTCAGACTGACGACTACAGCACACCTCATTCGGAACGGTAGCTCGCGAATGTCCCAAGCCATCTGTGCGCTGGAGTCCAGGTCTCGGTGGGCCGTCACCGGTACTCCTATCCAAAATCGGCTCGGCGACCTTGCCAGCCTATTCAAGTTTATCAGAGTCCATCCCTATACAGATCGGAAATGTTTCGATGCCGATATCTCTCGCCTTTGGAAAACTGGTGAATATCAAGAAGCAATCAACAGACTTAAACGTCTCTCCGAGTGTCTGCTACTTCGGCGAGATAAAGGAACGGTCAGTCTTCCGCCTAGGAAAGATATGCAATGTCCTGTCGACTTTAGTCCGGAAGAGCGAGCTTTATACGACAATCTGCACCAAAACACTATTGTTATTATAGACGAAGCCACAAATTGTGATCCAGATTCGGTCAAACCAGGCAGCTATGCAAATGTCTTACAGCAGATCGAATCACTGCGGCTCGTCTGTAATATCGGACTTCACTACCACACGAGACACGACAAAGTCATAAAGAATACTCCAGAAGCCTGTGAATGGGCTAAAACCGCCCAGGCTACTTTTAATATGGAGCGAGAGATGGTCCCCATTCTTTGTCTACGATGTTCGTCAGCATCAGACATCACTGAGACAATCTCAGAAGGCCCAACCACAGCCTCTCATAAGCCTCTATTTTTCAGTTGCCTACGTTTTATCTGTACTGAGTGCACACAGAGTTCCAGGCAGAATATCGAATGCGGTCATAATCCCCGTTGTGCCGTTGCCCAAGTCTCCACGAGCGGCCAATCTCTTGAAACGAGTTTGTCTGACATGCAGCCACAGACGGACCTCAGCCTGCCATCCAAAGTCAAGGCTCTCATTACAGATATAAAGAGTTTGCCGCCGAATGAAAAATGGTGCGTCTAACATATTATACTGAGGGGTGGTTGCTAATAACGCATAGTGTTGTTTTCTCAACTTGGAGAATGACACTTGACATCGTCGAAGCTGGCCTAGAACAGTCATCTATCTCAAGTGTCCGGTTCGATGGCAAGGTGCCACAAAAAAGCCGACAGAACGTTGTGGACAACTTCAGGAACGATCCGTCTATCCGCGTTATGCTTTTGACGTTGTCTTGCGGTGCGGCTGGGTAGGTCACGTCCATCAGGCTACTGTTTCATTGTAGGCCGAGACCACTGACTCTTTCCAGCCTCACCTTGACAGTGGCTACTAGAGCCTACCTCATGGAACCTCACTGGTAAACTCCGCTATTCGGAACAAAAGCAGAAGAGAGTTGCTAACAGTCTAGGAACCCGACTCTGGAGGAGCAGGCCCTCGCGCGCATACATCGTATCGGACAGACACGAGAGGTCACTACCGTTCGGTTCTTTATGCGCGACTCGTTCGAGCACGTACGTGAACTTAACTTTCTAAATGACATTTCTGACACTGCGACAGCAAGTTATCAAAAGGCAGGAATCGAAGAAATATCTGGCAGGGCTATTGCTCTCGCCTCATGATACCGGGTGTGGGAGCGAGAACCTGGGAAGGCTGCAGGTTTGTCACCAATACACATTAAATCTTGAAGTTTACCAACGCATTGCAGGAACTCTCATATCTCATTTAACGATGCCTCACTAAAGGAGGTTTTTTGACAAGACTAATTAGGGTAGACAAATGGAGCAAGTGACTGGCAAGTGTGTTGAACAACAAGAAGGCACAATCACCTGCTCAATTCTTGGCCAGATACACAAGCCAACCAAGAAGACCAACTCCAAAGGCCAAATTCCCAACTGCCTTTGTGCTTGTGTTCTCGCCCCCAACAGCAATGACCACAATTGCATCGCCAATTTTGAAGAAACCCATGATAGCCAATAAAGTCAATACGGCATTTAGGTTGTCGACGTAGTGGTGAGCGATGAAGAAGACACCGATAGAAATATCCCTTGCCCCGAGCATGTAGATAGGTGCATAACTAGCCATATCGTCAGAGGGTTTCGTATCCTTGATGCCCCGGAGACTGAATTGCCCTTGTGGATTAACCAGAGCGATGAGACCTTGGTACACTAAGAAAAGGCCAAAGCCATAGATGTGAATGTCGACGGCGTAGCCCATTTTAGTGATGGTGTTCGAGTTGTGAGTAGTTGTAGTATGGAGTGAATGTCACTTATGGGTGGTAATGCATCAAAAGATGATGGATCAAAGAAATTTGACAGTCACAGAAGACATGAGAAGAGAGGTATTTAGAGACTGATCTGATATATCGGCATTTTTCATGTCCGTACAATTCCCCGATAAACTGGCCGATCTAGCCGAGAACGCCTTGGGTGGTTGAGGCTGAGTCTCATGCACCGCCTTGAAGGATCAAATCATCCCACAATTGAGAACTTGTTTCATGTGATTTGTTCAATTGAGCGTTTTTGTGTCAACTGATTGAAACTGGTAGGTCAGTTCTCGGAACACCGGCAAGTTGGGTGAAGTTGTCTTGGTCGATTTAAAAACTGCCGGCGGATTGAATCAAATATCATCCCACATCTGATTTGCTAGTGTACCGCGTATTCGAAGCTCTATAAATAAAGTTAAATTGGCGCATCTTACTCTGTGCCATCACCGTCGACTTGCCTACATGATCACCACTGACAAACGGGCTCGGTTTTCGTCTGGTCGACTAACAATACCAAATTCTCAAGAGTTTGGTTCATACATTTGACATATCGCAAGTAAATAGCAATGCTTAGAATCTCCACAGAGATTAGATTTCATCAGACGAGATAATAGCTGGGTGTAAAATGACTGGATATCTACCTATGCTGTTCGATCTGCACCCCAGAGCGAAGAGTGTTCTGAATTGGTAAGCATAACACCTCCAATTCCTATAGACTACCTGGCATGTAAATAGCTACAGGCCACAAGGGTAACAGGGGTGAATTCGGGTATTTAGAATCCGATTGGTCTGTCCTGACTGGTAGGCTCTGACTATATCTCATTTGTTCTGGTAACGAATCGGCAACCAGTTGGCGCGCGACAAACTTCACCTTGACCCTTGCGACATGCGATAGCTATAGTAACCACGTCCATCTAGTCTAGAGCCTAAATTCAAGTTGTAATTTAAATCTACAAACTATGCGGTTGCATTTTCGGTACGTCAAATGCCGGTTGAAAGATATAAACATCACTTGCGTCCTCCTCCTATGCGTCTGTGCTGCTATAAGCTAAGGGTTTCCTGGATATCAGCAATGCTACGCAGAGGTAATGAGTTCAAGCTGAATGCTTCAATAAGATACCAACAAAGTAGCTAACTACAACTGATACATACCGCTCTGCCTCTGTGTGCATACCTGTCTACTAAAGTAATTAAATTACCTGTCACGTTTTAACCTAGCGTCAGCCGGCTCATGAATTATTCCGCCAATGCACGGGTAGAAAGGGACCTTCCGTCATGCGGGCGTTCTTCAAGATCCCCTTTGCTTTTCCTGGCCAAGAATCCCGCGGAGTCCATACGCTTGTAGCAAAAGGGTTAAACTAAGAGCTCTAGTCGCTACTAGCATGGGTCGCCGTTGCGCATTAAGGTTTCCAATCTCAACGCTCGGCAGATGCTGAAAAACATCCCATCAAAATTGCCGATTGCGCCCGACAGTTCGGTTCAACAGGAACAAGCGTGAAAGTGAGCCAATGGCTAAATGCAAAGCAAGCAGGAACTCACGAACTATGCATGGGTGTTTTATTGTGGCACAGTTTGACAGGCAGATAAGTTGGTTTTTTGCTTTTTTCTGCATCGCATTAATTAAACTTTACCCAAATGATGGCGCGCGAGGACAAAACTAGCCCCTAGATGCAATCAATCGATTACTCACTACCTGCTACCAGTGGATTCACAAAGTTCCCAGGTCAGAAGATGAGCTCTTCATCTGAAATTTGTGTGAGCGAGACAAAAAGGAGGATTTGATGTCATATGGCTGCTGTTGTTTATGTTGGATGTCTGAGGCCCTAATGAGGCTGCAGCACGGCTCAAAAATGAGGCAACTATATTGAACAGCTGAACGCTTTCCGCAACTTGGCGGACAGGGGTGATCAATCCGAGCCCAACAGAAGAAAACCTACTCGTGGATGGTTCGGCATATAGTGAGGTGTCATATTGTCATATCACACTGATCTACGCCGCAGGTTAGCTCATCCGGGTGGTGAATATAAACCAGACCATCTGCCACTCTCTCACCTTTTTGCAACAATCAGTCACTCATTACTATTACTTTCCTTCACAACTATCTCACCATGAGAATCTCTACGTCTACCCTTATCCTGGCGTCTTGCCTGTCAACGGCCTCCGCTGTACCTCACAACTCCAAAGACCAAAGCATCAACGTCGATGTTGTTGTCATCGGAGGTGGCTCATCAGGTATCCACGCAGCCATCAACCTCAAAGATGCAGGCGCAAAGGTTGCCGTGATTGAGAAGAAGAACCAGATCGGCGGCCACGCTGAGACATACGTCAACCCCAAGACAAAGGCGTTTGCCAACATTGGAGTCGTTGTCTTTGAAAACACCAAGACCGTCCAGACGTACTTTGAACGTCTAGGTGTTGAATCTATCGTCGGCAGTCCTTTCGACACTAAGACAGTCACCAAGCAGTATGACTTTTCTCTCGGTATTCCCATCCCCACGCCAGACAAGGCCAAGGCCGCGGAAAACCAAAACGCTATTGCTGGTGCGATGCAAGCCTACAGTCAAAATGTCTTTTCCAAGTACCCTTGGATCGACCAGGGCTATACATTTGTTCCCAACCCTGTGCCCGAGGAACTTCTCCAACCTTTCGGACTGTTCGCTCAACAGAACAACTTCACTGCTCTCCTTCCTCTCATCTCTCAGTTCAACTGGTACCCTGGAAACATCACCACCATCCCCGCTCTCTACGGTATCAAGAAGTTTGGACCTGGTTTGATGCAGAGTATCAGCAGCGGATTCCGAGTCCCAAAGTCTGGCAACACCCGAACTATTTACGAAGCCGCGGCCTGCGAGCTCAGTGAGCAAACCTACCTCAACTCACATGTCACAAGTGTCAAGAGGAACAAGCACGGTGTTGTCGTTACTGTCAAGCAGCATGGAAAGACACTCACTTTCAAGGCACGCAAGCTTCTTGTTGCTATTCCCCAGACTATCAAGAACGTCGGCTCTTATGACCTGTCTAAGTCCGAAAAGGGTCTGTTCTCCAAGTTCTCTGCTCTTGGCTACGTTGCAGGCGTTGCCGACATCGCTGGTGTCAGTGTCAACCTCCAGAACGTCGGCGCTTTCACTCCAGCTCATACTCCTGTCATTCCGGGGAGCAACAGCTACAACATTCCCCCCGGCTTTACCGATCAATTCCTCCTCGGTGTAGCCCTTGACAACGCCGACTACAGCCTCGACGATGCCAAGGCAGTCATTCGTAGGGAACTCACAACTCTTGCCCGTGTAGGCGGTGTCCCGGCTGGCTCAGCAGAGAAGGTCAAATTCCCTCTTCTCTCCAACCATGCTCCTTTCGAGCTACACGTTTCTGCTGAGGAGATTGGTGAGGGATTTTTTAAGGATCTTTTGAAGCTTGAAGGATCTCGTAATACTTATTGGACTGGTGCTGCATTTGCTGGTCACAACAGTGGATTGATCTGGAACTGGAATGATAATGTTGTTCTGCCGGCTATGAAGAAGAGCCTGGGACTTTAATGTGGCTGTTATTTACTTTCTTTCACATATTATTTATTTATCTAAAGACTTGAATACATATTGCTTCTTGAACCACATTTTCACCATGTGTACCATTTTTCTTCGGCTCATTTCGTGCCTAGAGTAGGTATTTCACTTGCTCCAACGCTATGTCTATGCCACTATTTTGTTCATTTGTAGACAACGTATAAACAGGATTGCCTCCAGCTCAATTGTGTTGTCTCACGTACCAAACCATCCACAGCAAAGGATATTCATTTCCCAACCGCAACATATCTTTACAGTTCTATCATTAATCCACTAGATGAAATTATACTAAGTCTATTCAATTTTATTAGTACTTTCCAATTTCTATACGTGGTGGTGCTGGTGTTCGACTTCCAACCGCGTTGCACCTCTCGTCCAACACTAGCTCCGAACAGCTTCACAACACCCCAAAACATGCAAAAAGATGATTCGAAGCTCGCTTCGATGATTTTGCGTAATCTGGGAATCGAACCCAGGGCTCCCCGATGATTGCTGGATGGCAACGGAGAATTTTACCACTAAACCAATTACGCGGTTGTTTGATGAAGACTCTTCGCGATAGTTGATGTCAAGTTTGCTTGCAACGCGAGAACTGCGTTCGAGAAATCAACTGGAAGACTTGTGAAGTTCGTGGACGTTACTAGAAAAGAGAGGAGCTTTCATATTGTCGCACAGAGTTTGATGCAGAATGTCGCGGTCGCTTGGTCAAGCATCCAATCACCTACTACAAGAACCATATCCGCGGCAACTACCATCATCGTCTAACTATGAGTCTAAATGTCTCTCGACTTGATATTATCTATCGTCCTTTCAATCATACGCAATCCAATCTTTTGGTCTCCTTCGAGCCCGCAAAATTTGTTATCTCAATTCTCTCTCCCCTCATCAGTGCACCCACTCCAAAGGCCCATCAATTTGCCTATTAGGGATTAGCTTCCGATGATCCAAACGTCACTCGGAACTTGATACTCATTTTGTTAAAACTTACCGGACATCTCGGTATATGTATGTGTTGTGGGGAAATGACTTTGAAGTTGCTTTTCTTGACACTGCGACACTCAGACTAAACAACCATGGACCAAGTTATCTTATGGTCACTCATCTTGGGCCTTGTCCTTGCCACGTCTGTTCCGTTGTTGCTGTGGGGCAAAACGGGACAAGAGACTGGATTGGAAGTCACTCAGGTAAGGTCCTTGTGCGGTATGAAAACCCAACTGACATCTTCTGAAGCTCTATGTATATCCAGTGAAGGGGATAAGGGGATGTGCTCTAGATAAAGCACGTCTCGGTCCTTTCGGGTTTGAGGGCGACAGAACCTTTTGTCTCCAAAAGGTTTGCAGGGATGCCGACTCGAATATCAACTATGCGACACTGCTCATTGGATATGAACTCAAGCTTGCGCTCTTCCAGGCTTCGATTGATTACGACAAGAGCGAAGTCGCCATCAAATGGAACACGAACAATAATGAAGACATCATTCATTTTCCTCTGAAACCGTCTCTTGAGGGTCGCCCGATAATTGAAGCCAGTCTTCATGCGAGCAATACCAAAGCTTACGACATGGGAAACAACCTGGCAGGATGGTTCTCAGACCGCATTGGCCACGAAGTTCGATTAGTCTATATCGGCGATGGATCAAGGGCTGTCCATGGATCGGTGGCTCCTCATAGCTCTGACGCATTACAAAAGAGTTCATTTACTCAACGGATGAAAAACAGTATTCCGTTCCTGGCACACGAACCCGAGAGACTTGCTTTTAATGACATTGCTCATTACCTGGTCGTAACTGAAGAGTCTAATAATGAGTTATCGTCGCGCCTGTCAGAAGGCTACTCAATGGACATCACCAAGTTCCGACCCAACATCGTCGTTCACGGCGCATCTGCACCATTTGCTGAGGATTACTGGGGAGAGCTCTCATTTTCTGGTGGAGTGCGAATGGCTTTAACAGCGAACTGCTTCCGATGCCAAAGTATCACTGTCGATTACGAAACGGGAAAGACAGCGACTGACGAACGAGGTTTGGTGTGGAAGAAACTGAACAAAGACCGAAGAGTCGACAAGGGCGCGAAATACAGTCCTGTCTTCGGACGGTACGGATTCTGCTACGGTGATGATACAAGCAAGTCACTGTCAATTGGGCAACGAGTTAATGTCACCAAGATCAACAAGCAGCGAACGACGTTTGGTGAGTTTTGTGAATCTGTGATGGCAGGAAACCTACTGACTGAACAGACTGGCCGTATCTTAGCACTTTTGGCGTTTCTCAAACGACATACACCTAAAAAGTAGGGTTTATGTACCCTGGTTTGCGTCGCGTTTTGACGCGTCAAAGCGCGTTGATATCCGCGGAGCCTCCGTTTTTTGTTCTCTGGCTACCCTATTGTTGTGATTGTATCGGTAGTTACACTTGAATCAAACCATTAACAAGGTCATTATATATCTTTTGGCTGTTTTAACGAGGTAAACATTAATTTATAAGTCCAAGAGCATTTGAATTTATAGACAATCCAATTGTGTTATGAGGGTAAGTCCTGCTTGCAGTGTTTACGGCTAAACTTGAATATTTGACATGTGATTTTGTATGTCTGTGAGTGTCAAATGGTAACGCCCCAGAAATTCACATATTAGAATCCTCGAGAAAGTAATTCCACTAAGATAATTCCAGCCCTGATCTACTGGCAGTATTTGATGATAGAGTTACTAACTTGGGAAGGATGACAGCAGAGTTGAGTTTTTATCTGTAACGCAATGATCGCTAGCAATCATAGTATCCATTTATGGCTCACTCTCTCATCCAATAACAGATCGCCTTAATGGCTCAGTGGTAGAGCGTGTCACTAGTAATGACAAGGTCCACGGTTCGATCCCGTGTTGAGGCAAAACAACCTGTTCTAATAGCGCGTTTATTTCTTTTTGTCAATCAGACATAACCCTGAATTCCTCACTATGCCTTGTAACTATGACCGTGTCTTCCAAGCCAGGACACAAATTATTCATTCTGCCTTTTTAACCAATATCATCATACAAAAGAAACCGTTCATTACCATTGCCATTACCCCCCAATATCAATTTCTACCTTGCACATCAAGCCTTCAATGCACCGTCGACAATACCCCAGGTGTGATCATTGACCTTCTGAACCTGCTCTTCATTCCAAGCTGCCTTTTCAAACACGACACCCTTCTCGGTGATGAATTCATAATGTGTACCAGCCTTCTCACCAGAGGCCGCTGCATTCTCAATCCCCTTGACCATGTGCTCTGCGCAGGTATCAGGCGACACACCAAAGAGCGACGCAGCGGCTGAAGCCGGACCACGCAAATACCAAGGAAGTGATGAAGCAATGTTGGTGTTGACGACACCGGGAGTAGCGTGGATAAAGTGTCGTTTGTTACCCGCAGCCTTTTGCTCGGCACCATATCGTTGAATCATGGCGTCGGTCATTGACAAACAATGAGCAGCAGCACTCGATATGGTAAAGTTGGTCTTGAGATCCAGATCTTCCCAGTTCAATTTATCCGGACCTCCACGAACGCTGTCCAAGACGATCAAGACCTTGGCATCTTCTGTGAGAGCTGGCATGAGCTCTCTGATAAGCAATTGGCGTCCGTAGTAGTGAAGCGCCATCTTGCGATCAATGCCTTCAGACGTCTCGGTTCTTCCAGCGGTGGTGAGAATACCCTGGGTGAGGACAAGAGTACCGAAGCGATCCTGCGTCGCCTTGACCTCGTCTGTGTATTTTTTGATGGCGCGCATAGACGAAGCATCGAGCGCTCGGAACTGCATGTTGGAGTGGGGAATGTTCTTTGGCTCATTGCGACCGCTGATGATGACGGTTGATGAGGGAGTGTTGGCGGCGATGCGGCAGGCGATGGCGTAGCCGATACCGCCTGTACCGCCGACGACTAGAGATTTTGAAGCCATGATTGTGATGTGATGTGATGTGATGTGATGTTTGTGATGGAGTTGAATTGTTTGCGGGTGGTTGGGTGAAGACTCGTCTCTTTATTCAATTGAAGCTGATCGTTATCGGCGTTAGAAAATCGGACTTTATTGCCCTGCACTAACTCCGGAAGTTCCTGTTCCGCTCCGCCCGCCACCAAGTTACAGTACAACTCCGCCTGTTGTGGTGGTGTAAGGCACAGTAAGTGAGTGGCTTGGTGGCTGTGGTACGTACAGGGATGTATGTGGTTAGTCTTGTAAGCAACATGCATCAACCGATGAACAATTACAAGACACAAATGGTTACTTGCATGAGTTGAAGAGCGGGGTTAATCACCAGCAAGTTTCCTTCTCGATATCGGAAATAGGGTATATCAGTAAATATCTCAGTAGATTAAAGAAACAACCATCATCTTGTCTTTATGCACCCAGCCCAGTTCCTGGAGCATCGCTCTCGCTCATCTTGACAGGCGTCTTCAACCAGCCTTTCTTATCTGCTTCAAGAATCGCCTTCAACCACGCATTCGCCATCTTCTCATACCCAGCATCGTTGGGGTGTTTCGAGTCACCAAGATCAGCCTTTTTGATATCAATCGGCACTTCCAAAATCTTCTTGCCGGATTTTTGTCGTGCCGCAATAAGTGATCGAACTTTGACGTTGAACTTGTCTGTATTGGCTTGCATCGTTGGAACATTGGCCCAAATAACTGGTGCAAGTAGAATGGTGACATCTGAAGCGACTTTGAAGATGCCGTCGACAATATCAGCCATGATATCTGCTGCAATATCAAGGTCGATTCCTCGGTCCATGTTGTTGGTGCCAGCGTGGATGAGGACAACATTAGGGCGAGCCTTCATGGGGACTTGCCAGTAGCCGTTGATGTCGGATAGAAGTTTGCCGCTGTGTCCTTCATGGTGTCCATCAACCATGTTGCCGTTCTTCAAGGTTCCCACCATATTGACTTTGACACCTTGCGCAAGAATCTTTTGTCGCAACGGTAAACGATACCCGACCAAGCCCGTTGAGCCTGTTCCCTTTGTGATGGAATCACCCAACGGCAACACTCTAATGTTGGGAAGTGCAGTGGCTGAGAATGCCATAAGCATCACCACCATGGCGAAAAATCTCCGAAGTGTAGACAACATGGCGAATCAGAGTAAGAATAATAAAGTGCATACATAGGCTATCGAAACAAATAACCAACCGCAGAAAGTGGCGTCGAATACGGGAGGTCAGTCATCACCTTAAATAGCGCCGCCAAGAAACACTCTCCTCGGAAATTTGACATCATCTTAGAAGCGTTGATAAGACGGGAAATGCAGGTCGGTCAATAGTCTATGTAGGTAAGATCTCGTGGTGATGGCTTATTGGTCTTATTACTCCAAAGTCACCGTAAACATTGGTGACCACCGCAAATTCAAGGCTGGGGTATGCAACCAACACGATCACCGCTCTTAGCAAGATATCTCGTATAGACAAGGATATCATATGTGCGGGTGCATGATAAGCACACTTGATCTGCTCGCAGCTTGCGGGGAACAGGGATAAGAAGCTGGGAAATCTGACTACGCATGTTGCATGACGTAAATGAATCCCGTGGGCAATAACAGGTCACCGTGATGGGCCGTGTGTATGCATACATAGTATTGGCAATGAGTTGTCAACTAAAAGCAAAACTAGAATCAATAGCGGATTATTCGAAAGTCTGATCGCCCATCGCGTATCTCGAGCTCATGCATGTTGTTAGTCGAGACTGTTCCTGCCAAGCCCGTATCCCCCCAAGATAATATGAATCCTGCAACTGTGCCTCATGCATGGATGGGCGACCTGCTTTTCTATCAGTTTACTGGCTTATTTCTAGAGTGCCCAGGCTCTGTTGTAAGATGAACTTCTCGTACAAGGCTCCCACTAGCTTGGCATGGCAGATTTGAGGATTGCGGTCGCAAATCATCCAAATCCCATCTTCTGCATCGGTCTCGGCCTAGGTATCGGCAACTTGGCCATCTTGAACTTATCTCTCAATATCTAAAAGAGATTATCGTGATATCAATTTTTTTCTTTCTAAAGCAGACCTAGAATCTCTCAATTCTTGAGACGACTGGGTATCCGGTGCCGTTGTCCTTCTCGTATTGGAGCAATTCGTTGAGATATTTGCTATTGTGGTAGTATTGTCAGACTGCGGTTGCTGTATCGCTCTTTATTTTGGCGGAAAATAGCATAAATACTTATAAATCGTCTTATTCCTGGTGATAGACTAGCGTTGGAAATGTCTTGTGACAGGAAACAAGAGGATAAGAATGATGCATATTACGATGAAGACCACACAAAAGATATAGCTCCTAGCGGAGAAGCTACTTTGAATACATATATCAGTTTCCAACGAGTTGTGACTGTCGCAAAAGAGTGCGCACATGTGGCCCCGAACAGTTCCTTAATATGTACGAAATCGTTTAAAAGTTTCTTTGATCATTGGGATAACATCGCAAGTATCGCAAGTATCGCAGGTTTGGGTGATACAAGCAAGACCGCCGCTGAAGTTCATAGCAGGTTCTGTAAATGAAGAATCTACTGGGACATTATCAAATGCCATCAGAAGTCGAATGAAAGACCCGGATAAACACCGCCAATCCTTTTATACGCTTCTCAACATCGTCAACTTTATGACTATCCATGGACATTTGACTGTGTTGACACAGAAATCGACATGGAAGCTTTCAATACAGTAAATGACGACGCAAAGCTAGTCAATATTACTTCCAGGTCGACTGCGAATAACCAGGTTGTGATCCAGTCACTGAAGATCGGCAAGATTTCTGTTGCTGGTTTGGATGTGCCATATAATGAACGGCAAAGTTCAAAGGATCCTAGATCCCGTGAAGATTGGCTCTGCTGTATCGATAAGGGTTCAATCTAACATATTGAGAGCGGTAACTGCATGAGAATGGGGGCCACGAGAGACCAATAGCACCGGTTAATCGGCTAACTTTTGAAGGAACGTTACAATCAACGGACAATTTAGAGTTTGACAAAGAGATGAGATGGACAGAATCGGTATGCTTCAGCCGATGTCGTATGTTATGCGGAAATACCGGGTCAATATATCGACAGGCATTACAGTTAAGAGTCGTCAGGCCCAGCTGCTAAATATATCGCCTTAGGAGCGGTAGCTATCGTTCCTGCCAGATAGCTGCACCTGTCAAGTTGCATTTGTCGGTAATTGCGTACTATTTTCTAGATCAATCGAACCATTTGATTAGAACAAAAGAAGTTCTGAACGGTGAGCAACCACCTCACTTTGTCCAACTCTAACATTTTTAAGTGTGATCCACCCTCGGGTAATATATAACCTTAAAATCTCCGTTATAGCCAGTATCAGCTGAGATTCTACCATCCCCACAGATTATGAAGCTGGCTCAGCGGTGAGTTGAGGCTCAGACAATGCGTCAATTATTGACACCAACAACTGTCTTTCGCAAACAAGTTGCGAGGTGAAAAGTGAAACTGGATTCTTGGCTGCTCCCACGCGGAAGACCCTTCTGGGCTAGCCCATGTTTAGCATCTTTAACAAGGAAGGGATCTGCGACGCGGGCATGTCCTAGCCGACCCGGATCAACTGACTAAAATTAGCGTAAGGGTGGGGGGTCACTCTTCAGTCTTGATTCATGCTATAGACCCTGATATCGAGGGGTTTAAACACGCAATGATTAACCGAAAAGCGAGCGAAGCCGTAACTCTCTTTACTGGAGTCGAGGGATTTTACAGGGGAGTATATGCGGATATACGGTTGATGAGTATGGTTAATCCGACAGTCTGTGCATTGGCCCTGGTACTGGTAGTATTAATTACTGTCTTACGTGCGACGATCCCCGGGGACCAGCGGATTCTTGCGCAGTTGGCGACATTTGATCCCTGTCCTAGGGAAGCGAGGTCGGTAGATGCAGCTGAGGAAGACGGCGAGACTCGCCTGCTGGACGGCTGGGCTAGTGTCCAGACAGAAATGCCTTGGCTGTTTCTAGTGCTGTCTTGTTGTCCTCGCTACGGTTTCCCCTCTATCCGTAGACCCGTTCGGGATGAACCCATCCATCGCTGTTGGACCAACATCCGCCAAGGTGTGAGTGGTTTTCGAGAGAATTCCGTGAACAGAAGTGCACACAGCAATGATAATAACAATCATACCCAACGATTGGCGCCAAGATAGAATTGTTCTTTTTCCGATCGTCCGAACTCAAGATCGGCAGATAATCAATTCTGAGCAAGTTCCTCAGCCCTGTTCAAGATCATGACTGTAGGCATCGCATTGGCCGTTGATCCCTGCTCCCACCCTAGAAACCCGAGACATTTAATATCTGCCTGTGGTAAAAGACATGGATCGTGCTCGAGTCATGAACCTGTTCAACAACAGGTTGCAGCCAACTCATTAATGCGAAGCACGGTAGTAATGCCCGGCATTACCGACCCACCGCACGTTCAAGTGAGACTCTGAGAGTTCTGTAACCTTTGCGGAGCTACCGTGCACGATTGAATTGCAAGGGATACACTTGACACCTCTTTGACAAGCTGCTGCTGTTGTAGATTGAGTATATAAGAACAAATTTCGCCACTTCTGTTTGTTACCATCCACACACTCTTTTGAGACACTCTCTTTAACACATTCATTCGTTTTCGTCGCCCACCATGCGCTGCACTTCAGCCTTA
Organism: Fusarium cerealis; assembly: GCA_019055205.1. NCBI lineage: Eukaryota > Fungi > Ascomycota > Sordariomycetes > Hypocreales > Nectriaceae > Fusarium > Fusarium cerealis. The sequence continues at coordinate 219,851 of JAHKOV010000041.1, read as the reverse complement.
TCCTTGGCTATCAGCCTTTCGACATGTGTCACCGCTGCTCCCGAGAGTCCCTTCATTAGCACCCTGCTTGATCCACTACAACATGTAATCCAGTCCGCCTATGCTGGCGATGGACTCAAGGTTGGAAAGCTCGGTGAACTGGGAGGTATCCCAGGTGTCGATGCTACCTACGACTACGTTGTTGTAGGAGGAGGCACTGCAGGAAACACCATTGGTTATCGATTGGCGAAAGCTGGGTTCAGCGTCGCCATCGTCGAAGCTGGTGGCTTTCTCGAAATTGCCAAGCCGATCCTTGCTACAGCACCTGGTGGAGTGACAGCCGGTAGTGGTTCCAGTCTTCTGGACTCTAACCCTTTGAGGGATTGGAGATTCACTACTACACCACAGACATCTGCTGATGACCGTGAGATTCACTATGCTCGCGGAAAGGTTCTGGGTGGTTCATCTCAGCTCAACTTCCTGGTCTACCACCGACCCACCAACGGTACTATGGCTAAGTGGGCCGAGGAAGTCGGCGACGATAGCTACCAGTAAGTCAACACCCTCGAATCATCTGAAGAATATTCCTGACAGTAACTTAGATGGGATCAAATGCTTCCTCACTTCCAGAAGACCGCCACATTCACGCCTCCTGACAACACCAAGCGAGGCGCATCTATTGAAACTGACTACGACGCATCCGCTTTCTCATCAGAGGGAGGCCCTGTCCAAATCAGCTACGCCAACTATGTCCCTTCATGGGCTGCCCTAGTAGCAAAGGGTCTCAACTCTCTCGGACTCAAGAGTATTGATGGCTTCAGCAGTGGAAGCCTACTCGGATACTCTTACACAACTACCGCTGTCCGACCCAAGACCGTTACTCGAAGTGCATCTGATGACTTTGTCAAGGCTGCTCGGGATGAGAAGCTCAAGACTCTCAAGGTTTACACTCAAAGTCTGGCCAAGAAGGTGCTGTTTGACGACAAGAAGAAGGCAACTGGTGTTGAGGTCTCTTCCATCGGCATGGATTACACTCTCAAGGCTCGCAAGGAGGTCATTGTCAGCGGTGGAACTTTTCAGTCTCCTCAGATCTTGATGGTATCTGGTGTCGGTCCCAAGGAGCATCTGGAGGCATTCGACATCCCCGTTGTCGCAGACCTTCCTGGTGTTGGACAGAACCTGTGGGACCACATCCTATTTGGACCATCTTTCGAGGTGCAGGGTCTCGAGGATACTCTTAGCGTGGCCATCAATGATCCTGCTGTCTTCCAAGGTGCTCTCGATGCCTACATCCAGCAGCAAGCTGGCCCATTGACATCTAACCAAGTCGAGCTTCTGGGTTGGGAGAAGGTCCCCGAGAAGTACAGATCCAAGTTCTCCAACTCAACGCTCAAGGATCTTGAGGCTTTCCCTGAAGACTGGCCCGAGGTGGAGTTCATCCCCCTTAACGTCTACTCCGAAGATTGGTCATTCCCCATTCTTCAGCAACCCACCGACGGCAAGAAGTACACCAGCATCAACGGTGCTCTCGTCGCTCCCCTCTCCCGCGGCAACATCACTCTCCAGTCCAACTCGACTTCCGACGCGCCTCTCATCAACCCCAACTTTCTCGGTGACAAGGGTGATCAAGAAGTCGCCATTGCCCTATTCCGTCGTCTTCGCGAAGTCGCCAAGTCGGGTCCCTTGAAGGATACCGTTCTCAAGGAAGTCTACCCTGGTGAGGAGCACGAGTCCGATGAGCAGATTCTTGCTGTTCTTCGTGATACTCTCATGACTGTCTGGCATGCCGCCTGCACTTGCAAGATGGGCAAGAAGGAGGACAAGATGGCCGTCCTTGATTCCAAGGCTAGAGTCTATGGTGTCCAGGGTCTTCGTGTTGTCGATGCTTCTTCCTTCCCCGTGCTTATCCCTGGTCATCCCATGGGAACTGTTTATGGGTTGGCTGAGAAGATTGCACATGAGATTATCAAGGGCCAGGAGAGCGAGGGTGCTGGGTATGAGGTTGACATTGAGGCCTAAAATTGGCCCTTTTGTCTTATTTCCATTATAGATGTTAGCGTACTTGATTTATTAATAGAATTTATTCTTGAATACCTCCATTCTGCTGTTTCTCGTGCTTGCATGCCAACAATACCGAAGTGTTCTGAATGAGATGACATGCTTAGATAGTGATGCACATGAGCTAGTATTGTACAGCATATTTGTCCACAGTACACACGATTTAGATCTCCAGACAGTCCAGCTCCATGGGTATAGATCTTGTGAGACATCGCCTCTCCCAAGAACTACAAGGATCGATAGCTCAGTGGTACGAGCGAGGGATTGCAGATCCCTAGGTCGCGTGTTCGATCCACGCTCGGTCCTCACTTGTTTCTTTTTGTCTGTTCTTCCTATGAACGACTTGGCTCGCCTCAATGAGTTTGTAGTGACATTGTTAGTCCTGCCCGGAGTGCTATAAGTCCAGTATCGATGTGAGTACCTTGCTTCTGTCTGCTTGAATCGTATGCAATTGTAAAGAGAATCTTGCTATTTTATTTTATGTTCTTAAATAACAATTGAGCAGGCATTCCAACCTGTAGCCATTCTCTAACGTGTATTGAGAGGATGGATACTGCATGTAGTATGTAGGAAGAGGTTATATAGAACTCGCAAGAAATTATCTTGTATTTAGGGCATTGAGGTAAGTATCTAAACAGTAGATAGAGCCTGGTCAGCATTATTGTATCCTATGTGTCCATTCGGAAACCAGCAGTCTTTGGTCATGAAGCGATGGCGTTGGTACAGATCAATGGGAAGGAAACACAGCTTTGCCTATAGATACGTTGTTACCGGGCTCAGCAGATATCAAAAAGGAAAGCCTTTATAGCTCAGTGGTAGAGCGTTGCACTTGTAATGCAAAGGTCCATCGTTCAATCCGGTGTGGAGGCATTCAGCATTTCTTTTTTCCTTTTTTGCCAATCATTCTTTGGCCCCTGTACGTTATGCTTACACCGAATAAATTTGCAACGAATTCGTCGAAGGGTACAGCAAGTTGGCGTGGGAGAGACAAGGTCAAAACATGACACCTGGCCTCTTGATTTGGAGTATTGCACAACTGGCATGTATTTCGTAATGAGGGATACAAAAATAGTTAATTGAAGTATTAGATAATTACATATTAATTGAGCTAATGATAAACTACCTAGCAAGTGCCAGTTGCCTCAAGAGCGTATTGCTTAATGGTAGGCTCGTCTACCTGCTTGGGCAGATACAAGACCAGAGAAAGAGCAGCGATAACGACGGCATTCTCGGTGATCAATAAATCCTCCAAGCCGAGACCAGGAGCCAAAGATCTGTTACAAACGTCGGCAAGGTCAAGTCGAGAGATCTTTCCAGGTCCCTCATGTGTAAGAGCATCCTTCGCCAGCGCAAATGTGAGTGGGTTCGCGAGCATACTCTCATGGGTGTAAAATGAACCACCCAACTTCCCAGCGCAGACCTTTTGAACCTCAGCATTGGTGACGCCGACATCGCGAGCATCAAGTAGGTAAGCTGACGCGCCAGTGCCCTCTTGAGGTTGAACGACCTCGTCGAAAAGGCTAGAGTAGAGACTTGTGGTGGGGATGTAGCCTGAGTCGCCGTCGTTGGAGCGGAGAGTGTTGATGAATGTGCTTCCGGCTTCTTGTTGAACGACGGCAGGTGTGTTGATCAAACCGGTGGCACCACCAATGTTGGCCAAGATGGTGCCCTTGTAGTCAGCGCTGATGGCAACGTGGTCGGTCGTGACTTTGCGCGTCGAAGGCCAATACTTGAGCGCCCATTGAACGTCAATATTACCTTGCGACCAAGCGATGACAGACACGTTTCGCTTGGTGAGGGAAGCGATGTAGTTGAGCGCATATGCAGCATACTCAGCATTGACTTGCGCGTCCTCAAGCAGCAGCACTGGAACATTGACCCAGACAGGGTCCGCCCATTCAACGTCTGTGAGTAATGGAATAAAGTTACCACGGTAGGTTGTGAAACCAGTAGATCCAGTACCTGGGAACAAAATGACGGGGGGCTTTTCGCCGTATGTAAATGTGGGAGGAATATGAATGGCGGCGCGAAGCTTTGCTTCAGAGGTGGTGTAAGAAGCATCGCAGTCTGCTACCTTTGGGTAGACCGCTTTAGGAGGATCGCGGTTCCTGAATGATTATTAGTTAAATTTCAACATATTTTGAGATGAGAACTTACTTGTTGTTGCTTCCATTCTGTACAGAAACAAGGCCCTTGGCATAGGCAAAGAGATCCAGCGTGTTGCCAGAAATGAGGCCATTGACAATTAATTGCGCGCTGTAGTCGATGATGGTCTTGGGCTTGGACTTTGAGATCTTCTCCAAGGCAGCAAAAGTTTCTTCGACATTCTTATGCTTCTTGGTAGGCTCGAGGACGTGTAGGATATCCAGTGTCTTATCTCTGTCGCCACTGTCAATAGCCTTGCGGAGCGTACCGAGGAGACCTCCAACGACAGTTTCTAGGGTACCATCAACACCCTTGAGAAGACCACCGATGAGCTGGCGACTCTCAAGGTCTGAGTGTGCTGGGGCTGCCAAGCCAAGACTCGATAAGACGCAAAGGCTGATGATATGCACCGGGAACCGCATTGTGGCTTTTGAAGAACGTGGTTTGAAACGCCATCCCGGGGCATACAGGGACCTATAAAAGGCAGAGCCAGCGTCGATCCCCATACCAGTTCCTGTAATCTTGAACTCTAATCCACTCAATGTCCGACCGCAACGATTAATTGCTGGACTAGCGGCGCTATACGAACCGTGCGTACAACCTCGGATTATTTGTTTCGTTGCTAGGAGTGGGTGTGCCAAGGTTCTCATTTCCCCTGGTCCGCTGGCGTCAAACTTCTAGCCTTGCGCTATGAACTTGACGAGCTAGAACAACATCACAGGCTGTCGATCTACTGCTAGTGACTGAGATCGTCTCCGATTTGGTTGATAAAGTGTTTGTCTTGGAAGATTTCTGAGACACAACTGACTCAGGCGGGCGAGTCCTTCAAAGTCATCGAAAGGAGTACCCTGGCGATTGGTCCCATACTACTACGCAATTTCAGCTAAACGAACTACGCATGATCAAAATAAAACACTGGTAAATTGGCTGTTGAAAGACAGCAACATTAATACTAAAATACGAAAGCCTGAAAAATTGAAGTTCAACTTCAAAGGCACTATAACAGACTTCTAACTAATGCTGTACCTATTACTCTGTATTCAGTATCTACTTGCCAGTTGGCCAAAGTCCTCCCAGGATGCCCTTAGTCGTCTCAATAATACCCTTGAGCGAACCCTTGGAAACACCAGCGTAACTGCCATAAGGCTCAGTGTAACCAGGGTATTTGGCAAACAGCTTATGGTTGTACTTTTGGAGCTTGGGGCATGTCTTGCCCGCGAGAAGCTGGCGAAGCTTATCGCTCAATGGTGTCAACGCCTTTGTGACATCAGTGAACTGGCTTCCGATAAAATCAGGTGCAGCAGCCATTATAATCTGCATGGCGAAGCACTCAAGATTGTCGGGCTTGAAGAGTCCAGCTGTGTTGAAGACGCCACCGGTGAGGTCGCCAATGTCCACACCAGCAAAGCTATTGACCTTGCCAGTATTTCCACCGATGTTCAAAAGACGAGGGTACTTGGTCGCGTGCTCGAGAACATCAATAAGGAAGTCATTGGCAGAGAACTCGTCGTCTACCGGGCGGCGGTACCAGTTTTCGGGGATACGCTCCCAGCCCTGGTTCACTTTGAAGTTGCCAGGTTTGTCGCCCTTGACACCGAAAAAGGTGGTAAAGACTTCACGAGAGAGGTATCCCTCAGGGTACTCGTTTGAGTGGTTGGCCATCATTCGCGGAGGGAATGAATACCCAGCAGGTGAGACCAAGACACCAGCGAAAGGAGAATAAAAGAAGTGGCTGTTGGTTTTCTCTGAGTCCTGGAACTGTTTGTAGTGAAACGGTGCTAGGGCGGTGTATTGCTCGGGAGCAGGCGTGTCAGGTTTGATAGCGCGCCAGTATTCCTCAAAGCGACTAAGAATGAGGTGAAAGTTATTACCGGTCACGTAGAGATCACCCCGAGTGGAGCTTACATCACTCTCGTACTTGTTGTGGCTACCACTGAGGCCAGAAGGAGTACCGAGAATGCCGCCCCCGTTGAGAATGTTTTGGCTGAAGCGGCTTGGGCCACCAATGGAGTAGCCAGGACTGGTCGAGAGTGGATTACCGTTGATTACGGTGCCGTAGACAGCCAAGAAGCCTCCAAGATCAAGACTCATTCCATAGACTTCGTTCGTGGCTTGGATAATTGTCTGCATGTCTGCAACACCATTGTGAGGCAAGTATCCGTGATTGGCGAGAGCATTTAGACCTGGACAAGGACCTCGCTCATCACCGGCCTGGGGCGCACGGAAGGCATGCTGACCACTGACGCTGATGCGCTGTTTCTTGGCATCAAATGTAGTAGCTCGCTTCTCCTTCTGCGCGAATGGGCAAGCATCAGGTGCTCTTTCAGCGTGTTGGCGATAAGCCTCTAGCTGTTCAGGACTGAGCTGTGGAAAAGCAAAGGATGAAGGGAGAAGGCAGACTCCTGCGAGCCACGTAGATAATGTGATCTTCATAGCGAAGAAGGGAGAGATGATGAAGGATGGATATGCAGAATAATTCTGGAACTGCGTCAACCCGACGTATTTATTCATTAGGTTCCTCGTTTGCCCTGCATAACTCAGTCAACTGCTTTTTAATTTTTCATACTCTGCCTTGGCATTCAGAGACAATGCCATTACAATGACGTTGTGTGGCCTACTGTTGTCTTACTTTCTCGCACGAAAACCTCCTGTACCGAATTGCACGCCCGCAAATTGTGAGACCTTAGTGGGATAACACGCAGTTTGTTTCAAGGCGCCTTCATTGAGAACGTAGCTATTGTAGATCGTTGGTCCTTGATTGGTTGAAATAGTACACATATCGCTGGAAGAGACGAACACAATGCAAAGCGACGATTTCAAGAGTCATTATTTAGAGGCATTAATCTCAGTACCCAGCCACCGTAGTTGCCGTAGGAGTAGGCGGGACCAAGTCACTCTGCTATTTACTCCGGTGGACTAATTTATACCGTAGACCTAAGACCTTGCCATAGATTGTCAGTATAATGTTATGTTGTTGTGGAGTAACATCTCCAAAGTCATGATCGCTGATACAAGGTGGTGCACAAATCACAAGACCCACTGCATATCGATGGGTAACGTTAACTTCGATAGTCGAGACACTAAAACAAGGGATATTGCAGATCCTAGAATCCTTAATCATGAGCTAGGCTGACAATTCACAACGTCGTGACACATCTGTTAATTATCTCAAACGAATAACATAATGGGGCGTTGAGTGCAATTTAGACCTTATAGTATAAAATTGATGTTAACTTTCACCGCGAAAGGTCGAGTCCAAATTGTAGAGATAAATATATACCGTGAGAAAATACAACTACATGGTAGCACGAAGACAACGGAAACACAACATGTAGACTAAAGAGCTGAGCAATGTATGAAATGTCAAGCCCATCTGAATCGCTGTCGGCCCTCATATCCAATATCATCCAACTTAGCAGATATCCTGGTAGTCGCCAATCGTAGGGCAAACGGTAACAGTCTTGCAAACAGGCTTAGGGAAGCCAGGGTAGTAGCCAGGACAGAAGTCGGCTGTGAAGCGGGTGTCCATGTACTCTGACCACGTAGCGCCAGGGAAGCACTGCAAATTATTAGCAATGGGTATTTGCAAAGGACTCGGGTGATGGATACTTACGTAGCTCTGGCCGTCAAGATTGACATGGCCGCCGGCAATGTATTGGCAGTAACCGTCGAGCTTAGTCTGGCCTGCGGCATTGGCACAAGCACAGGCCAGGACCTGTTTTCCAGCTGCTCTGGCCTCAGTTGCGGGGGCGGCGAGAACAGCAGGGATGGCGAGAACGAAGGTGAAGAGGTTCATGGTGGGGAACATTATTGCTATTGATGAGAGTAGAGGAGTTGTATTTGTTGGAGTAAGGTAGATGGTTGGCAGGATGAAGAACCAAACTGTTGACGAGTAGATAGGCTACTTTTATATCTTGTTGAATTTATCTTGGCAAGCTCACCTTTCGCCTTCATCAGGCGTAAACAAAGTCTCGTAATCATTCATAATACCTCTTGACTACAGATGTGGAGATTCGTCCGACATTTACTCAATAGCATGACTCGAACTGCTTAACATAATGCGAGTTTACCTTGTCAGGTTGCACTATGTTATATATCGGGCAAGAATAGTCCGCTTCCATAAGAGACCCCTCTACATTTAACCAAGAATCACTGATACGAAAGCCAAGTACATGTCATTCCATCCCACTAAAATACCGATCCTTGAACGCAACCGCGCCACTCAAAACATTCACTTGCGGAACGGAACAAGCCCTAACGGGATGGTGGATTGTTTATTCATCCTTACCGCCCCGGCTCGATCCTACGCCGGGGTAGGAATGCAGATCGGCTGAATGCAGGAGAAGGTGTCAATGCCAGCTATCACAGGAAACTTGACCTCTTGCCGCCCTTGTGCGGGGAAGTTAAATTGGTGATCTCTTAGTAAACGTGTTATATCCCGGGGTAGCGACAGGCTTTTAATCAGTTGCCTGATGTCCGCTGGCAAATCATGCGATTGATTGCTGGATTTAAATGCCGCAGTATCTCCGTACCTTGCACCAAGTCCGTGATGGGCAAGTTCATTGTTTATCTACAGGTTGGGCGTGCAGCATGATATCGGCCTCTAGCTAAATCCATCAATACTTGCAACACCGAGTTCCGTTTTGATCAACACGTTACTTGGCAATGCCGGAACTCGGTAGTTAGATTGGGCGTTATGTATCGTTAAGACCAAGTTCAATGGATGCCGGCTACTTGTTCTACTGTGACTTCATGTTCGCTCATCTTCGCACCGCAACTGCTTCACTTGCCTAGGTAGTCACAAGCATAAACGATTTACAAATTTGTAAACATTCCATTTCATCGTATACCCATGATATCTAATCCATCAAAACGCCAATACCAAAAACTCCCTTGACCAAACTATCCATATCTATGCGCCATCTCAGGCACAGTCGGCATCTGCGAAACCCCTCTCGTCTGATCAAATGATGGTGCATTCGGCCCATCACTAATGCTTCCACTGCGAAGTTTCGCTTCCCTTTGCCTCTTACCCCTCTTCTTTTTCTTCACGCACAGGAAAATGCAGTAAAGTACCAAAAGAAGAGCCAAACCACCGACCGAAGCCGCCGTCGCAATGACAGCTGTGCGATTGTTGTCAAACCAACTTCCATCAGAGTCATCATCAGGACCATCTTGGTCGTCGCAGCTCTGTTCGTCGATGGGGCATTGACCTGAACTTCCATCACAACGCTCCTCAGGATCACAATCTCCCGTACTTGCTCTGCATATCCTACCACTGCTAGCTATGCGACACTCATCGGTGCAGCAGCCATCAGAGGTTGGATCACATTCGGCGCCGTTTCGAAGTTGGCAAGTGTCTGGATCGCAGCAGGAATTTGAACGGCATTGCCAATCACTTCCGCAATCACATGCCTCTCCAGGCTCGACAATTCCATTGCCGCACTGGCTATCGTTGATGTCGGGGATATCATCCTCATCAACAAGACAGCTTGTGTCGATGTCCTCCTCCTCGATGGCAGTGCAGATTGTTCCAATAGTACAAGGCGAAAACTCTTCAATTCCCCGACTAGCATGTGGGTTCATAAGGTATTGGTTACGCGCATCGCACGTGGATCGACTAAGTGGACAACAGTTATCAGAGCTAGAGCGACCGTTCCTACACTCAGTGGATGTGCAGTCGTGAGAAGCGCCAAAGTTATGACCCAACTCATGCGCAAAGACCTGCCACTCTAGTGCCGTGTGGACAATGACGTTTGCTGACGCAGTGCCTCCTCTGCTGTAAGTTGATCGTTGAGATTTGTTGCAAAGACTACCGATCCAGGCAACTCCAACTGCTGTGTCCTTTTTGCAAGCCGTGAACAGGGACCATACCGCGTTATCGTCGCGAAACCCGCTTCTCCATCTGGTAAAGATGTTCAGGCGGTTGTTTATAGTCATGCGTTCGGTGCATGGAAGATTCCAGGGTATGGCGCTCGAGGCTTCCGAGGGACAGGAAGGGTCAGCCAGGGTCAGGTTCTTGATAGCCAAGGCAATATTGAACGTTTCTTCGTACACCTGAGATGCAGCATTGACTATTGAAACGATGTTATCGCGAGCATCTTCTATGCTGTCAAACTCGGCCGTGTACGAGCAGTCGGCGGCGATTCCGATCAGAGCGACTCGCCGTGATGAAAAGCATCCGTCAGTGTCGCCGATGTGGGATGCAGGGTTGAACCAATCGTCGGGAATCTCTCGGCGAGAGAGACCAGGTAGAGGATTCGGTTTGCTGTCATCCTCGTCTTGAAGAAGCTCTTCGGATACAAGTTGCTGAGAATCGAATCGCTGGGCTTCACAGCTTGGTTTCTCCGAAGCTGACCGTTGCAGTATAGCATCGTGCTCGCTACCGGCCAACTCCTTCCAGACTATCATTCTTCGTTTCGTTTCGCTCTGTGTGCTGGTCTCAAGTCGTCGCGTCCTTCTATAATTGGAATCAAGAGAAATGTGGTGGTAAGTGCCGTCATTGGTAAAGGTACCCTCGAGTACATGTCGTCCCTCCCGATATCGTACCATTATCCGAGCCCACCCTACTCTCCTTTGTGTTTTCTCATCGTCGTTATTTACAAACGTAGCGCCTTTGAATATCAACGGGCTGCTGCCCTTCACGTCCATCACCTGACCATACTTCTTGTTCGGCTTGAGGTGCTCGATGGTTGTTGTCTGTGTCAACACATGTCGTGATGGTTGCAAGTTAAGAGTGATACGTTGTCGCTCGTAGGGAACGTCGAATCCTACTTGGAATGAAGAAGTAGCACCGATAGTGTGGGGATCCTGTGAGAACCGGAGCGTGTCGATAACCGCCGACTGATCAACTGTGTCCCTAGCTCTCGACAGCGCTGGTGATGTCAGCAGGTTGAACTTGACACGAGATGTCGATCGAATCTTGTTGTGAGTCACTTACCTTGTACTTGAAGAAGAGGAAAGACCTGCAAGACAAGTAATAGAAAAAGGTTCAAGGGACTCATAGCTACTTGACCAGATACCGTTTACGATAAAACGTTTCTGGAGAAAAGCATATCGTTCTGCAACGGACGTTTACTGGAATTTCAGTGCATATAAGACGCTTGTGGTTTCGGCCCCCATCTATGACACAGGGACGGAGATGGTAGGCATGGGTCTTGGCCAGTTAGCGAAGCCAAGGCCTTAAGCAGCATCGGCATGATCGGCATATTCCAAGGCAGCTGAGCCACTCACACTTCGTCAGCGATGCAGGTATGTGTCTGTTGGATGTTTGTTCAGCTTAACAGGCTGTCAGGCTCGGAGAGCGAAGAGCGCGAAGAGCGCGAGCAATTACCATAAACGATCAGATAGAGCGCTCGCTGTAACGTACGTCATATAAGGCAGAGAGCCTCAACGGGCTGAATTTCACATGCAGTATTTATTCATTCTCATCTATGAAATATCAAAACGATATATGAAAGCCGTTGCCCACGTTTTTATCAGTCAGTAAATGACATACATAACCCTTGTCTGAAACTCCGTTGAATAAGCTTAAATGTCCCGATACACTACATGTTCCGGCAAGCCCGGGTTTCGGATCCCTCCATCCATGGACTTAGGGAACGGACATGCTGACAAAACTCGTGGCTTAATTCCGAAAGTTTAAACGACAAAGAGAAAGGACCCTTAAGTTGACCACATGGAGAATTCAATGACGCCCAAGCTGACGTATGCCTGTTCTTGGCGATTTACATGTCAGCATCACAAATACCCGCGTGGTCCTTTTAAACAAAAGCCACTCTCTGTAGTAGAATTCCAAGACAATAAGACTTTCTCGGTGATGATCTCGCATTTTTAAATGCTTGATTGGTAACTGAAACTCTGATCTTGAGGCTGTGGTTGAAACTGGTGGGATCAAGGCATAGATATGCAGGTGAGGTCAAAGCAGAAATCGCCGAGCTTTTGGGGGCCAATAATCACAATACGTCAAGAAGCAAAGCGGAGCTGAGCATGTGGAGAATGTTTTCAACGTGGCAAGGAATAAGGTATAACGCTTCATAATGCTGTGACAGACACAGAGATAGCATTGACTCGTAACACCCATCTCATACTCATTCTCAGAAGCGTTTCGGAATTTACAAAGTGGCCACGCGGCATGGCGTTTATGATATGCACCGAAGTATGCATCGAAGAAAGCCACAAAACTCTATGACGCCAGTCCCAAGACCGGAATCAACCCGGTAAGTGATCGACGCTCAGGGCCCCAACACTATCTGTCAGAGAAATCCTTCGAAGTGCTTCGCCAATTGAAACTAAGTTGTGGGCATATTTCATGCCCAGAGTGTATTTGTCGTCATTTGGTTGGAGAATGTCTCGGCGGTGTGAGGTAGCCAAGACGGCTTTGTGTCACCACTTTATGTCCGAGTCGCCAAGGACGATATCCAGGGTATTTGAAGTGATCGATAATCGAGGTGGTACACGTCGGATGTTGCTCCATCCTGTAGCACCGTTTCGGGGACTTGATGACATCGGACATTATCTGCCAACGTAGGCTAAAGCGGAGAATGGTGTACAATATGGACCCTTCGGTTCAAGTAACGTGTCTGACAGGTAGCAAATATGACAATGACATCATGGAATCTGTCCCATAATTGATGACGGCCAATCATTCTGTTCTGCTACGTTACTTTCTTCCGTGGTAGCCTCACGTTGTGTAGAGATAACATTCACAGTTCTCGAAGAGGACCACTTCAGTATTAAGAGATAGATAAAGTCTAAGTCAATAAGAGCAGAATTAAAGTCTCGCCAAAGGTCGAATATCCCATGCTACGGCGAATGACGTAGGGGCCTTGACATCAATATTATTCCAGATAGAAACGACAATCTTAAATGTCTCGCCCGGGACATTCTCCCAGATGATCTTCTCGACATTATCTGCAGCATGGTTAGCTTATTCCACTCTAAAATAGAGCTGGACTTACTGGTATGATCGTAGCCTGGGCCTTTACCCATATTTCCATGCCTCTCAGCTCCTCCCGATAGTACAATGAGATTGATATCATTCTGCATCAATCCCGACTGCGCTGGCTTGTCCGGGTACGCAAGAGTCACGGTCAGTCGGTTCCGTCCAGCAGGAACAGGAATAAGAGAGCTTGTCCATCGTCTCTCTTCCTCAGGGACTTGACGTAAAGGTGCCACGTCAAACTGTGTGTCTTCAAATAGCTTTCCACCATCGACGAAGGAAGACAGCTTCACCATAGAGATCGAACTTTCGATGTCCACGCGGCCAAACCCTTGATCGTAGTCATAGCCCAGCCCCAGACCAAGTTGCTCAGAGAAATTCACAGCGCCATTGACAAGTAGTGCCTTGATGAGCGCCGCGCTAGGTTTCTCCTTGCCATGTTCCTTCAGGGCTTCGCGAAGCAGTGCCACGCAGCCTGCGACAAGAGGTGTTGACATGCTCGTCCCTGACATAAAGGTCCAATCATCATCCCCTGTACGTCCATACATCACCCTGTTTCTTGAATCCCTGGCCATTGCTCTTGACGCGGCCGACAATATGGCCACACCAGGGGCTACCACATCAGGCTTGATTCTACCTGCATACTCACTGCCGTTGATGTCCCGACCAGGTTTGGTCGGTCCTCTACTACTAAACTTGGCTGTGTCGTTGATTCGTGTCATTGGCTTTGCACCAACCTTGTTATCAAACCCATAGTCATTGTTGGGACGTGTTGTTCCCGTAGCCCCAACTGTGATGCAGTTGAACGCTGAACCAGCAGCACCTATATGGTTGCTCTTGGACTTTGCCTTTTCGGCATTGTTCCCAGCTGCTACCAGAACGACAAAGTCTTGATGGTCAATGACAAACTTGTCAATATCCCACGCTTGACCCTCGTAACCTAATTGACCAGTCTTCGCATCCCAGACCTTGCCCCACGAGTTACTGTGGATGCGATAGCCCAGCTTGTAAGGGTTGGAGAAAAGCTGAAGGCCTAGATCCATGGGGACTTCGATTGCTCCCTTGTTAGGATCTCTGGATACTTGGGCGATAGATTGAACCATGAGAGTCGCGCCTGGTGCGACTCCTCGAACACGAATATCGCCATTCTTGTAAAGGCCGTTTCCACAGATTGATGCGCAGACATGCGTTCCATGGCCTGCGGTATCTTTACTGTCTCCGAGCCAGAGTGCCTCCAGATGCTCGACGCGACCGTTGAAAGCTGGATGAACTAGGATACCCATCTCGTCTGCCATCTTGCCCTGGTCGAAGCCAGTATCCGCAACGCAGACTTTCTGACCATTTCCTTCGTAGGACGTGGATAAAGCAAGAATATTAGCATTGAGAGTTTCACGAGCCAGATCATTGAGTACTTCATCTGGTCGGACCTCTTCAATACGACTGATGCTGTCAAGCTTCGCAAGGGCTTCAAGTTTGTCTTGGTGAACAGTAAGCCTGATTCTCACTGGAGAAACGGCAAGCTTTGTGATGTCCACTCCGGCCTTCTCGGCTATCTCCGGAGCAAGCTTCTCAGCAGTGACATTGGGAGTCTCGTGGAGAATACAGTCGACTCTATAGAATGTTCTGTCCACTTCTCTCTCTACCATGTCCTTGAGTGATATGGTACTCTTCAGCTCTCGCAGATAGCTAGGACCTGTCAGCTGTTTCCTTCCGAAAAGGACGTAGTACTTACACGGTGACACTTTTGACATATCGTTTCGCTCGGATTGGCTCGAGATCTTCCTTCTCGTAGCGACACAGGTAGGTGAATTGAGCCACATATTCCTGGATGTCGACATCAAGGTCCGCTAGCTCAAGCTTCTCAGTCGAATTCAAGTCGCGGTTATACGTTTGGATCAGGATAAAGTTGGTCTTGGCCGCTGTCTGTGGAAGCTTAGCAGGCAATTCATTGGTGTTAACCGTGTTTCCATTGATAGTGATGTTGACCATCTTGAAAGTTTGAGTGCAGAGTAGATTTTGCGAGATGGGGAACAAGATGAGAAATCGGCGATTGTGGCAGGAATGACGGCGAAGTATGGTCACCAGCTCGATACTTTAGCGCTGACTTAAATTGGCAGTCCCAAATACGGGTACAAAGTCTTACCCCGAGGAATGGAACAGTAGGTCCTATGTTCTGGAGTGTAACCTCCTGGTATGGTAGTGGATTGATTGAGGTGATTTCTGTTGACGAGGCTGGTTGATGGCTAGGATTGAAACATGTGTACTCGCAATACTGAAACGATTGGATGGTAAACGGAGATTTCGATAGCTGAAAACTAGCCTATTCGATAGTCTCAACTACTGCGCCTATCCATTTTAGTCCATTGTCTTCCCATCCTTGCCATCGCCGGCAGATGTTCGTGATCACTAGACCGAGATTGGCCGCGGGGTGATACGAACCATTGGTCTGTGATCAAATCTAGGTTGTGGTTGCATCAGAGGAATCCAGGAGACGAGCTGGTTTCTTTCAACATCTGTCCTATCGATAAACTGATGTAACTTTACGCTTAACCTGGGAGATTCGGGAGCTACTTCAAGACAAAACATTCGTTTAGCCACGAGATTCCCATTCGTATTCGCTATATTACGCAACAGTCTTCTGCCCGTCCAGTCCCCCACACTTATTCTTAGCTTCTCCTACAGAACGGAACTATCAGAAGCAGTCTTATTCTCCGACAAGGCAAACACCTTAGTATCAAGCCACTCCCTCACACTGTCCCACTTCTCTCCAGCATTCTTCCTCTCAGCCAGTTCCTTGCATTTATCAGCTGCGTCGCGGCATCCAATCAGACTGTTCCACTGCTCCAGATTACCTAGATTACTAGGATCGGGGACACCATCGTTAGAGTGGTCATAGTGCGAATGGGAGTCCCCATCTTGACCAAAATAAGTGTGGAAGTTGACGATTGGTCCCCAACGATCTGCCACACCTTGTTTGAACTTGAGGGGATCTAAATCTGTAGTTAGCGTCAAAGTTCTGTCTTAGCGGGCTTTTGTTCAAACTTACTATCAGAAACCTTGTCATCTTTGTTCATGAGCTCGCGTTTGGTATGACCAATGGCGTATGAATCTTGGATGACGTGGAACATGCTCCCCAGAGCACGTCTCCTGATGTCAAGCCCTTGAAAGTTTGAGTTCTTTGCCAAATAGTAGGACAAAGATAGCCAGGACGGCGGAAGAGACATTGGAGGGCAAAATTGAGATAGCTTCGTGGTCGAAACTACTGTGTCGGGGTTGATGCCATCTTCGCCCGTCGCCAGCTTGTACATGACTTCCATCCAAACCATGATCTTTGCCTTGGTATCATCCGGGTTTTCACCACGGTTTGAGGCCATGCAGTGTAGAAATTGAAGATCACCGTAGTGGGAACGGCCAATGGGATTGCGGAGCCTGTTCATCTCCATAGCATTGGGGTTCCAATCTGTTTGTCCCTGACGGTAGGCTTTGTACCAAGCGGCACCAAGTGCATATGAGTGGTTTTGATTCATAGAATCGTCAAACAGTTGACAATCAGGATCATCATTCCAAATTGAGCCCCGAATGTATTCCCAATCATGGTTACTGGCATTCTTGACGGTGGTGCCTGGAGAGACACCGGAGTTGCTGCTGATCAGGGCAGATAGAGTGAGAGACTCGTGAATAGGCTCATGGAAAGATCCATAGGGGCCGCCGGCAACAGACATATTGACTTCAACGCCAAGGTCATCATCTCCGGCTTCAACATCGTTGCTGTCTTCCAGCTGAGTAGTGGGCATCTGATTGTCAACCAAGGCAGCCATGGTGAAAGGTGATGGGGTGATTCAGACAAAAGTTTCTTGTTGGGTTTACTACGTCAAAGGATGTACGCGACAGAGCATATGTATATGTGTACTGTATCTTCTTTTGGAGCTCTTATCTCCCAGACACGAGTAGGAGGCCGTTGAGAGGGCGTGTGTTGCTTAGGGGCTATGCAACGACGCAGCTAACCTGATACCATCTACATAACCTTTCAGCTGGGTTCAGTCCATGGCAATATTTAGTTCTAGATTTATATCTAAGTAACATGACTGCTTAGTCTCGGAGCTTCCGGTCTGCTCAGCTAGCAACTCGGCCAATTGTCTAAACACGTTGAGGATTCAACGGCGTCTCCCAGGTCAATTACGTCCACCTGCATGCTGAAACAGTGTTGTAATGATTCACTTCCCCTCTTTTTGTGGCGCTGAAATGTGCCGTACCGTTCGCGATTGAACCCTATCGGGAATGCCTTTCACCGGACGGTTGCGCTAACTTCTGCGCTATTCCTCCTACAGAGCACTATTGACTGCACTATTGATAGTGTTTCCTGTAAGTTCTAAGTCTCAGGCTCGATACAACCCATTTCAGATTGTCACGCAAGATTGAGGAATATGATGTGTGAGACGCGTAACGAGTGATGAACTACAGGCTGAGGAATTGAAAGGTACTTTGGTATGGTACACTGTAGCGGATTAGCTTGCTTCAACTGCAGCTGCTGAGTCTTTGATCTAGAGAGAGACGTATGATGAGAAACGTATCAACATAAAAATATAAATAAAGCCAACAGTCCTGTCCTTTGATCAACTCATCAGCAACAACAACTTCACATCCCAACAAACAATCACTACAATCCAAACACCTTTCTCTTTCCTCATATCCTCCAACTTCAAACATCACTTCTTCAAGATGGCTGAAATCTCCCAAGAAGTTCCCCAAGACGCTCAGGTCGGCTGGCTCGACCTCAAGAGCGAGAATGGCCAAGACTACCGCGTCAAGGCCTCCGACTACGACATTTCCGAAGGTCCATCGGGAGAAGATGCCCCTTCCGCCTCGGGTCCCCCCTTCAACGTCAACGTTCACTGGCAAGTTGGTACCGAGGGCGCCCCCTCTGCTGAAATCCAGGACAAGACAGCCATCACCTGGTACAAGTTTGAGAAGGCGCCTTGGTACTCTATTTACCAGTACAAGCTCACCATCAACACTCGAGACACCTACAACTACACCTTCTTCGACAGTGAACCTGACTACTATGGTCTCAACATTCTGGACACCTCTGGCAGCCACACGGTTGAGTTTAGGTCCAAAAACCCTACTATCACCAGCATCACTGGAACCTAAATGGTGTGACGACTGTGAGAATGATGATTGGTCTGGGGTTATAGTTGCTAGGAGATATTTGGGATGTATGCTAGGTTAGGTGAAGGGGTATAGTTGAGGAGATTTAATACATTGGTTTCACTTATTCATGGTGCCGTGCAATAATGATGGTCGACTTGGATATCCATTACACTCGTTCTTTTCGAGTTCAGCCGTCTCTTACCAAATCGCCCCTCTGTCGCCAATAAACCCTGTAAACCAGATATCCTCAACAGCCGCAGCCACATTGTTCGTGCGCCTCTGCTTCATTGCTTCCACAGCTTCAGTGCAAACGTCTCCAAGCATAGCAGACATCTTGCATGGTTTATCTTTGAAGTGATCCTGGCACCACGCAAGTGCTCTTTCAATGCGATCAGTGTCCTGCGCAAAGTCCACATGCTGAGAGTCACTCAGATTGTTTGCTGTCAGTAAGACCATCGCTGAGATATATGTACATGCGGCAAACCTGTAGGTGTCAGCCTCTGTTTTTGATGACCGAAGTTTAATAGACTCACCACTTCAGCCAGCTGTGTCTTTGGTGTACTTGCTCGTATAATATCATATAATTTCTCGCTTCGCCGACCATCGCAGTCCACTCACTGGGTAGTTGTAGCGCTTGCATCCCTCTTCCATATGCGCGTATACTACCGACCCACTGCTCATCCCAAGCGTGGGACCTAGTAATTAAACTCAAGCACAACAGACTTCGTGTATGAAGGATACAGAAAAAGGCTGCGACTGAAGGGTTGTTGCTCGTAGTGGTGACCACGTTGGCCCCGTTAAAGTCTGAGGGAATCGATGCCTTCCACTCATTGAGAGCTTCGACTATTCTTTCCCTCGATATCTTCCTTTCTTCTGGTGTTCGTTTCGATGCGCGCGTAGAGTAGAGGTGATCATACACGTTGCCTTGTATGTTGGCGAGTTGTATGCGAGCAAGGAGATAGTTCAGCCTGGTATTTCCGTCAACTGTCTTAACAATGCCTGCTTCATCTCCACTGTCACAAATGGCAGGCAGTTCCATCGGTAAGTCCAGGTCGATATCATCGTCGAGCTGCACCGAAGGCTGTTGGGCTCGCAGACTCAGATCCTTATCTACTATGTAAGCCAACCAAAAGACGTAAGCATGTTGCCTTTGCTCGATGGGACTTAGATGCTCTGTAGAGATGCGGTTGTGCAATCCCATCTTATGAATGAGGCGCATAGCTGCTGATATAATAACCAACGCCGGCGTTGTGTCGTTGGCTGTTTGTAGTAACATAGCCATACCAATCAGTGTCTGGATATTGAGTATTCCAGTTTCGCCTAGCGTTACCGTCCAAATGACCGATTGAGCTTTCTTTATGTAGTCGTTTGCTGTACCAAACTCAGAATTCATCTCACTGTCGTCAGGCATCTGATGACACGCTAGAGCTAATACAACGTTAATGGCGGCCCATGAGACAGGGTTACGCTGTCGTGGTTGTACGGCGTATGTTTCTCCGATAAGACGTAGAAGTGAGTCAGGATTAAAGAGTGGCATCATTGAGTTGAAAGTGTTGAGGAAGATTCCAGTCATATGCATGGTCTGTTGTAGTGGGGGAAATTTCATGCTGTTGGTTGAGTTCTCGGCCTCCATAAACTCATCGCTTACAAGCATTTCCTGCGATGGTGTCGGAGCCACAAGTGCTTTGTCTTGCTCCCGATATTCAGCCTGTAATCTCATGTCAGTGAGTCTTTGGTTTGGGACATAATGTCAGGACATACCAGCTCCACCTGCAATTGCTGCATTTGTGCCTGCAGGCTTCGAATCTCTTCTGCATCTGAACGCTGGACATTTTGCTGGGCTTTGGGTTTCCACTTCCTACTTCGGGCCGCATGAGTACAGGCCGTCTTGTAATTGACACAGTTTGAGCATTGCGGCTGCTGTCCGTCGCATTTAATCTTTCGCGTGTAGCAAAGATCGCAAGCCTGGATTGGTAAGCATAGAACTGTGCTGTCATCTAGGCTGGTCGTGGTACCTTTCGGGGACGATTGACAGGCTGCATTGTCTTCTCCAGTAACACGTATGATAGATGCTAGAAAAGTTTCAATCTAGTCACATATCAAGTCAATGAGTTGTGAAGAGGTTCCGTGGAAGTTATTTGGAGTAGGAGATATGGTTGACGGAGGGTAAGCAGCGCTTCCGCGGAGGCTTACCAAGCATGAGTCTCAGATAACACTCAGCCAATTACGAAGATATGTAAGCAACTATCCCGCTTGCAGACAGCGTGGTGGCATACCATACAGTCCTATAAGACATGGAAATTATATTTACGACTTAAGTCTATTATGGCTAGCCATCTAAAACGTACAATGCAAAAATAATACACCGCTCTAATCTCTAAAAATATCTGGGGTATCAAAGTAAAGCTCTCACGGGTTTTTCTAGTGCGCTTGTGCTTTGGGAACAAAGCTCGCTCGGCCCGTCGACTCGTCAAAGATATTGTAACCAATGTCGGCAGCATTGGGTGGTGTATAGACTAGGACATAGGGTCAGAAATATCCATTCAGTAAGAGGATACAAGATAACATACTGTGAAGAGAAACGGCAACATTGGTGGGATGGGGGTTGTGCACGCGATGTAGGCCAATCGTGTCGGAGATATATGTGACTTGGTCGGCCTGGTGTGTTGTGTCGCTTTTGATTGATAGAGGCTGGTTTTCACACCTTGATTCTGGCATATCGTAGACAGTTTCTGTCAATTCACCAGCCAGGACCTTCATAATGCAGTGTGCGTTGGCATGGTCATGAATTGGTGATCCCTTGCCTGGGTTCCATACCAACAATAACTACAGATAATTAGTTCCAGTTCCATTAAGAGGAATACGACTCACTTACTATATTGGCTTTTTTGTTGATGTTGACAATCGCATTGCGCGTGTAATTTTTGCCGGGGCAGTTGTGGTAATAACGTGCCCAATCGTTCGGATTTGACATGTACTTCTTTGCCAGTGAGATGATATAATCTTCATCGACATCCTCACATCCAATACCGCCAGACTCCCCAAGATGAATTTTGACGTCATCAATGAAATTGTTCAAGGTATATGTTTTGGGACCTTCAACGTTGATTGAAGCCTGTGACCTGCATGAGGTTTGAGGCTGGGTCAGCGGTAGAGGAGCGAACCGGGAAGAAACAGCAGCCATTGTGAAGGAGTTGCTAAACAAAAAGAATAAAATTGGTATATGAGAAATTTAATATTTCTGGAACTTGGCTAGAAGATATCTGATACAGCTTTACGGTGAGTGCAGACTTCATATAAACAATCCAATGTTCGTTTAATGGTATTGAATCGCCGAACAAGGTGTAACTGAGCACAGATGTCAAGGGAAAGAAATCGGGGACTCAAAGTCGGAGATGATTGGTGTAGATCCCAACGATCAACAGCCGGAGATATCCGCTTCTGCCCTTTGTTCGGCGATTGAACTGCCGAGGTCAGGGCTAGTATTTGGTGTACACACATCGATATTGAGTTCAATCATCAATTCAAGAACGTCTTAGAACCTAGACAAGTCTTAGATGACACGGTGTCTTGTCAAATAATCAGGAGATCTTAGAGATGGAAAGACAATGACAGAGATTCCGTATTGTCCTGGTCTTGGTGTGGATTGTTCACGTCTGAGCTTATCGGTACATCTACCAGTCAGATTGCTCCAAATAAGTCGGTGAGCATCCACCTGGAAAGTCGGGGTTTCATTTTTTGGTCCTGCTTCTTTGAGATAACATGATACTCAGACATGTCAAAGTGATATGATGTTTCGCCCACCATCATCAGATATTCACACAGATAAAGCAAACAATTGAATGCCCTATCTCTAACCACTCCAAGGACATCATTGTCTTATCTCTTCTCACGTTACACGTTGTCCTACCCAGCAAAATTCGCTTATCTTGTTCAATCGCCGACTCATCCTCACCACGAATCCACCCATCCTCACTCTAACCATCTCCCATTTCTACACCAGCGTCGCAATGGCAATATCATCAACATCTTCATCGCCATCAGTCAAACCGACTGGTATAGCGACACTCGCTTGCACTGTCTGCAGAAAGCAGCACCTCAAATGCGATGCGGGGAAACCATCTTGTTCACGATGCACAGAGACAAATCAGGTTTGCTTCTACGAGCCGTCGCGACGCGGCGGACGCAGAAAGAAGCATCGCTCTTCGATACTTGAGACGCAGCCGAAAAGACTCATGATGAGATCTTCGCACAGCGAGCAGCCGTCTACTACTGGTTTTGTAGAGTCTGTAATTGTGAATCCAATTAGTCTACCCATCACGCCAACTTCTTCGTCGCAAGAGACGTTGCCCTCGTCTGGATTGACCCAAGATGCTATTTCTAGCAATGGATTACCGCAACTCACCCGGCGACAAACGCACCAGAGTTCAGTATCTGAAAGTTCACACAGCGATAGACGCGCGAGCGATCATCAAACTCAAGGACCAGCTTCAGTACAGCAGCCTTCTAATGATCCCGCCATGGCATTCTACCATCACCTAGACCCTGGTCTGATATCGCAAGCAATTGAGAGCACCAATTTGGGTATGAATACGCAAGCACCTATCCAGCCCTCATCCGACAACGACAGACTTCTTCGGCTCTACTACGAAAACTTTCACAATGCGCACCCATTTCTCGTTCCCAGCTCTGTCTTCACATCTCGCAACTACCCACCGTATCTTCGACGCATGGTGGATTTTGCTGGATCTCACTACGCCCCTTCAGGACCCAACGCGCAACTCCGTGCTGCTGTGACGACAGATATGCTATCCATGACAGACAATTCGACATGCATGGTCCAGTCTCTTCTCATCTACTCCATCCTGCTCTTTTTCGGCGGTGATCTCGATGCAGCGGGTAAAACATTCGGGCAGTGCACGAGAATGGCTATGGATCTCGGCATGCACCTCAACGACTTTGCTGCAGCGAGACAACTAGACAACCCTATTGAAGCAGAGAGCTTGAGAAGGACGTGGTGGGAGATTTACGTCACGGATATTCTCATGGCTATACCACCAAAGACGATGAATCTTGGATGCAGCAGCGTTCCTCCAAAGGTTTGCTTGCCTTGCGAAGAGGCGTTTTACACGGGTCGCCTCGACATCCCACAGCCTCATCATGTTCTTGAGTTTAAACGACGGGTGCTCTCAACTGGCGATGTGACATTTTCATCGTTTAGCTATCGCATCGAAGCAGCCACGATTCTCGGTCGAGTTTTGTTACTGAACCAGCTAAAGAACAGCAGCTATGACCATTCCCAATCTATTGAGAACGCTCTTCTGAGCTGGTCGAACCATTTACCTCCAGGTAAACTGGAGATTGTTGACTCGTATGGAAACATCGACGAGATGATGTTTCAGGCACACATGATCATTGCACTCGCCAGCATGCTGTTACATCTTCCCCGAAGCAATCTACACTCTCTCTTGGCAGATAGCAAAGATCCATTTCTACCAATCGCACAAAACCATCCTCTCTCATCATCCACGACATTAATTCAAGGAATAAAAGCAACAGATGCATCAAGACGTATCTCAGATTGCATATCGCTCTGCCCCAACGTCCCCAAGCACACACCCTTTGTCATCCCAGCTTTAGCACTCTGCGGTTTCATCCAGCTCGCCACCTCCCAAGGCCACCCAGACGAATGTTTCGAACACCACTACAACCGCGTAACTCTAGTTCTGGGCTGCTTGAAAAGCGCAAGACGGATATGGCCCATGGCGGAATCCGAGTACGACCGTCTGCGCTGCTGTGCATCGGACCTCATCGCCGACGCTATGGACAGGATGAATGCACTGCCTTTGTGTCAGACGCTTCCAAATAACTCGCCGGCGATGTCTGGTGCGGCTGATCAGGGAGGAGACTTGACTCTTGTGTCACCGACGCGTGGGAATGTTGACTCGGGTATGCCTCGATTTGATCCGCTGTTTTTGGATCCTGTTTGTTATGATTACTCGTTGTTTAGCGCTTTGCCGGACTTTCATAGCTCTTAGATGTTTTATGGTAATTATTTGGAAGGATACCCAGTTAGACAAATTGATAAATTTCGGTTTCTTGGCATCTAATGGAATATGCGTGGACTAACTTGGTGTGGAGATAAAGTCAGCCTTGTGAGGCGTAGGAAGATAGTGATCTCGATCGAGCCGTATACGACTCCAATTGGAAGAGAACCTACGTGTCATCCAAGGCCCACAGCATCACAGCCACTATGAGAAAATACAGATTGCCAGAATCGGGTATAATCAACTTTTCTCGGTCCCGATATCCTCGAATCGGACAATATAATACATGCATCTCGCCTGCGGGATCAAACTAAAAGTGCCGCTTGGCAATAACACTCGCCAGCGTACAGCTTACTAAATCACAGATTGGACATGACCAAGTTTCAATACCGTCGCTTGGATGAAGCTGCGAACGAGATCCGAGTCATCACAATATGGCCTGGACGATTTGACAACCCTATCAAAATCGACATTACCCAATGCCCACTCATCCCACCACCTGTTCAACGCGACTCAGGCTTACTCTCTCTCGAGGAGATAAACGAAACTCTGCCTGATGAGTCGCCATGGGAAGCATTCAATACGTTAGAAGGTCGGCTCCTCTTCATTAACGATGTTACGGGCGAAACTTCATGGAGTCATCCAGACCCTCTCGTGGATCCGTGTCTTTATGACCGAGAAAGCGTTCAGATGCAATCAGCGCAACCTGTTTATGAGGCACTCTCATACACCTGGGGACCTCAACGTTCTGCTTGTACCGTGGCGGTCCAAGCCATCACTGATTCTAATGAGGAACCTGAACATTTACATCAAGGCTTTTTAACAATCGGTGGAAATTTGGACGAAGCACTGCGCCATCTCCGATATCCTCACAGACCTCGCACAATGTGGATTGACGCATTATGTATCAACCAAAGCGACATTGAAGAACGCAACCACGAAGTCAAACGCATGGGTGACATTTTCAGACTCGCCACAAGAGTCGTTGCCTGGATAGGACCAGCCTACGAAGGAAGCACTCTGGCCATGGCGATGATGAGGGAGATTTCTCAGCATATCGTCTGGAAGTCGAGCGGTGCGTGCAAACCCAGGCCAGGCTGTTCCAACCGCTCGTGGCATAACTTCTCAATCCCATTACGTTTGAACAAATTCGTCGAAATCGCCGTCGCAAATCTATTCTATCGGTCTTGGTTTCGAAGACTATGGGTCCTTCAAGAAATCCACCTCTCGAGTCCTTCGTCTGTTATTCAATGCGGTCGGGAAACTATCCTGTGGACAGATCTACAGGGTACAGCTATGGTCTTGCTCTCAAAACATGATGATGGGACAGCAGGAAGGTTGCGACGCCATTTATGGGAAATGTCGAGGATTTGCTTCTACTCCAAGGGCATCAAACTTGATGACCTTCTCTGGAAATACCATGATCTTGGTTGTCAGCTTCCACATGACCGAATCTACGGTTTGATGAACCTTGCACCAAATGGATGGTCGAACAGTATCGAACCGGACTACTCGCTCCCTATTCTAGATGTCTACAGGGATGCTTTCATGGCCTATACGCATCATTATGGCCGTCTTGATCTTCTCCCTAGAACAGGGGACAATGGAGCAGGAACTCTTTCGTCTGATGAGCACTGGCCGTCTTGGGTTCCGGATTGGACTGCACGAGTACTCGACACCGTCCCCCCGGCGAATGGTTTCAACGCAGCAAGTTTCTCCCCATCACATACAGTTCTTCATAGTCCAAACGAACTCGAAGTAGCAGGTGTCCGTTTGGGTTCTGTTACCCATACATATCGGTTCGAAATCAGTAGCTTTACAGAACTAGCAGAGTACCTCAATGAATTAGGACTCGAGAAAATTATGGAGAAGGAGTACCTTCCGGGGGAGACTGTTCTGGATGCTCATCTGCATGTTCTCGCCCACTCGAGGCTCAAGGATCGATACCCTGCCAGTGGATGTCCTACACTCGAACAGTTTCGCGAACACATCCTAGATCTAGCCCAGGGCAAGGAGAGCCAGTATGACTTGACGCAGTATGAGAGCAATGTCATAGTTGGATGGCAGGACTCGTATTGCTTTGTTACTAGTGATGGATATCTTGGTCATTGTCGTACACGGGGAACGATACAGCTAGGTAAGGCATATGTATCCTATAGAGTTCACTTGCTGACGTTCGATTCATCAGGTGACCAAGTATTCATCCCTCTCGGATGTCAAATCCCAATACTCATCCGACCTACAGCAGACAACAAACACAGAAGTCTTGGCGATTGCTTTGTCCACGGCATCATGAACGGAGAGGCTCTCCTGGGTCCTCTACCTGCAAACTACAGTGTTCAACAAAGAGCCGGTCCTGACGGAATTAACCGGACCAAGTTTCTAAACAACGACACTGGCGAACACACGATAGGTGATCCTCGACTCGTGCCCATACCTTTTCCAGGCGGTTGGCTCTTTCACGAATGGGGTATGGAGATCGACGATCCTGACTATTGCCCTCTATTTAGCAACAGAGAAATAGGGAAGGTTGTAGCCTATGATCCGAGGATGACTATGTGTGCTTTGATAGAAAGAGGTGTTGATATCCAGACTGTTAATCTTATTTAGTTTATTAAATGACAGGCCTCAATCAGCAGCATTCTCTCCGACTTTTTTCTTTCTTTTTCTTGATGAAGCTTGCGCTCGGACTTCGTTTTTCCTGACATATCCACGCGATGATCAATATATTGGCGGATAGACTGCACAGATGATTGGTGATTTCTGCCCAATGAGGCTGTTGGCGAGTCATCAGCCAAACTTTCTTTGAGGCTGAAGGGTGACACCGCTCATCTTGCATCACAACCTGTTTCCTCTCAGCACTCAACGTTCCAGGAAGAAGGCAACAGATATATCTTTAAGTATTCGTTCCAGCATTCATCGCTCATAATCCAAGACATCAAATTCACCCAAAGCTTGACGACAGCATTCTCGACAAACAATGACGGAACTCAAGACGCCAGAAACTATAGCTTCTTCTCAATTTCCATTTGGCATGGAAATCCTACACGACGATCCCGACGCAGTTGCCGACGTTTGTTTTGTGCACGGCGTGACTGGAGGTCGTAGAAGTGCATGGACAGCCCATCAACAGTCAGAGCAATGGATCAAGACACTGCTTCCTTCTCACCTCGACAAAGTTCGCATCCTTAGTTTTGGATATGACCCATTCCATGGGTACTTTCAGGATTCAAGACACTTGCACGGTCACGCTACCGATCTTCTTACCGATATCGTGAACTACCGCCGTCAGGCACCGTTGTGTCCCTTGATATTCGTAACACATTGCATCGGTGGTCTTGTCTGTCAGGAAGCGATCAACATATCTCATGCGAGTCATGACGAACACAACGCAAACGTCTATTTTGCCCTGAGGGGTATCGTTTCTCTTAGTATACCCTATCTTGACGAGTATCGGAAAGCACAGTGGGAGCTGAAAGGAGTTACCCGCCTTGTCCAGAATGAGCGCTCACGAGATGATGGATTCGACTACAACTTGCTACGCGCCAACTTTTTCCGAGCGATGAAATATCGCCCCAAGACCAGCACACCAGTCAACATAACGTTTCTGTTCACTGTGGTCGATAATGAAGGCCTCCCACCTGTCGCATCCGAGATGTTCGCGGTTGGTTACCACGTCAGTTTTGAGTTTGTCCCTTTGAGGGCCAAACATGCAGACATGGTCAAGATTAGTTCTGCAGAAGACAAATGCTTCAGATCAATCATTGAGAGGTTGAATGAGTCGACAGTCCGGATGGGCAAGAACCAGTCAAGTTTCAACACTACACAAAGTACTGACTACACTCCAAACCGCCATCTTCGTCGCCAGCCCGAACGGGACCATACCATCAAGCAATCTGAGCTACAGTCAATCATTCCGCAAGCTTCATATGAGATGATCAGCTCATCATGATTCTCGGCATCTGCTAGTCGGCCAGCAGACTTCTTCCTGACGCGCCCGTGTTATATGTTTTGCCTTTTGATGTTTGTTGTTGTCGGAGGAAGTGCTGGCCTATAATGTCTGGTACGAAAAAATGGAAGAGGGGTTAACGGCTGCCGGGTGTATGTGTATTGTTGCGATTGGAGCTCTATCGTTGACTCGACACTATCCGCAGTGGAGCAACTGAGCTGAGATTGTCAAATCCTTGGGCGTATTAGGACAATGCCAATCCTTCAACATCCAATTTAAGACAGGCGGATCAAGTTCTATTTTAGTAACTGCTTATGGAGTCTTGTCTGATTTATCAATTCATCACATGGATTCCAGCGCATTTCACATTTCTTCTTCACTACCAAGGCAAGCCTCAGCAAGCAATGAAAAAAAAAGCCTGTCAGACGTCCATCAATGCCCGTCCCAAGCGCGCGCCCAAAGGCAAGACCGCACTCAGGACCGAGATCATCAAGAGTAGCATCTCTCTATACAGCAACCACACAAAGGTGATTACCGCCATCCTTGCGGACAGGGCGAGAGGACCAAAAAGGGTATTCACTCTAGGGCATCGAGGATATTCATTCATCAACCAGGGTGGGATCTGTGGCTCTTTTAGGGAACCAAGAGAAGGTCGAATACTATAGAAATGATTCTCTGAAGTATTGTCGACATGAAGAAGAAAAGAAAAAAAAGACTAAAAGGTCGAGGACGATGGCTACTTTTATAGAGAGTTGCTGTGGAGTTTGTTAGTCAGCATAGTGGACTGCTTGGTGCAGAGTTTTCTCTCAGAGACCGAAAACTCGGCCAAATTCAGGTTTGTCAGCGACGAGGCTGGTTAGCGAAGGGCACGGTGGTGAAAACTCTTTCTGTAGCTTTGAAAGTCCCATTTGTATTGCTAATTGTTTTGTTTTATTCGCTGGTGAAGATGCTGTCTTTTTGCCATTATGTACAATTAATCGAGTCTAGTTTTTCATTGGTCAATGGACGCTTGATGGGTCGGAGATTTGTTCTTCCGGCTCAGTCATCACCCACAGCCAATCAGTGATGTTTTTGGAAATGCTGCTGAACATGGCTTCACGATGTGAAGAAACGACACAAACACAATGATGAGTTGAATGGGTATGGACAGCAGGTCACGAGTAATAGTATCATGTCATAACAAAAGCATACAACAAAGTAAATATAAGATCAATAGAAACCTAGATTTATTCTAAAACCTATTGCATATGGCTGAAGTATAGCTGACGAAGGAACAATCTAAGTTGATATTCATGGGCTCTAGGGTGGCAGGTGGATAGACGAATGTCACTCAGCCAAGACATGAGCACAGACAGACATTGTCTCATATCGATAGAGAAATCGATAAAGATAACGATAAGCAAATCTCAAAGGCCCAGTTATTCTCCGTGATCCTTAGTCTCGGACAGCTTTGCAGACGCTATGGGCAACATGCTATCCAGCGAACGACAGGCTATTTCTCTCCGTCATGCCCATGGAATGATTGGCCAATGCAACAATCTTTTTTTAAACCTCGGTCTGTTGGTCGCTCCAAAGGAAACTTGCATATTCCCAAGACATGGTAATCTCGGGTATTGCCATAAACTCAATGCCCGACAAGAATCCCATTCTTCTTCAGCTATCTGCTGTGCAACAACCACCAAGTATCCAATTGTGGCTGTACAGAAAATAAAGGAGGAGGAATGAAGGCTAGACTACAATTGGTCCCCAGTCCCGATCCAAGCAGCCAAGATATGCCAAGGTCGGCCATTCTTGTTGGCAAGAAATTACACAATCAGCACTATCGATGCCAAGTTGACTGGAAACTGAGTCCGCTGGCCCCGTCTGCAAAGCCAAGATTTAGCATCTCAGATTCCCCCAACAAAACCTTGTACACGACAATGTTCCCCCGCAAACTCCGCAAAAGTCTACCCGAACTTGTTGTAACGTCGAAGCTTGTTTATGACTGATGCCAAGACGAGACACTGCCGGCAGTGGGACACGGGAATTTTCCAGCGTCTAACTATGGGGCACACGCGGTTGTACCCAGTGTAAAAGCCCAAACGCGTACATATCTCTAGCCTCCCATTACCTTAATAGCTCAGTGTAACTCAATATCACAACATGCAGTAGCTTCACGTCTGTATACAATGCACTTTTGTTGGTCTCCTGCGTCAATGGCGAAACTTCCAAGCCTTGACTATTGGAAATGAAATTGGCCTACTCAAGCCTGACGGTGAGTCTCTTGGCATTACTTGCCAATCCTCGATCGGTTGTGTGTTGGCTCAAGGTGCGTTGGAAGACGATGTCTCGGTTCCTTACAGATTGGGGTATCCCAGTATTGTTACACTTCACCATCAGCGAGGCCAGCTCTTCACCGCCGGGACGCTGCATCGTGTATTTCCCTGTCGGAGTATGGTTTTTGTTTTTACGTCTTGTCGTCCAAATAGCATGCGCTGCAGGCTCGGATCGCTTGGTATGAGACCAGGTGGGTTGAGGGTGCAGCATTTGACCAAAGAATAGCACGGGCGTGAAGCCGACGGGTATCAATGTTAGAATTAATCTCGTTCTCGCTAACAGACTTGAACATGCGCGCTTTGGTCAAGTCAACATCTCGATGGAAGTACTATGTCAAAGTGTGCCGTAGTTGCTGGCAATGATAAGAATCCGAAGTGCTAGTACAAGAATAAATGACAACGGGATTGCTAATGAAGAACTCTGTGCGGTTTTGAGGCAGGC
This sequence comes from Fusarium cerealis, assembly GCA_019055205.1. Taxonomy (NCBI): domain Eukaryota; kingdom Fungi; phylum Ascomycota; class Sordariomycetes; order Hypocreales; family Nectriaceae; genus Fusarium; species Fusarium cerealis. The sequence continues at coordinate 188,824 of JAHKOV010000041.1, read as the reverse complement.
GCCGCCTTATTCATAGCAATAGGCGCGAACGTCCGGCCGCCGTTTGAGAGTTCACTTAGTCGTTGAGCGTGTTGGTTGAGCTTCACCTTTATAGTCAATAAAGGAGAGGGAAAAGGTCGCAATAATATTCCATACAGGCTGCCGAAGTTTGAATAGTATTTTTTTTTTTTTTTTTTGAAGATAACAGCGAGTGATTATTAAATGGGAAATAATGAACTGATATTGTATGGAAAAAGTCGTCTGGAACTGTTGTGGCCTTTGGAGATAGTCAGGCTTGGTTCCCCTCATACTACTCCAAAGGAACCACGTCACGCTAGCCAAGCACGACTTGTCATGTGTCACTGCGAGATGCAGATCAAACGGTTTGAAAGGGGTCCTGGCCACATGGGAATTTTGGGAAGGTGAATACCAGTGCAGCGGGTCGGTAGTGTTGCTCAGATGAGAGTTGCATTTAATGCATGTGAAACTGGGTTTGGCAGATGTCAGTTTTGGGGAGATGGTAGGACATGAATGCTATTACAAATGCTTCCAATATGAAGGAAGGGAAGTCCATGGACTTTAAAACACTCTCTTGTGGCCTGATAATATGGATCGAGGTCTCAGATACTCATAGTCTATGTGCGGATTGATACTGGAACTCAACTTGATGTTATCAAGTCTGACTTTACAGGTATGTCACAATCTCTAGAGCTTGGGTCGCATTTCTTCCAGAATTGGTAATCAAGAAAAAAGCTACGTATCTGTTCAAACATACCTCAATTTACATTGCCATTTGACTCGGGCTTGGCAACCAAAAATGGAGGTATTTGCATCCTCAATCCCCATCCCAACAGTTTAAGTCTAATGCGAATAAGCATCTGCTTGTACCTATCTCGGCTATGTCGGCAGCTATCAGAAGAAGATCACAACTTGCCAGCCGCCGAACAAATCTAGCGCAATGATTAACGACGATCTCATGTCTCAGTATTTCTAGAATTATGTGCGCGGTAAGACGTTCAAGTCTAAGCGAAGTCGACCATGCCAGGTCAGTTTAGCCAGTGGGTAATTGTGAGGGACCCAAGTCCACTATAGTCCAGTGGACCTGTGGGGTAATGTTTTCTCTTCACTGGGGGATTTACCCCCAAATTCCCGCTTTTTAAAGGCGGTAAACAGGGGAGACCAATATGGGGTTGGGTTCCTCTGCCTTGTGGGACACACAAATGATGCAACGCAAATAGCAACACACACAGATACAAAAGACCAATGGGATAAATAAATGTGTCATGAAACCCACGCAGGAGATGTGACAATGACAAACAGTTTCGGTCCCGGGGAGAAAGAAATTACAAAACGTACCGTTACGGACATGTAACACCGAATGCGGAGAAGAACGACAAGGACAAAGAGAGGAGGAGAGACCAAGGGGGGAAACAAGCCACCCCTGACTCGTGCTACTCGGCGGATTGTCCCCCGGGCGGGGTAGAATAAGTCCGCCCAATAGTCAAGCAGCCAACAAGACACAATAATCTCTGTTATCTTACATACATACGGTAGGTACATCGAGATGTTGGTAGGCAATAGGAAATGAGAGACAAACAAACAATCAACTACCCGTATCACCAACTGCAGCCATGCGAGTTCCACGTGTCTCACCATGTAGGCAGGCTAAAAGCATTGTTGACAAGAGGGTGTGAGGGGGAACCGTCAATTAAGCATAAATCTCATCTCATACATGATACACGTGGAGAATGCCAAATACCAAGCAAAATGATCGGTCTACATCCGCCCGGCTAGAAATAAAGAATGACATCGTTCAAGAAATGGAATAACCGAGAGATTTAAACCAAAAGCAGTAATATTTCCATCTGTCCGAGTGTATTCTCTGGGTAGGGTACAGTAGGCAACCAAACTCAAGCTTACTTGCCAAGATTGGGATGCGTTGTTATGACTTCCCAAAGCAAAGGTCGCCAAGTAACCGCCAAGTAAGTTATCGACTGGGGTAGCGTCACCTGATAATACGCGCTCCAAAAGGGATACATATCAAAGGTGCGCGGTTGGCTCGGTGGAGTATTACATCCCAGATCCAACTATACGCTTGGCTATAGTCTTGGCTATGCCTTGGCGAAATACAATACCCCGTCTACAGTAAAACGTAACAGTATTTCTCCACAAAGCTTAGCCCCCCCTTTGGTTTTTCTCTGCAGTTTGTCTCTGCTCTTGTTTTCCCCAGTTTGCCCCAGATTTCCTTTACTTTCTCCTCCCCCAAGTTCCCACCCAACAAGATCCTTCTCTCTCCCTCTTGGCATCCGGGGGCGTCTTGGCCCTCCTTTGGACCGGGTTTACTGCGTAATTCGGATTAGAATGTCTGGGCATTCATACCCCGCGCGGGCGTCTCTGCTTGCAACCATTACGAGGACGCGAAGGTTATAAAAAAGGAGCTCCTCTGTCCCCCCAGTCGCGTCTCGAGTCAGTCAGCTCTGCATCTTCGACTCTTTTTTCTTCTACTCTCTGTTGCCTTTTATAGCCAGTGTCATCTTTTGAGCCTCATCTTAGGCTTAATTCCTGCCCACCATGGCCGCCGGCGTTGAGAGTGATCGGTATTCTCCTACCAAGGAGGAGGAGGGCATTGCTACCAACAGCGATGGCCCCGTCAACGACACTTCTGTTCCCTATGTCTCTGAGGAGACGGAGAACCGTATCTTGAAGAAGCTTGATCGACGCATCATTCCCATGGTTTGCTGGATTTATCTCATGAACTTTATGGATCGAGGTGAGTTTGGTCTGAGAAAACAGCAGCAGAATTGACAACTGACATTTTGATACAGTCGGTATTGGCAATGCTCGTCTCTACGGTATGGAGAAGGAGCTCAACTTGGGAAATAACGAGTACCAACTTGCTGTTTCCATTCTCTTCGTCACCTATTGTGTAAGTCAACGTGATTGCCATCCCACGAAAAAGTATCGGCTAACATGAGTCCCTCAGTTGTTCGAAACTCCCTCCAACCTGATCATCAAGAAGATGCAGCCCGCCCGATACATCGCCGGTCTCTGTTTCTTCTGGGGTATCGTCGCTTGCTTCACCGGTTTCGTCAGCAACCTTGGCTCTTTGATCGCATGCCGTCTTCTACTCGGTACCTTTGAAGCCGGACTCTTTCCCGGTATCATGTGAGTGCCACCACCACCACAACGTGAAACAAGAAAGCTTGACTGACAACGACAAGGCTCTACCTCACCACCTTTTACCACAAGAAGCACATCTCACTCCGCAATGCCTACTTTTACTCCATTTCTGCCATTTCCGGTGCCGTCGGTGGTCTTGTAGCACTCGGTATCGGAGAGCTGGATAACCACGACTGCTTTGAATGTGGTGCCGGCGGATGGCGAGCGTGGCGATGGATCATCACCATCAACGGAATCCCCACTGTCCTGACTGCTTTCGCTGTGCCTTTTGTTCTCCCCAACACCCCTGCTACAGCCAAGTGCCTCACTCCCGAAGACCGCCAGGCTCTTCTCGATCTCCGAAGCGCCGAGATTGGCCAGACAACATCTGGTCAGGAGATGCACAAGGAGGATGTCATTGCTGCTATCAAGGATTGGAAGATTTGGGCGCTTTCCATCGCACAGTACTGCAGTCACTCGGTTCTCTACAGTTTCAGTGTCTTCTTGCCCACTATTATCAAGGAGATGGGTGACTGGTCTCCCAAGCAGGTCCAGGGTCTCACCATTCCTGTCTATATTGTAGGCTTCGTCACTTACTTGATCTGCGCGAGGATCAGTGACCGCACTCAACAGCGAGGTCTCTTCTGTATCGGTGGTGGACTAGTCATGATGATCGGCTACATCCTTCTCATTGCCAACTACAACCAGGCTATGAGTTTCGCCGGTTGCTTCATCGTCGCCATCGGACTCTGGACTGGCTCAGGGTCAGGTATGGCCTGGATCACTGTCAACCAGCCCCGATACGGCAAGCGTGCTTTTGCCAGTGGCATCTTTATCACCATCGGAAACTCTGCTGGTGTTGCCGCTCCCTTCCTCTTCAGTAAGCAAGACGAGCCTCACTACCGCCCTGGATACGCAGCTACCATCGGTATGCTGTTCCTTGCCGTTTGCATCCACACCACTGTCTACCTTCACTTCCGACGTCTTAACAAGAGAAAGTTGTCTGGCCAGGAGGACTGGAGAATGGAGGGCAAGACTGAGGAGGAGATTGCTGAGATGGGCGAACACAACCCCCGCTACTTGTACACCCTGTAAAGCGTCACCTGCTGTGTTTATGTTGAATAGAAGAGTATGAATTTGAGAATGGTTATATGGCTTGTGGGACTATGGTGTTTTACAGAGTTTGCTAGGCGCGATAGAGGATCCTACTACCATCTGAATTGAAAAGTTTCTCAAGATTGAAATGTCTTATGATTGATAACTATTGTTGCAACGTGAAAGTCTCTTTAGTGATCGGTATGACGTTGATTTTAGGCGTGTCAGATATCGCCTGTCGTGACCTGGTTTTGACTTTGACCTTGCTCGCGTGTGGACTTTTCCCTCTCGTCGATATCAACCTGCTCAGCCAAGTGTTCTTCAACAAACAGTAATAGGTACTGTGGTCTAGTTGGTTATGACATCTCGTTAACACCGAGAAGGTCCCCGGTTCGAGCCCGGGCAGAACCTCATTTTTTGTCCTCAACCAGGGTTGAAGACCCATTCTTGTGCGGATCCCAATGGCTGGAGATACCAGCATTTCCTTTTTACATAGTACTCTTCAATCTGGATGGATCTCGCTAATGCCAAGTCATCGACTACATCGTGAAGCACCACAAGTCCAGCCATAGCAGTACCTTGGAATCTCTGATCAAAACAGTGGCGACGAGATGACGCAAATGAGACCATCACATTGCTTGGCCTGGTAATATTATTGGCTTTATCATCCTACTTCCTCGTTTAAAACCTCCTTGGCGTTGATGCAGTGTGTCTTGCGTGTAACTATCGTGACGTGCAAAATGATGAAAGCGGCGCACAAAGCTATCCAATGATAGGAAAAGCGCACCGTGACGTGGGGGACAACATACGCCAAAACTCGTGAGGGGAGTGAGAAGAGGGGAATTCCAATTGAGTGCGGAGTTAGAGTCTGCTCTAGTCGGCAAGGGAATAGCGTTCGTGAGTTTTCCCACTCAACAACACGGTGGGCTCTTGGGGTCAAGTGGGGGAATTTCTCAAGCCACGGCTGTATCATTTCGGAGATAGCTAGCTAGCTCCAACTGCGGTGTAATGACTCGCAAATCACAGTGATACAAGGGATAGAAGTGGGAATAGACTACTTGTGCACTAAACCGACAATTTGTACCAGGATCATGACTTGTTCAAGGCATCACAGCAAGTTGACTGTGGAGAGTGCTTGACGGATGGTATTGACCAACTGTCCCTGCATTGGCCTTTGGTTCTCATCTCGAAAGTCGGTACCTACATCCAGACCATTGCGTGGTATGAAGCGCATCAAGTATAGCGAGCGGCGAAACTGCTCATAAATCCACTGTTTTTGGCTTTGGAGCCCACCCTCAGACGATAGTGACTGCGAGCATGGGTCTTCAAAAAGACCAACGAGGTGAGATAAAACGCTCAGGGCGGCAATTGGGCCATGAATGAGATTATGGCGATTGTGATCGGTCCTCGAAACGTAGTGATGGCTCTTCTTATACGCGATGAATGCTTCGCCTGCAGGCGGCAAGTCGTGATAGCAGGGAAATAATAGCTGCTGATCATTTATATCTGCAAAGCTTATGGGTCGGGAACAATTGCCGAGATAGAATGGCATGCTTCGGCATATGTCTTCGAGTAGGTTTTGTATCTTCTGCGATTCTCTGGTGCTAGCGTTTGTGGTTTCTGGCGTCAAGCTGCTGAACAGCTTTGCCCTGACCAGCTCAACAGTAAGGCGATATATACGCCAAACGTTCCATATGTTGGCGATCTGGATGCTGGGATAAACATAAATCGTGCCGTCATATGTCATGATAGATGCAGGAATAGACTCGGTGGTCGAGAGCCTTCGAGGGTGCCAGATATTTGGTACTGCATCCAGCCATGCTCCAAGCTGGACCTCAACATCAAAAATAACAGACGGAAGCTCTTGAAGTGCTTTCAACGCGATCTCTTCAACAGGAGACGCCGAATCTGCCATGGCACTCTGCAGCCTGGACACAGATATCCCAACGATGTCAAGCACGTAACTACAGTTATTCGGAAGAGCGGGAATTACTTCGCTGGAAAGCCACTCCAGTTCGTTTTGCGTCAAAGGTACCTTGTGCCTGACACAAAAGGAGATCTTGCAGTGAAAATGGTTCCCTAGCAGATGCCCATGATATCTGAACCTCTTCATGCTCTCTTGTGTCAACAAGGCCAAAGCGCCCTTTCGGTGCGTCGTATTAGACTTGTTGTGGCCAAAGATGGCGGCCAAAGTATCGTGTTGCTGCATCATGAGCGCTGCAATGACAGTCGCGCCCTTTCCCTGTTCTTCAGGGCTGTTGACGGCACACTGTAGTTTCTCTAGTGCTTGATTATATAATTTGATTGGTAATGAGTCGGCGACGTCGGATGGTCGTAATAGTGCCCAAAGCTTGATCGAGGTAGCTTTGACAGCTACTGACAATGCCGAATCTTGGGACTCAGTTGCAAGGACTGGACGAACAAGTTCCAAGAAACCTCGTGTCGACTCCATATTTCGACCAACATCAGTGACATATGTGAGAAAGAAAGAGACAGCCATGTCTTGTTGTTTGAGTAGTAAACTTGGTGATATACGGACGTGTCGAAAAGTACATATGGTCCCTGACTTCTGTCTTTCGCGGTTGACTGTTGATTGATTCGTTGTCCGGAACCTATTCATACACCGAGTAGTTTCGTCTCTGAACCTAATCCGAACAGCTTGTTTTCCATAACCCGCACATTGTCGCCCAACTCGATTACAGGCTTTGCAGAAAGGTTGGGTCTCGTCGCATTTGACCCGTCGTTTCTTGCAGGTAATGCAACCTTTTGAGGCACCGCGATTCACCATGTTGTAGTACTGATATGGGAAATTAAAGAAGGTCAGGAGGGTAATTTCATCCAAGATGACTGTTTTATAGATGGTTCCTCACAACTGAGTCACCCTCATGATTATAGACATAAGATATAAGCATGTCTTGGATGTCAGATTTGGCGCTTACGTCACGGAACTCGTCGCAAAAAAGTTACCCTTTTCAGGTGCGATCATCGTTTGCTGTGCTCACTGCAGCGCGGATCAGCCGACGGACTTTAGAATTCTCATTCTTCTACCGCGGATAGTGGCGTATTTGGCGTATTGGAGCCTCGGTAGATCGACAGGCGCATAATGACAGCGCGGCATTTTGCTACTTCAAGAATTTTGGTTAGACTGCCGAGCTGAGATATCTAGTGATTAGTTCCTCTTTCATTTTCGAGATACTTCAGCAGCCCGTTGGGTACTACTGGTAAAGTTTATTTTATGCTTATGTTAGAGCGATGCGTTGTCTCATTATACCAACGTTCGTTTATTGGCTCGAGTCTAAAGTTCTCAATCAAAGCAGAAAGGTCAACTAAATAATAAAAATATCGAGTAATTTAAAACAGCTCAGGCTTTGCTCAAGACGTTTAAAATGTATGTCTACGGAAATAGCTACTTCCTCGGTATCTTTATATCTACCTATGCTGTCTCATGCCGCTGCGAATTTGTAGGACATCGAGCTTCGCTTTCAGTTCGTACAGGACTGCTAGCGACATCCAGAAATTGGTGCAATAATGTTCCATGTAATTGTGACATGACATTAATAGAATTCTCATAATATCTTTACGAGAATAGGCCCGACAACTCGCGTGTGATAGTATTTTGTTTTTAAGTTGGGGCATCTGACAAATCAAGAATGTTGGTAATTCTTCATCATCAGGGTCGAAACGCCGCACCAGCACAAAATAGGAATCTGGCCCGTCGGTAGGGCCTGCAAGGTTAATGGTTTCAATGGAGCTGCTGTTGCACTGCGAATCAGACTAGCGTAGTTAATGCGGGGTTCAACACGAGGTTTCTACGTATATAAATCCTATAACTTCTATCTCAAACATAGTCATCAACATACATTCATCATCTATACACTTATAACAAAATGGCTCCTCTCGATAACCCAGCTGTGCCCAAGGGCTCCGTCGTCCTCGTCACCGGCGTCAACGGATTCCTCGGCTCTCACGTTGCCAAGCAGTTCCTCGAGTTCGGCTACAAAGTCCGCGGAACTGTCCGTGACCCAGCAAAGAACTCTTGGCTCTCAACTGCCTTCGACAACCAATATGGCCAGGGCAACTTTGAGCTCGTTAAGCTGGCAGATATGACCTCCGAGGAGGACCTGAAAGAAGTCGTCAAGGGTAAGACACATCCCAACTTTGACGCACAGACACTAAAATCGGACCACTCTAGGCGTTTCTGTTGTTGCCCACACTGCTTCTATCATGTCTCTTAATCCCGATCCCAACAAGGTTATCCCTGATGCCATTGCCGGTGCTCTCACCGCGCTCAAGGTTGCTTACGGTGAATCAAGCGTCAAGCGCTTTGTCCTCACCTCTTCATCCAGCGCTGCCACCATCTCCATGCCTGGAAAGCCTCACACTCTTGTGAACGAGGAGAGCTGGAGTGAAGGAGCTGTCAAGATTGCGTGGTCAGACCCTCCTTACACAATGGCGAGAGCCGGTGCTGTTTACGCTGCCAGCAAGGTTCAGTCCGAACAGGCCATTTGGAAGTACCACAAGGAACACCAGAGCGAGAGACCTGATCTGGTTGTCAACACTGGTGAGACGCTTCCATAAATGAGCATATGAACTTCTTAGCTAACCGAAACTAGTCCTGCCCAACTACAACTGGGGTAAGACGATTGACGCGGCCAACCAAGGCTACCCCAGCAGCTCTGGTCTGCCCGTTATGCTTTACAAGAGCAAGGTAGCCACTATGCATCGCCGAACCGCGCCCCGTAAGCCCCGCCATTCACCCAGATCATGAAAACCATGGACTAACTTGTAGCAGAATACTTTATTGATGTCGACGACACTGGAAGACTTCACGTTGCAGCTGCCATCTTCGACCACGTCAAGGATCAACGTATATTTGGCTTTGCCGGTCGCTTCAACTGGAACCAAGTTCTCGATATTCTCCGAAAGCACTATCCTGAGAAGACATTCCCCGAGAACTTCGCAGATGGAGAGGACGCCAACGAGATCGAGCCTAGAGGCAAGGCCGAGCAGCTGCTGAAGGACCTTGGTCGACCTGGCTGGACCAGCCTGGAGGATGCTATCATCGCCAATGTGGAGGATTTGGATAAGCATGGAGATGACGTCTGGTACAAGGACTTTGCCGAGCTTGAGTCGCTGGCTAAAGCTGCTTGAGTCTCCCGTCAAGAGTATTGAAATATATAGATATAGAAACAAGAGAATTTGAACTCTACCTATGAATGATGATGTCGTGTTGTCAATCACTCTGCGCCGGAATCCTTGTGACGATCAACGTGCGATTCGCAACTGTGTCACTATACTAGTACGATTCTTGTCATGTTCTCGCTAAGTGAAACCAGTCATAACCTCACTGTTCTCTAACCATTCCTCCAGCTCCATGCTATTTCCCATCCACATCATCGGGTTGACAACTCGAAATTCGTCGCCCACACCGTCTGCACTAGTTTCTGCATTATTGCCTTCAGCCACCTCGTGACCATCCATAATGTCATGCTGGGAAAATATATCATGATGTAGGTTGTGATTGCCACCGCCTACAGAAGAGAATCCAAGAGCGTCCAAGTAAGAGTCTATTTTTGACCCATCTTGCCAGTTGCCCGCTGATGTTGTAGAGCGAAACTTGACGTAGCTTAGAGCAATTCTGCACAGAGTTTGGAACAGTTGATGTAATCTGGCAGCGGGGCTGGATATTGATGTGGCAGATTGGATAGACGCGACAAAGGCCTGAAGACGGGCAAGATCCGACTCATCTTGGGTTTCAATGACATGACAGAAAACGACGATGAATGGAATAAATGGAGCGAATAGAAGTGTCCTGATAAGTACGTTAGCTCCGAATCGATAGATATTTGGAATCGTCCAGATGTAACAGCTTGCGTACCAATGCATGTATGTCACAAGGTATGGTGTTGCGCTTCTTTGAATGAGAGCTATGCATTCTTCATGTTTCTCCAAGGTGGCCCTGGCAGCAACAATGCATTCTAAGCTGAAAGTTGTAGCATATCCAGGCAAACGTGGAGCAGCGCGATGAACAAGTGTGAGTAGTGATAGGCGTAGGACGTTGTCAGAGACATAGAAGAAGTTCATTAGATCCTCGCCAGAACCCTTCTTTGCTTCTTCTAACCATATTTTCTTGTGATGGTGTCAGTAAGTTGACCACGTGGGTAGTTTTATTATGCTGGCATACATTGGTTTCCAAGGTTGTTGTCTCCAATTGTTGTAGATCAGATAGTAAAGCCTCAACCCTAGACTGCTTAACCTGGTCGGATTGTGCCATGCTATTGGGATTGTACAGCATCTCGTAAATATTGCCTTGGCATCGGGCTGTCTCGATCCACAAAACAAAGTAGGCAAAAACGGGTTCTGAATGGGCATCATTGATAGACGGCCGAGGTATCGTGATATCCCAGTCAGGAATTGTCGAGGGTCGTCCCAGCCTGAGGGATAGGCTCTTATCAATGAAGTAGATGCTCCAAAACAAAAACTGTTTGTATCGGGAATCCTCGCTCTTGTTGTTTTTCATCGATGAGAGTCTATGGTAGGCGTTAGTCTGGCACAGCTCTGATGCTTTCACAGTCAGGGTCCATGACAGGGACGGCTTTGACAGCTCGATAGCATAGAAAGCCTTCGATGTGGTTAGCGGAAGTAGTTTCGATTAGCGCGGGCTACATACACCAAACACAAGAGCGAGAATCATATCAGTTGTCGCAGGCAGATGCAATGGCAGGTTGGATAAAGCAGTCTCAAGATTGTCGCGACACAAGATACTATGTGCAGTGTATGATTCCCTTTCTTGTGCTGAGACATGGAAACTGTAGTCCCGAAACAGGGAATAAAGGCCAGCGTTGACGGTGATGAAGTTGGCTTGGGAATGGTTGTCATTGAAGTAGACGTCAAGACACATATCAGAGCAATAGCCGTCTTTAGTGGAGGCATTTCACATCGTGGCGGTTTCGATTGCTGGATTGGTCTGGCATGCGGGTATGGTGCTTCGTCAGCTGCAGTCGCTTGTTGGGTTAGGATGTCAGACAGCTCATCCAGAGTCTCGGATAGTTCTGGGCTAGACTCTTGTATGGAATCAGTTGCGGCGACCTTTTGCAAGAACTCATTGGCAAAGGCAGAGTGGGCAGCTAATGAAGATTCTCCCTCGACTACTTGTCCCCGAGCCTGCCTCGGCTGGGATGAGTGGCTGGATGGTGTGGGTATAGAGAGTGGTGTCTCTGTAGACATCCGTGAAGTCTCTGATGGTCTAGAAATTTCGTTAGATGAGCCACCCACTTGGATCTTTTCAAGAAGTCCAATGGCTTTTGCCAGCTTGTTATCGATAAGATCTATCTTTCGTTCACTAAGAGGTGAAGTTGGTATGTTATTGTTCAAGCTTAGACGGATTCCAGACGTACTACTGGGGAGTGAGTAAAATCCGTGTACGCTTCTTTGGAGGTTGGATGGGAGTGTAAACACAAGCTATTTTGGCGTTGACGCAGTGGAAGCATGGAGACTCTCTATCGCAGCGGACCTGGAAGGACGTAAGTCTGCTTGAGGCTCTGTGCAATGATGATGCAGGGGTTGCAATACCTTACGGGCACGACAAGCATCACACTACGAGATAAAACACTCGTCAACAGGAGTGCCAAAATCAAGGGAGATGGGAACTAACAGCTCGTCGGTTTGATTCAGGGAGTCCTGGTGGCCAGTCAGGGCCGTTGCCAAGTCTGTTTTCCTCGAATTGTCTGTCGTCATCCATGATAGTCTGGTATGCAGTGCAATGCTTGCTCGCTCGCTTACTATACAGACTTTGAGGCTCGGAAATGGTGAAGTCGGCCTCCGGTAACCACACAAGCAACGATGATAAGCGTAACAAGAAGCGTAGGCAGGGGGAGCTGAATTTTGTCCAACTTGGCTAAACCATGGCTGAGTGTCGATGACGCAGACAACGGGCCACTTGATTGGATGATGACCGGATGGTTTCAGTGTTATACACAGATAACTACGCAGGCATAATTCCCTTAGATTGAAAATCTCGGCGTGACTCGATTGCCATCAATGACTTGACTCACCGAACTAGACTCGGAGCCGGGCCACGGGCCACGGGCCACGGAACCCGCAAGCAGCGACGGCCGAGCCCAAGAGCCACATCAGGCTAAGCCAATCATATGCTATATCTCAACTAACTTGAGATGCCATATAAACTTGCTAGAATCGAGTGTCTCATTACTTATTAACAGGAACCATGGTCTTCACAGTCATTATTGTTGGAGGGAGTGTGTCTGGCCTATCATTGGCCAGCATGCTCGAAAAGTTCAACATCAATTACATCCTACTCGAAGCACATCCTACTATTGCTCCTCAGCTAGGTGCAAGTCTCGGCCTTCTCCCGTCTGGTCTGCGAATCCTGGATCAGCTTGCATGCTACGATAAAATCCGCGATAATGTTGGCAACACCTATTACGCTGCTCGAATGCGCTTGTTTAGTGGGAAAACATGGGTCGACACAAAGCCCACTACGTTCTCGGAGAAGCTAGAGGAGAGGTGTGTTATCAAAAAGAGGTATTTATATATGGTTGGTACTAACAGAGTCTCACAGAATTGGGTATCCTCAAACCTTTGCCGATCGCCAAACAGTCATTCAAGTTTTGTTTGACAGCCTCAAGTACAAGGATCGCGTGTTGACAAGTAAACGCGTCAACTTTGTGGAACATGGCGAGAATCATGTTACTGTACATACGACAGACGGATCGAAATACGCTGGGGATATTGTCGTTGGTGCTGATGGAATCCACAGCAAGGTCAGGCAAGAGATGTGGCGGATTGCAAATGATGCAAAGTCTGATCTCTTCAAGCCAGACCCACTGTCTGGTTAGTTCTCCTTTGCCGTACGTCTTAAGATTATGGCTGATAGAATGAACAGGTCTTCAATGCGAGTCCAAGTGCATCTTTGGGATTTCCAAAAGGCCTCCTGGTTTGCCCATGTCACCTCAGCAGATCAATGCCTTTTTCAAGAACAGCAACTACATGATCATTTCCGCACCCGAGAACCGTTACTATTGGTTTCTCTTCACCGAAGCCGATAAAGTTTATGGAAAGGATATTCCCCGGTACACCAAAGAAGACGAGCGCAAGCTTGCGGAGGAGCATTTCGGAGATCAGTTGACCGAAACAACGACTTTCAAGGATCTTTATGAACACAGACTGCAAACCTCCCTCGTCAGTATCGAAGATCATGTTTTTCCAAGGTGGCATTATCGAAGGATCATCACAATCGGTGACGCGGCACACAAGGTACTTATAAGCACGCAAGGCTTTAATATTCCTGGGAGACTAATTTTCGATAGTTGCATCCCATCAGTGCCCAAGGAGGCAATGGCGCTATGGAAACCGCCGCTGTCCTTGTCAACAAACTCGTTGACGCTCTTCAAGACCAAGATGCGAAAGGATCGCTTACAGAATGCGATATTGAAGCAATCTTCGCTGATGTCCAGGCGAAGCGATTCCAACGAGCCGTGGATGCTGTAAACCAGGGCCGCCAGACAAATTCGGCCTCAATCAAGGAAACGTTTTTCTCCAAGATCTTCGTTGACTACTTCTTCCCACGATTCGGCCAGAGCTTGATCTTCAGCCTCATTGTTAAAAATACAATGAGTGGCCCCTGCATTGCACGTCTACCAGTACCAGAGAGGTACACCATGGCTGTTGAACGTCACCAGAGGCGTAATCCTAAGAAAATTTGGACTACCTGGAGTTTGATGTCTCTTGGAGCTGGCTTTCTTTTCATTCTCATGTATTCGAGGTTGAGATCTGTGCCGCCGCATTACACCAGCCTTTGAGGCCTAAAAGCGTATTGAAGGATATGGACTAGATATAGATATAAATTATGAAATGCCAATTGGCTATAATGGATGTGTCGTGCTGTTAAATATCATATCCACAATAGTCAGCTGTGAGAACGACTATGTAATGATCATTAAGATATGGCCCATATACATCAGACTTCTCAATGCATCATTGCTGTACGAGAACAACTTGATACTGTGGAGGTTTATAGACCACCTCCGAAGACTGACAATGAAGCGCTACAACCAAGGCGTCCGAGACCATCCGATTCCCAAATTTATCACGTTCTTGTGCCAAATTCCAATTGGCGAACTTCTCAACGTTATACAGATGGGCTACTTGCGGACGAATCATTGTCTCGAGAATCGACTGGAGTTTGGAAACGCTCTTGTGCTTTCTACATGGTCCAACTACATGAAGGAGTGCGAGCATCAAGCCTTGCCTGCCGATGTTCTCACCTCGGGCTACTCGACCGTGCTGCAAGCGGCCAAGGACACGTTCACGCCAGCGGGAACAAGGACAAGACAGATCCTTCACGATTACCTTTACGCTGCATATTACAACGCTGGGAACTATAGACTGACATGGGATCTCGCTTTGGAGACAGTCAATCTTGCCGGGTCTCAAGCTCATTGGGGAGCACCTTGTTGGGTGTCTGGCCATACAAGGATATGCATTAGCAGTGAAATTGATGCACATACTTTCTTCCGATATGGGTCCAAGAGATCTAGCGGTTAAAGAGCTTGCATTAGCTATTGAGAGGTTAGAGCGAGGAGACAGAGAATGCCACACGCGAGTGCTCATGTCAGAGGCCATACTTAACAGAAGCGAGGGGAATATTAGTTAGCAAACCACTGTAAAATACAATTTATTATTGTATCAAGAAAAAAGAGAAAAAAAAGATAAATGCTCCATCTCAGATAATTCATTAATTTCTATTTTATTTTATATATAAAAAATAAAAATAAAAACCTGTTTAACAGGTGGCTGGATCTCTCCCGCCGGGAATTGAACCCGGGTCTCAAGCGTGACAAGCTTGCATACTGACCACTATACTACGGAAGATGAACAATCTGAAGACTGCTGTAGCTGGGGGTTGTTGGAAGTTGGTTCGCTACTTTGGTATATGAAGTATTCCACGTTTCTATGTATTCATTCGAAGAGCAACCAGCACGACAGCGTGGGACTTGGATTCTTTTGTTTCTTTTTATCTTTTGTTCGTTATTAAAAGGAAAACTCATGTATAATAAGAATATCTAAGGTGACTACCGGTTCTGTCTCTGCTGCTACCTATAGATCTTTATCCCTTTGCTCACTACTACTCCAGCGACCTCATCTGGGAGAACATGGAATTGATATCAAGGTTCTTTGCCACTCCAGCTACAGAGATACTATGCCCATCCGTATGTATCTGCGAAATATTCTGTTCGACATTGGTCTCTTCCCTGTCCGTGTTGATAAACCCTGCCAAAGCAATGCTGTTGCCTGTAGTTTTGACGTCGCGGATATTCTGCTTGGTACGCTCAGACACAGTCACTTTGACTGCTTCTTCGGAAGTTCGTTAAAACGCCTCAATCATGCCTTTCTGCCGGATTATCTCATTGAGTAGAGCTCTTTTGTCTCCGTCTTCGTTTTCATGAAGCTCCAACACTCCCTTTTCATACTTGATAGCTGCCTTTAGATCATCGCGAGCCTCGTTGACTCCTTTAGTAATGCGGCTCTCCAGGTTTAAGAGTATTTTATCACCAAACTCTCTTTCTATCCCTTCTTGTCGAGAAATTTTCAGACTAGTAATCTATCAGCAAGCTTCGTCGAGACTTTTGTAGATATCAGATATTGAACAAGCGTACTAGGTTGCGGTATTCAGAGTCACACTCAGAATCTTGATGCCTTGGCTCAGCTGGTCGTTGAGGAGACGAATTCTTCTCTGACGCAAGACCCCAATCTTGGCGTTATCGAGGAAAGAACTCTTATCGCCATTGGAGTGCCGCGTCCAGTGCGTGGGGGAAACGCTGAAATCTGTACACGCCCGATTGCAGTTTTCTAAGGCGAGTTTGATCTCGGGACTGAGCACTAGCTCGGCTGAATTTTCACTCATGGCAGATCGAGATTGGGCAATATTGTTATCGCTGTACATTCATCTCTTATCACAATTGTTTTCATGACGTAGTTTGTGACGTGCTCATGATGTTGCCCTTGTACCTGTCATCACATGTCATACTGCATCTACTCTTATTCTACACAAGAGTAGATTCCTTTCTACAACAATCTGTATCCTTCTAAAATGCCCAAAACCATCGTTGTCAGCGGAGGTGCCCGAGGCATCGGCCGCACCATCGCACGATACTTTCTCGAAAAAGGTTACCACGTCTTCATCCTCGACATCGACGAGGAAGAACTCACCTACACAACACGCACGCATCTCAAGACCTACTACGACGCCAAAGCCGTCAGCTCGGCACTATGCGATCTTAGAAACACCGACGAGATTCACGACAAGATCCAGCAGGCAGCTGTGTTTCTTGGCGGAAGGATCGATGTGCTCGTCAATAACGGCGGCATCGCAGCGCCGCATTGGAAAGATGGCAAGACGATCCTTGATCGCGAGACGTTGAATGAGTGGCGCGCTTATATAGATACGAACCTCACTGCGCCGTTTGCTGTCTCACAGGCTTGTTTGCCGTTTATGAAGAACGAGAAGGACACAGGTCCCGTGGTGGAGGACAGTCACAGCATGGCCGGACCGTGTATCATCAACGTTGGATCATTCCGTGCGAAACAGAGTGACCCGAACCAAGAAGGGTATGCATCTGCAAAAGCTGGTTTGTTGGGTCTTACGCACAGCATGGCTGTCAGTTTACAGCCGTACGGTATCCGTGTGAACTTGGTAGCTCCTGGACGGATCAAGGTTACGCATGAATCAAAAGAGGGCGATGAGAATGGCGTTGAGTGGGCGCATCTGAATGAAGACAAAGATGTCGAGGATCATTTAAGCAATCGCGCTGGAAGACCTTTGGATATCGCACAGGCTATAGAGTACCTGGTCAACGCTGGGTTTGTCACTGGCCAGGATCTCACTGTAGACGGTGGTGCAGTTATGATAAAGTAGACAATCATACTTCACGAAACAGTCACAGGCAAAGAAAGAGACACAATCATTGATCAGATTCATTCATATTCATATTATACTCATATTCGAGCATTAAAGTTACAGTAATAGTGTTGAGTGGAGTTGTTGACTACCATGTAGATAGTCAGGGGTATACATAGCTCTCTCAGAGCCCATTAGTCGGTTAGATAATAATAATAGTAATAATCGTCAGGCATCATCCCGACGTTAGAGTGGAGTGGTTGTTGTTGTTGTTGTTGTCATAGATCAAGAAAGTCCATCTCTCATGATCAAATAAAAGAATATCCGTAAAAATAACGCCACATATATCATGCTGTTTGTTTGTTTGTTTCTTGTTGGGACTGGTTCCTTTAGTCGACGCCGCTGTCGCTGTCTGAACTGTCACTGTAGTCGTCGTCGGAAGCTGCCTGAGGAGCGGGCTTGCGGACTGGTGCTGGTGCTGGTGCTGCCGCGGGAGCTGTAGAGAAGCGCATGGGTCCGAGGCCAGGACCGAGACGGGCTCCGGGGGCGGGCCACTTGTTGGGACCGAGGATGGCAGGCTTGGCTCTGTGTGATTGTCAGTGATCATACTCTTGTAGATATGAAGAGGGTGTACTCACGCTTGTTCCTCGATGAGAGCCTCCATTCGCTTCTGGTCCTCCTTCTGTTGCTTGCGGTGAACACGTCGAGCTTCCTTTTCCTTGCGCTCAGCAGCGCGCTTCTCTCGCTCAAGAGCCTTCTCTTCAGCACGCTTCTTGGCCTCGGCGATTCTGCGCTCCTTGGCCATGTCTTCGGCCTTCTTCTTCTCATCGGCCTTGCGCTTCTCTTCAGCACGTCTTCGCTCCTCCATCTTTCTCTCTTCTTCAATTAGTCGCTCTTCCTCGAGTCTCTTCTCCTCTTCGAGTCTTTCGCGTTCGCGCTCCTCGGCCTTGCGCTTGCTCTCAGCGCGCTTCTTCTTCTCCTCTTGTCGTCGCTTCTCGTCGATCAACCTCTTCTTCTCTTCAAGGCGTCTCTTCTCCTCAGCCTTCTTTTCTTCCAGTCTCTTCTTCTCTTCGACCTTTCTCCTCTCACGCTCAATTGCTTTTTCCTCAGCGCGTTTTCTGTCTTCAGCCTTCTTCACCTCTTCCATTCTCTCCCTCTCACGTTCTTTCTCCATCTCTTCAATTCGCTTCTTCTCCTCAGCCTTCCTCTTGTCCTCTAACCTCTGTCTCTCGCGCTCATTCTCCTTTTCGCGTTCCCGATCTCTGGCGCGTTCTTCTTGTCTAAGTCGTTCTTTCTCTTCCATCCTCAACCTCTCCTTCTCGGGGTCAGAATGTCTGCTCTTGGATGAAATTCGCGTAGGGTCGGGTTCTCGGTGTCGATGTCTTCGACTCTCGCTCTCCATTTGGCTGAAGCTCTGGCTGAGGCGTCTCTCTTTGCGCCTCTCCTCACGTCTCTCGTTGGGATCAGCGCTTCTAGTGTAAGAACGTTCCTTGACCACATGTTCGACATCTACGCCCTTCATTGGAGTGGAAGTTTTGCGTTCACTGTGAAGTCTTCGACGCTCTGCTCGTCGGGCCTCTTTTTCCATCTCTTCGTCGACTCGGGGAGTCTCGTGTCGCGGAACTCGTGAGGGCTCACGACTGCTCTTGTGATGTCTCTTCTCACTGTCGACACGCGACGATCTCCTCTCCTTCTCGCCGGTGTCATACTCACGATGTCGAATTGAGTAAGAGGTTGAGTGTCTCTTTTCCATTGGAGGGCGTTCTCTCTCAGCACGACGTCGTTCTCGTGCCTTT
Organism: Fusarium cerealis; assembly: GCA_019055205.1. Taxonomy (NCBI): domain Eukaryota; kingdom Fungi; phylum Ascomycota; class Sordariomycetes; order Hypocreales; family Nectriaceae; genus Fusarium; species Fusarium cerealis. The sequence continues at coordinate 169,876 of JAHKOV010000041.1, read as the reverse complement.
TCATAGTCGTCATCACTGCGACCACCAAGTTTCCGTGAGAGCCGACGAGCCTCCTTGTCGTCAGGTCGCTCTTCCTTCTCCTCCCCCTCGCGTCGCTTGGATCGTCTCTGCCTACTTGGGCTAGCCTCTCGAGCACTCTCTCGAGGCAGACGTTCCCTTTCAACGCGACCACGCTCCTCATGCTCCTTGTGTCGCCGACGACGTTCTGACCTCCGAGCATCTCGCTCATCAGCAGCGGGCTCTGGGTCAGATCGATGACGCTTCACCTTCTTCTCACTTCGTAGAGGTTCCTCCGGTTGCTCGGGGACAACAACACCTTTGTCCCGGCTAAGCCATGACCGCCATGAGGATTGACGCTTTTCTGGGACAGGCCTCTCTACAATAGGCCTGTCCGTAAGCGGTCTACCCAACGTGGGCCTGGTGAAGACAGGCCTGGGGTCGTCGACCTTGTAAGGGGGAGGAGGAGCGATAAAGTCAACAGTGTTTTGCGATACCTCGCTTTCCGACTCTTCGTCAGTAAAGACTTCCCAGTCGGAGACGTCACGAACGACGGGCTCTGGAGCTTTGGCAGTTGTTGCTACCCCTGGTACTTTGACTCGGCTGTGTAGAGGCATATCCTGACTCTAACGTAAACCGAAGCTGTCCATTGAAAAGCAAAGTATTAGTAAATGAATGGTACGATGAATGGGCAGCATCTAGAGTGGGGGTTAATTGTCTTTATTACCTAGGCAACCCAAAGAAGACGGACGATGTACTGCAAGTGTGTGCAAAGTTGAAGATAGATTCAAGGGGCTTGATGCCTGCTTGAAAGTTTTGGTCTGGTCACTCACTGACGCGACACACGACAAGGAAGAGCCGGAGATTACTGGTCAGCCACGTGGGGCCGTCTTGTTCTGCAAGGGTCTATGTAAATATATTGGTTCGCCACTAATTTCCTGGCGTTCCAACGGCGCGTGACGCGAAAGATTTCCGGTCCGTAATCTTCTATAAGTGTTTGTTTTGTTTTGTTTTGTCTCTGTGCGTGAGTGTGAGACCAAAGGAAATTGTGATATCCAGAGATCAGTTACTCTTTGAGTTTACCAATTCAACTTGGTAGTGCTGCCGGTAGCTTCAAATAATAGACTTTCAGGAAGAGCGGTGAGCGTAAACAAGTCATGGGGTATAAGAAGGGTGTGGCTGGACTGGTCATGAGGGAAGAGAAGAGAGAGAAAGGATGGTAGGTCCTCTGTATGTCTGTGGCGGGGGAGACAGAGGGAAGAAACGGGAGGGAGGGAGGGAGGAGTGTGGCTGGGGAAATTGCGCAATTAAACTGTCTAACAGTCCAGATAATGATGACGATAACGATAACAATCCGGGTGGTCACTGTGTTTGTTTCTTTTTTTGCTTGGCTTTCTCTTTCTGACCTGATCTTCAAGGTTGGAAAGGAGAAATCATCAACATCGTGAGATTGTCAGTTGGTTATATATCACAACCAAATGGAGTCTCTGATGGGTCTTCATGACTCATACTGGGGTCATGTGTTAGTGAAGTTTTGGGGTCATGCAAAAGTACGGATACCTGTACGTGTCAAATCAGGCCAAGTCGTGTCGAGCCAAGCGTCCTTTTCCAAGCCACCATCATGATCTACGATAGGCTAGCAGATCTCGCTTGAGTCTAGAGAGTGGACCTTCGGCAACAAACGGTCAAGCCTGATCTTGTCCCGATCAGCCCCGACACCCAAATCGTTGTAGCGAGTTGGTTGTTTCATGTTGGAATATCCCTCATACTGATGGTATTTTTCAATGACGATGACTTCTTGGCTGGGTCTAATTGTCTTGATACAGATTAACAAGAAATCATGAGCTCAAAACTTGATCACGAGGTGTAAACTTGATCTGGTCACTTTTCATCTGGAGGAATGCATTGCTACCTTGCCAACTCAGAATAGTTAGGCGCTGCCAACGTTTATGCATGTTGCACAGACCATTGTGCAGGTTCTTATGCAGAGTATGCAAGCACTCTACCAGTTCCAGGATTATTGTCACGTACATCTGCTTCCAGCCGTTCCAATTCGCTGTTGATGAGAGACCATGAACACAATAATGGATACACCGACAGTAGCTCAATGCAAGTGGTTTTCTTAGCTAGTTTTCTCTCAAACCGGGCGGAGAAAGGATTCGTATTGTTGAGACTGCGCTGTTAAACTGTGGCACCTCCAATCGTGGGGTTGTGGACTGTTCTCCAAACACCAAGATCTGTACGTTCACCGATATTGATCTGCATCAGTGCATGGACATCCTAAGAATACCATTCCATTTGATTGGCAAATAATGAGAAAGTCTCCAACTCCGATAGTACAACGTTGCCGGGTCAAGACTACCCCATTTGAAGCCAAGTTTTCCAGCAGTTGGTGCACTGCAGGGTAGCCTGTGATTGATAGCAATTACGGCTAGAGTCAATTGAGACCCAGACATGGGGTGTCCCTTTCACGTCATACCGTTCAAGCCTCGACAAGTTAAAACAATCAACGATAAATGTCAACACGAATGTGAGTGCAACTACACTCATTATGTTTGAAACCAACATGCACAGCACCATGTATCACTAATCTGGAATCATAAACTAAAGATGAGGCTCTGGGCCTAAAATGTATGTATACTCTGTGAGTAGAAGTAAATATCTAGAAGTGCAAAGTTGCAAACTATCTAAGGCTGAGTAGCCTCGTTCTCGACGTAAACATGCATGTGACGGCGAACGCGGCTGTGGCTAAGACACTGCGAGTAGTACTCGTTGACCTTCTTGCAAGAGCTTCCAGCAGCACACTTGGTGGATCCAGAAAAGTTGGCACCACCACACTGACCGTACATCTGCACAGTAGAGGAACCGCTGGAAGCAGACTCCTTGGAAGGAGTGTCCTTGGCGGCAGCTCCGACAGTCTCGTCCTCCTCGTCACAGTCCTTTTGGGCGGCGGTAGGCTTGGGCTCAGCCTTGACAACGGGCTCGGCCTCTTCGTCGCAATCAACCACGGGAGTAGCAGCCTCGGTTTGCTTGGGAGCCTCGGGCTTGGAGTCATAGTCAGACTCTTCGCCACAGTCAGCAGAGGCGGTGTCCTTAGTAGCGACAGGCTTTGCTGTCTCCTTGGGAGTAACAGGCTTTGAAGAGTACTCAGAGTCGTAGTTGGGCTCCTCGTCACAGTCAGCCTGAGCAACAGGAGACTCCTGCTCCTTGGGGGCAACGGGCTTGGTGTCGTAGTCAGAACCCTCATCACAATCGGCCTGAGCGTTCTCAACGGCCCTGGGAGCAACAGATCTAGCCGCGTACTGAGAGTCATAGTCGCTCTCGTCGCAATCGGCCTCGGGGACAGTGGTCTGCTCCTGCTTGGGTGCTTCAGGCTTGGACTCAGCCTCAGGCTCCTCATCGCAGTCGGCAACAGGGGTGGAGGTCTCCTGTTCCTTGGGAGCAGGCGCAGACTCATAATCAGATCCCTCATCGCAATCGGCCTCTGAGTCGCCAGCAGCAGCCTGGGTAACGGCAGGCGCGGAAGCAGACTCAGAGTACTCAGGCTCCTCGTCACAGTCGGCAACAGCAGTAGGCTCAGGAGCCTGGGTGACGGCCTCGTCATCGCAATCCTGCTCAGCAGCAACAGGTGCGGACTGCTCATAGTCGTCTTGGGGAGCGGACTCCTGGCTAGGGACGGACTCAGGAGTGGACTCGGGGGTGGTCTCAGAAGCAATAGGAGTGGTCTCAGCAGATCCAGAACCAGAGGCGGGAGCAGAGCCGGAACCAACACCAGCGGGGCCAGCCTTTCCAGAAACAAGAGCGACGACCTCGCTGGCGGAAACAGGAGTGATCATGTTATCCTTGTTCTTGCCAACAGCGTTGAGACCGCTCTCGCCCTTCATGACGGGAAGGTCGCCACTGGAAGTAACAGAGTTTGGCTCACAAGCACGTCCAAGGACAGACTGGCAAGCAGCAGCAGCGGCCTCATCAGGAATGAACAAGGTGCTGATACCCGCAGCCTCCTTGGTAACAGGCTGGTCGACACCATCAAAGACGTTACCCTCAATGATGGCGTTGGCACCCTGGTAGGCGTCGAAAGCATGGCCCTTCATGTTCTGGAAGTAGTTGTTGGTAGCGTGGAAGTAACCGTTGGTGCCAGGCTCACCGAGCTTGGGGGCTCGGCCAGCAACGTCGTGGAAGTGGTTGCGGTCAAGAGTGACCTTGTCGCCCTCGCCGTAGAACATCATGGTCCAGTAGTGGTTGCCGTTGCAGGAAGCAGAAGTGTCGGTGACACCGTCGAACTCGGAGTTGGAGATGGTGAGGCGGGAGCCGTCGTAGTGGGTGACGATGAACATGCGACCAACCTTGGAGAACTTGCAGTGGTCGATCCAAACACCGTCGTTCTCACCCTTGAGTTCCAGAGCATCACCTCCCCAGACGATACCGGGGTTGAGCTGGGTGATCTCAATGCCCTGGATGATGACGTTGCTGGAGCCCTTCTTAATGGAAAGACCCTTTCCTTTCAGGACAGCCTTGCCGTTACCGATGATACTCTTGTTGCTTCCAACAGGAAGAGGCTCAGGGCCAGCGGCATCGTAAGTGATTGAGGACACAGCAACGTTGTCTTCACCACCGCAAGAAAGATCACCGAGGTAAAGCTGACCGCCGTTGGAAGCGCTGCAGCTCTTGCGATCACATCCAGGGCCAGTCTTGGTCTGACCAGTAAAGTCAAACTCCTTGTCAATGTAAATGACACGAGGAGTATCATCAGCAAGAAGCTTAGCGAGCTCCTCAGCAGTAGCAGGGGTAACAGCCTCGCCCTCACCACCAGTGACACCAGCAGCGAAACCGTACGCCTTTCCAGCGACGGATTGAGCAGAAGCAGTAGCCGCAGCAGCCAAAAGGGCCGCGAAAGAAGCTTGAAAGCGCATATTTTCAGAAGTTCAAAAAAAGAATGTGAGTTTAAGCCGTGGAGAAGTAGATGAAAAGAATGACTTAGGCCGGCCTAAGATAACGAATGAATGAAAGGTTTCTAGAACCTTGAAAAAGAACGAATGAAAGTGTGAAAAAAGAGCAAACAGCACTTGAGGGTAACAAAAAAGTGAAGAGACGAGATGAATTGTTCTTATAGCTGGGGCTGATGGTGATGCTGGGAAATAGGCTAGACTGGGGTGATGGAATGAGCCGAAGGTCCGACGTGGAATGTCTCATGCCCATGTTCTGACAGCTTATACGGTTAGCCGCCAAGGTCGTTTGAAACTGGGACACGGAAAATTATGCTTATTTTCATCCTGCCAAGACGAGATGATTTAGGCGATCAAGTTTCGTTTGTAAACGAGATTGAGTGTATTCTTTCTAGGCGAGCAAAGGCGCAACAGCCATGGACTCTGCGTGGCTTCAAGAACATGTCCTCGGAGCACAATGTACTCATATCTATTGGAAAGAGTTCATAGTAATTCTTCCATAGTCTGCGTTGGCAAAACCTCCCCCCGCCTTCAACCAAGCGCTTAGCTATACGCGTTTAGTTCTGTACCCCTAGCCGCTTACGGAATTCGGAGCCATACCCGCAGACTAATACCCGTTGTGGACTCATCTCCAGGGGATTTCGGTGCGTTTCAGGTAACAAGGGCACAGCAAAACTCTTCACCTGAATGGTGGATGTTTTGTTTGACAGGTGAAAACAGGCCAGCTAAACGGTGAACCCTTGTCAAGAATAAGCCAGATTTGTCCAAAGTTCTCCTTTTGATGTGGTCCCCTTTGCTCAAGGTGGAGGACGTGAGCAGAGAAACGGACTGGGAATTTGTGTGGGTTCGCGTTTATGGATCATCATGTCAGAGTCCGGCGGGTGATAAGATTGACGCAGGGTTGTTGAGCCAGAGTTTACTCATCACTTTCTGATCGATTTTGTGCTGATCGCCATAATGGAGCAGGGTTTAAATATACGATCTGTACTTTGATGAACATAAGACGCCGTCCTAAAGGATGTCGAGCTGACTGGAAGATTCAAGTGCTTGGGTACCAAGGTAGTTAGCGGCACCCAAGCGACGTCCGATGGGCGTGACCAGATCACCGAGAACTATCGCTAGCCTTCTAGGTCTTGCAAAATTCTCAGCATGTAACCAGAGTTGAGAATACGATCCGGAGTGAGTAAATGTGCACAGAGTTATGTGATTAACAAGAAATTTGGCGTCTTTGCTCGTGAAGCAGCGCAAAAGGTGATGGTTGGCAGCATGATTGGACGATGAATAACAGCATTTCATGAGCCTTACTCAGAAAGATCATGGCCGTGTATCATTGTCATGAGAAGGATTTAATATACATAAAAGTCTCAACCACATCGTAGTCAATACACAACAGCAGCATCTCGTCTACACCTGAAAACTTCAGACCACCAGACTACCCAGAAACTCAATTGACTCAGAACAGACACGAAGATAGCATACTCACCATGGACCACCCTGATGTTGTGCAGTGGATATGTCAACAAGAAAATGGAAAGCCAAAACCAATGAATAAATGCCGCCGACAGAATCAGGCTGCAGCCATCAGATGTTCTTGTGGTGCTAGAAGGGACAAAGATGACCAAGCTCAGAACGGAAATGGGTCGGTAATTGGAATTTGTCTAGGCATTAATAAAGGGAAGGAGGTTTGGCATTGGTATTAATCAAGGGATGGTATCATAGGCGATAAAGGAAGATAGGAGAGTAGAATAATACTGATCAACTTGATAAGTTTGTGCACTACCAGTCCTTGAATTGTAGTAACAGTGAGGGCATGTCTGAATACATATTCACATTAGTACCCGTATCATCTGACAATGATACATCGTACGTACCAGCGAGGCAGTGCATCAGAGCGTCCAAACTTCCATGAATACACCATGATGTTTAGGCATTCAAATCTCTTTCTTCCCTCATTGAGTATATTTTATTAAGAGGTATTAGTGACCGATGTGTCATTTCACGAAAATACTACTCTGTCAGCATACCGAATTTCGAAAGTACCGTATAAACTTCCATTCAGAAAGCACAACGAGTCAACTATGACTAGCAGACCTGAGACTTTTCCTCCTTCCTCGTGAAACAGTGCAAAAAGGCATGATTAGTCGCGAAATTCGACAATGAACAACTACAGTGCAAGAGTCTTATTCAGAAAGGTTATGACTGTGTATTAATCAACAAGAAGGGCTCATGAACATAAAGGTCTTGAAAATGGTAGTTAATACACAAATAGCATTGCGTGCATACTTGGATAATCTAGACTAACTGACTACTCAGAAACGTAAATAACTCGAAACAGAAAGTAAAAATAGCATATTTAAAATGGATAACCCTAATGCTGTGGAGTGGACCTGTGGACAGAAAACGGGAAAGCCAGCCCCTGAAGATAGATGCCGCTTCCAGTATAAGGCTAGAACCATCAAGTGTTCAAAATGTGGTACTAGACGAGACAAAGATGCCCATGGCATCAATGACAAGGATATCATAATCGGAGTCTGTCTCAGTGTCAATGAGAAAGGGAAGGAGAAATGGTATTGGTTTCAGCAAAAGGAATGATTGTCTTGAGGGTGACAATGGAAGATAGAAATGTAGCAAACTGATACTGATCAACTTGACAAGTTTGTACTTCATCAGTCCTTAAATTGCAGTAATAGTGACGGTGTGTGAATAAATCTTCAGAGTAGTCCTCGTATCATCTAACAACCATACACATTGTACACCAACAAGGCAGTGTATCAGAGCGTTGAAAATTGTATAAATTGGCCATCACATCTGGAACTTCAAATCTTTACTTCTTCCTTCATAAAGTATATTGTACGAGGACATATTTATGAACGATTTATAATTTCACCGTGTACACGATAACGATTGTCCAAATATAATAAAATATTTCCGCCATAGATCACAACGAATCAACCATGTCTAGCAGACCTAAAACTACCACCACGATTCGAGCTGATCACAAGTATTGGAGATGTTACCAGAATAGAGTAGACAAAACCTGTTTTATGGCCACATCGATTGACAGCAAGAGCTGCGTTTGGTGCAAGACGAGACGGGGTGAAGGGGACGACGCTATGACTGAGGAACTAATAACTATTGGGGAACTTGTCGAAGTAGATAAGAATGGAGTAGAGCATTGGCATTATTTTTCTGATAATAGTTAATGATAATAATGTTTGAATAAAGGGTTGAGTTCGATTCATGTGTAGTAGTTAAGACATAAAGTAAAAGTGGATGCCATGAATAGCTTATCCCTCCTCATTCATAAATGCTCTACTTAGATCGCCCCTTGTCCCCAGAAAACACCACGACCATTTGTGCCAACATACACCATTCCAGCTTCATTTCCACTACCAGCCAACTTAGCACCATCAATAGATCCAAAGCCCATAGACCCTTGAAGATCAGTCCACGTCTTTCCCATATCAGAGCTACCGTACAGCTTTCGTCCAGCAGATCCCGTACCAAAAGCGTACACGTTCCAATTGCTTCCAGCACCGCGACCAAGGGCAATCTGCTCAGTCTTGGTCAAGGAAGACCCAATTTTGGTGAAGGTCTCGGCAAAGTTGGTGCTGCGGAAAATGCCGGCATCGGTGGAGACCCAGACTTCGCCAGCCTTTGTGGGGTGTGCTGCGATGTCACGGATGGAACTTGCTGAGGCTAGGGAGCCGGCTTTGGAGAAGGTGGATGCAGTGTTGTTGGAGACGTAGAATGTTGATCCTGAGGCGCCGTAGAAGAAGTCGTTATCGCGCTTATCACTGGCGACGAGCGATCCAGATGGAAGACTAGATACGGAAGAGAAGGACGCTTCTTTCTCAGATCTCAAAACGCCCTTCTTCTCGGTCGACCAAAGAACGATATCTCCGTCAGCAGACAAAGCGATAGAACCACCAGCCTGAGACGCGGCGGTACCACCATGGGCTTTCCATGATTTACCTCCATCGGTGGATAGAGCAGCTTGGGGTGCCTCACCATCTGTGTTACCTGCCCGAACAACATTGCCGACTTTGTTTCCAGCGTAGTCAACGCTGACAGAGGTTGTAAACATGGGGTTATCCCAAGCAGACTGAGGTGACTTGTTAAGTACACCCTTGCTAGCAAAGGTGAAACCACTGTCATCACCTACAGCAGCGAAAAGCTCGCTACCACCAGGAGCAGACTTGACGTCCAACACAGCAAACTCCTCGATGCCATCTGCTAAAGACTCAATGGTGACGTTGTGCTCAGTATCCCACTTGGTGAGATCATGTCCGCCGTAGACTGTCAGACCAGTCGCGTATAACCAGTGGTTGCTGTCAAAGGGATCAATAGTCAAGGCCTCGACCATCCAACCCAAGCGCTTGGTGTCGATAGAGATAAAGTTCTTGTAGATCCAGGGCGCCTTCGGTGTGGAGATGCTGTAATGATAGTCGAGGTTACCCTGGGCATTGTAGTTCCAAATAGTAGACCATGTCTTGCCCGAGTCTGTAGATCGGAAGAACTGAACGTCGGGGTACCAAGAGTTCAGCGCGGCGACCATGAGTGTTCCAGGCTTTTTCTTGTCAAGTGCGAGACCACCGAAGCCGTGGTAGATGTTTCCAGGTGGGGTAATATCCTTCCAAGAGTCTGCAGCAATGTCATAGCGGTACACTGCACCGAGAGTGCCATCGTAAGGTCCCGCTCCATCGCTATAAGATAGATACAAAGCCTTTTCCTTGGCCTCGAACTGGCACTTGTGCGGAAGAAATTCCTTAGGCTGGCCAGCAACTGGCTTCCACGTCTTACCAGCATCGGTAGTAACGTAGACGGAAGCAGTCTTTTTATCCGCCACACCAACAAAGATTCTTGACGAGGCGCCGTTGATCAGGGAAGAAGTTGAGTCGAAAGTGACAAAGGCCAAACCTTGGATGTCGCTGTTGTATCCAGAGCTATCACTGGGGTCGGGGATATAAGTGCCCACGTTGGTGAATGAATCCACCTTTGAGAAACTCTTGCCAGCGTCTGTGCTTCTCCAAAGACCTTTTCCACTTCGGGCGCCGAAGTAGATGATTTTGGAGTTTTTGGGGTCAACAGCGAGTCGTTCACCCATTCCACGGCCAGGCATGTTGCCACCGACTTTGAAGGGAAGTTCGGTGAAGGACCATGTTGCGCCTTTGTCGTTGCTGATACCAATAGCTCCATTGTTGGGGTCCCTTGGTAATTGTTAGAGTATATCTAATGAATAAATAGGCTCGCTTACCAGTTGCTTGTGTACATGCCAACTGCGGTGAGAACCTTGTTCGGGTTGTTAGCATCCAAAGCCACGGCATCAATACCCCAACGGTTCCTACACGATGTTAGCTACTGATGAGACGTAGAAGCGTGTTGAAAAGTGTACCAGTTTGAGTCCGTAGCAGTGTTATCAGTCACAGGAGTCCATGAGTCGTCCGGGTTGAGACGATACAGTCCTCCAATATCTGTTCTGGCATACGCGACACCCTTGGCAGTAGGATGGAATTCTATGCCGGGTGCAAAGCCACCGCCACCGCCCATACGGACGTTCTGCCATTTCAAGGCAGCTTGGACAACGCTCGCCGAAGCGAAAAGAAGAGAGAGCAGCTTCATGATGCTGATATCTGCAGATTGACCATGCATGCAGGAAAGTGCTATAATTCGGCTGTACTATTATCGCCTTTTATATATGGGGTTTTTCGAAACCTGATGGTTGTAAACATATGATCCGGAGGTCATTTGCAGCTTCGGATATTAAACCTCCGTGCCGAAATAGGAACAAACCAGGGGTTTTGACATTTAACACCTACTTATGATCAGTGCAAACTGAAGATTCACGGAGTTCATTGATTTTGAACAATTTGGGCTACGGACATGTCGAATTCATTTTTCCACCTACCAGTTGGAGTTAGACGTCCAGTTTGAGAAGGTTGCGGTCATTTGAGGTGATTCGGATGGACGGGCCGTGATGTTCGGCACCGATATCCAGCGATGCCGCATCGGTATTTGTTTTCAGGCTGAAGACGTTGGGGTAGAAACTTTGAAAACGAGTTATATGCATGTTTGAAGGACTGATTGATCACTTTATGCAAGGAACGGAATGTTGCATAACGGCCTTGCAGAGCTATTGATAGAATGCACACTGGCAGATGCAGTAGGTAACCGTTCTAGATGCCATCAATGGGTAAGATGAATATTCCTTTTCTGTTTCGCTATTTGAAACCACTGTATTGACTCTCATGGCATTCGGTAGCGACAATGAAACCCCAGGGGATTTTGTTTGCAGTGGGCTAGGAGTCTCTTCGACCAAAAACGGTACTTCCTACAAACTGAGCATTGAAGAAAGCCTACAGCACATCGCCAGAAGTATCCACAGGTGCTACCGAATGTGTTGAGCTGTTACGATAGCTGAGTAATCCATCAACCATCAACATCAAACTAAATAAAGGAGCTCACGATGATGCGGCATGTCGCATATATCTGTTACCTATTTTCCAGATCTAATCAATTCTTTATACGGACAGTTCGCGCAATTGTCAAATTCCGTGATTTGACGGGTGTGTTCTGTCGCAGCGGAATTAAACAGGGTAATAAGCAACCACTTTGAAGTTCTCAGGGGGCAATACTGGAGTGCCATGGATATTAGCGAGAATAAGCCACTGATTCGAGTACTTTGTACCTGAACTAACATTACCAACCCCTGGAAGCAACTGTAACGTGCGTATAGCATACGTCAAATACAGAACAACGTGTCGATCATCAATGCTGAAACGGTCATAATCTGTTGCTTCGACCCTCAATTCAGGTCAAGATCGCCAAGATTGAAGGCATTGCTTATCGATGCGCTTATCTAGACGCACGATAAGGCTGACATGTCAGCAAAGCCTCCACTATGACAAGGATTCACAGATTCCTTCGCCTGGAAAGTCCAAGGCTAAACGGATCCGACATAAGGCTGTGATGTCAGGATGGATGTCGATTCGTCAATTCAGCTGCCATCCATGTATGATGATCGACTAGATAGGACTCCAAAGACGAAGGCATGAACAATGATCTGAATTGATGAACTGTCTATAAGAACAACCACTCCCAGCATTCACAGCTTGTATCATCATTCCATCAATTACTCACACTTCACAATCAACAGTCTTCAAGATGAGGATCTCACCACTTGCAGCGATCTGCACCCTCTTCAGCCTTTCTTCAGCAGCATCATGCACAGCCCATGACGCACAAAGTTCACTCTCATTTGCCTACATGGTCAGCATTCTACTTCATTATCAATAATTCTGTCGGCTAACGAATACAGTATGGCTTCCCGCTTTACGCGTTTGGCGACATTGCCAGGCCTTTGCTCGCCGCAGGTTTCCCACTGATGCCCAACATCAACCTCGCCTCGCCAAAACCGAATGAGCCCGGCGCTGTTGGCGTCGTGCGACCCAATGCTGATACGATGTATTCCATCTTGTTCATGGACTTGTCGTCCAATGACCTTAAAGTTACTGTCCCCGAGATCCCCGACAATCGATACTGGGTGTTTCCTTTTTGCTCACCGTAAGTCAACAAAACTCCCTATGAACGCAAAATCTTAACATTCCCAGATATGGCGATGATTTGGTAAACCTTGGCAATCTCGACGGCAGCAAGCCTGGTGACTACCTAGTCAGGTACAACTCCAAGAGCTACGGTCTACAAACAGACAACGTACCAGAAGGCTACGTCGGCGTCGTCAACTTCCCCATGCCATACGGACTCGTAAACTCCCGAATCGTCACTGACCGTACAGATGAAGACGTCGCTATCGTCGCATCTCTCCAAAAAGGCTTTCGCGTCCGTCCAGTTCCTAGATCTGGAAAGCCTGTTGCTCCGAAACTCGACCTCTCCATGTTTGTCCAGCCCGAGTACACTGCCCAGAACCAGTCACTGTACCAAGCAGTCATGAACACTGCCGCTGCTCTTACTCCACATCTGCCACCTTACGTCGTCTCCGATCGCAAGTCTGTCGCCAAGGACCTCAAGAAGGCAGGTTTCAAGGATGGAAAGTTTATTCAACCCGCAGGCACAAATTTGACCGCTGCGGTGAACACTGCCAACCTGACATCAAAATCTTTTGCCTCAAGACCAGATGTGTCAAAGGATGTCGGTAACGGCTGGTCGCTCATCACCGATCGGTACATCGGTAAATTCGACTCCTACTACAACATGCGATACCAGATTGGCCTCACTGCCTACCTCGCCCTGGCGCAATCAGAATGCGCTTACCCATCATACGGGTCATTTGATGAGACCATCTCCGTCAAAGGGGGTGAATCTATTATCTGGACGTTTACCGCGCCTCCCAAAATTCGAGAGGGTGGTTTCTGGAGTCTTACTGCCTATGGACCCAACCAAGATCTGATTCCCAATGATCAAGAGAAGTACATGGTTGGAGACAGAAGCAACTTGACATTCCCTGATGGAAGTTCGATCGCGGATGGTGGTGAGGGGCCTTTTCAGGTTTTGCTTCAGGATTCTAGCATCGCGCCTCCGTCGAACTGGACTAACAAGTGGGTTTCCTCTGCTTTGGTGCGCATTTAAACGAACGAGTTGCTAACAAGTATAATAGCTGGCTGCCTATCACTCCTGGAGGTGGTGATATCTCAGTTACTAGTAAGTCTACCGTTTTCCCCATGGCTCCGATGGTTTGCTGACTTGTTTCTAGTTCGATGGTATGGTGCGGAAGAAGAGATGGTTGATGGGACATATGTTCACCCCAAGATGTCTCTTGTCGATGCTATCAAGGAATGATAATATGGGCCAGCAAAGACTTGTCGGATGTTGATACGTTCGACGGTTGCATGGGTGCAAGGTTTAGGTAGTGGATAGATCCCAATTTTAGTTGTTCTCGTATCTGATGCCAAGTCTATCTATCCACCGCGGGGTTTGATGTTTTTATCAGATGTTGAAGTTCGTCCCTGGTCCAATAGCTAGAGATTCCCTCCATTTTATTTATGCAGTTCGTTTCTTTCGAGAATTGTTCCGGCTATCAGCGGAGATACAGAAAGTTAACAAACTGTTCCGCCACTTTTGTTAGTTCTTACTGTATCTGAGCGGATTGGCTTTTTATGCTTTCCATGAATGTCCGTATACCCCAAATTTAGCATCATCATCAGTAGGATCCCAATCTCAAATAGGCTAATAAAAGCTTGGAGGTTTCTACATACACCGCTATTTTTATTCCAGCACTAATGCATCAATCTCTGCATCCAAAAGCATCGAGACCGTCCGCTTCTGACGTCAAATCATCCATTTCGGCAATTCAATACGATGTCTCCTATAGTATTCAGTCTAGACTGAACCATCTGACCATGAGTTGTACAATACGAGAAGTTCAAAAGCAGCCCCGATACGAACTGCAAAAGAACTCAATCCCTGTCTGTAGCCAATCACAGCAGCCACGTTCTTGACTAAAGAAGTCAATTACGAACAATCTGAGCCCAGCTGATCTGATAGTTCCAACCTTGAGCGGTCCGAACCGCAAGATAACCCCACCTCTTGAACGGCTAGAACGCTCGAAGCAACACGAGGCGTTGCAGCTTCATTGCGGGGTGATGCTTGCCAACACGAGCTTATTGTCGGATGGATCGGCTGTGCTGGAATGTGATAATCGTAAGATGAGAGGGATAAATAGAGAGTGAAGTCCTCACCAAATCTCAATCTTGTGCCATCAATTCCAACAACAATCTCTCTCTCAACACACTCACAAACAACCTTCATCATGCAGCTGACCAACCTCTTCTGTCTCGCCAGTGTCCTGACCTCCGTGTCAGCAATCACCGGTAATAACCAACCCCTCTCCCAATACAACCCCGACCCCGCTAACACTTGACCTCAGTATCCTACGACCCAGGCTATGGCGAAGCTGGTCGCGCCATGACAGCCGTCTCCTGCTCCGACGGCACAAACGGCCTCATCACGCGCTACGGATGGAAGACCCAAGGCCAGATCCCCAAGTTTCCCTACATTGGCGGCGCGCAGGCCATCGCTGGCTGGAACTCCAAGAGCTGCGGCACATGCTGGAAGCTTACCTACAAGGGCAAGAGCATCAACGTCTTGGCCATCGACCACACCGCTGCCGGTTTTAACATTTCTCCCGCGGCGATGAACGCTCTTACCAACAACCAGGCTGTTGCGCTTGGTCGGGTTGATGCGACTGCTACTCAGGTAGCTGTTACCAACTGCGGTTTGAAGAAATAGGTGTAAAGCTTTGGAGGTGACGAGATATGACGGGATATGTTTCTGAATCTTAATGTTTAGTAGTACATTAATTGATATTACTTTAATCTCATACGATGACATTCAGATGTTGTGACAAGCAATCTTTTTCCGTGACGAACGGAATTAATTGACATCAAGTCATTTTCTTTCTCGTTGTTTATTGCGTTAAGTTGTGCAACAGTTTATCTCAGTTCTGATTCATCGAGAGTGACGTATCACAAGATAGTGAAGAGACATATAACCAAACAACTGCTGACACGACTCATGTGCCATGGAATAATCAACGCATAAAACTCGTTTTGCTTGAACCAAGCTTGCTTTATTTCTCCTAGTTCTTATTTGTTTGGTCCTATCAGCCACCAAGTCTTCATAACTGCGGCATGACGCGCTGAAGCTATATGTCGTTGTTGTATAACTAGTTTCTTCGCGTGTTTCATATTCCATTTCATGCAGCTAGACACGTCAATAAAAAGGAACGGTGAACACGTCACTGGAATGATTTCTAGGAACTTAGTATTAAATCTTTCCAATGACGATTCATTGCATTTGCTCGACATGACTTGTCTGGTAGCATAACAAGTATTTCGTCAGAGCGTAGGTAAGGATGAGCAATTGCAGTCGTGGCGCATAGCATGCGATCGTAGTGTTAAAGCATCACAAGATAGCGCAGGTTATTCAATGATGATAGAGTGTAAACACTTGTTAAAATATTGAGATATTGCAATTAATGGAGTCCTCTGGGAAGAAGAGAGATTCTATTTATGGCGCTGGCTGTGCAAATGACTTGCGATTGAACTAAGCATTGATACCAGCATATCAGCACAGTCGTACCGACCGACAGCAAGGTAGCTCGGAAAATATCGTTTGACCGACATGGCTGCATGACTTCTAACAAGTTTGTTATACTTGGATGCTCAGCCAGTTATTTGCTGTGTGTTGATGAGTTGTCCGGATAGTTCGGACGATCCATCGTCAAATTAACATCGCTGACATATAGCTTGCAGGATGAGATAGGATTATTCATGACGCTATGAGGCCAGGCTAATACTCGGCTGCAGTTGAATCCTCTGACTCCTTGTAAGCATGTCAGTCAGTGTCAATATGTACCTGAATGTCACTGTGTAGCTCGAGTCACAAACAAACCTACAATCCATAATGTGTGAAGCACGTCTATAAAGATACGTATCACGATGTTCAACTACCGGCAGCATCTTCCGAATTCAGGTTCCATCGCAATATAAAAACCAGCCACCTGCCCAACACAGGTCAAAGCTCATTAAACGTGCAGCAAGTCATTCGGCGTTATTCCCATCGCGACCATGCAGGGGCAGGTAAGCCACATGCAAGAGTCACAAGGTCCCCCCGAAACTGCGAAACAACTGGTCCACTTGCATCAAGGATCACGCCCTCCTCACATCCTTGCACCCGAGGAATAAAGTACCGGAACCCGACGTTGCACTGATTAACGTTTACATTACCGCCCTGACCCTGAGACGACCCTCTGTTTGTTTTCTTCTGCTGCTTCTGACCACTACGCGCGCTGCCCTGACATGCGCATAATGCAGTGTTGGGGAGGCCAAGCTGACTTGTGGTGGATCACCCTTCCTGGCCTAATTTTGTACTGTCATGCGTTGGCATAAGGTCTCTCTGTCGGGGAGTGTCGGTTTGCTGCCGAGTGATTCATGAGTTGAACTGTTATACAGCAGTGAATGAGGATATGGATAGTAAGGTATATAAAGAATAGAGAGTTCTTGTTTCGTTTGTAGCTTTCTCATATAGATCTTGCCTTGTATCAATATCATACTGTTCAATTGTTCACAATCACACCACAATGCGTCTGTCTACAACACTTCGACTGCTGGGTATAACCCTCCTGGCAACTCTTGCGAGTGCTCAAGCTCCTGCACCAGCAGGCTGGCCACAATTTTGGTTCAAAGGACAAGTCACCAACAAAGAAACATTCAAATACAACCCAACCAACGAGTTTATCTTTCCTAGTATCTTCCATGCTGGACAATATCTAGACGATCCTCTGGGAGAATGGTATCTCTACTATGCTCCACACGAGAACCCAGGCGGTATATCTCTCGTGTACTCGGATAGTCTCGAGGGCCCATGGAAAGAGTATCCCAACAACCCAATAATCAAAAACAAGTGGGACTCTTACTATTCAGTCCCACATGTATCGAGTCCCGATGCTGCATGGAACGAAGAAGCTGGCCGCATGTTTCTCTACTTTCATGGAGACAACACAAAAACACGCTGGGCAGAGTCTAGCAATGGCATTGACTTTGAATACGGCGGCATAGCAGTTAGCAACGAAATGGCCAGCTCCAACACCACGGAATCTAGCTATGCACGCGTTTTTCCTCATCCCAACTCAGCATCAAAGTACAAGTACGCAATGTTCTACATGGCCAACGAGGACGACAACAAGCGCAAGATCAGACTCGCCGAGTCAGTAGATGGTCGCAAATGGGTTGTCGCCCCAGACTACGTTGTCGCAGGTAAAGGTGTCGAGGGTGATGACTACTCTGGCGCCAACTACTGGGTCTGGAGAGGACAGGCGTATGTTATTTATCACAGTTCTTCAGGCAAGATCTGGGCTCGGACAATTGATGCGACGCTACGAAAGGTGGGATCAGAGCCAATCCTTTTCTACCAGTCTCGTGGACAGGGTCAGGATGTTGGACGTGTTGCGGCTCCTGATTTTGCTACTTCTGGAGAGAATAGTTATTTGTTTTATGAGTCTGGGCCTCGATTGAAGGGGACGATTGCGTGGGCAAAGATGCAGAAGCAGACGGCGCGTTCTGTTGAATGGGAGGCATAGAGTGATATTTGAGAGTCTTTGTTTTGTGCATTATAGTTTTAAGTTCCAAAGTCACATCATTGTTGATCATTAAGACTTTATAACTGATGATGTTTAATTGTGGCTGTCAGACTGTCAACAGTTTCGTTTGCTGACTTGACAGTTGTTCGCTACCCTATCCCATTTTGTTATGGCGCACCTTTAGGGAGCTTGGACGTAAAATTCAGATAGTCCAGGGGCAAAGCTCTGTTGTGATGCCCTAAATCTGGCGGCCCACTTGTCAAGCTTCTCAGGCAACTCACGCCATCGCCAAGGTGGACTCATTGTCAACCCCAGATCAAGATCAGCTGTATCAGCTACGAACCCCAATTCCTGTTTCATTTGCGTCATTGCTTCTTTATTCCACAGCTTCCATGGGTTCCCTCACGATGACTCCTCCTCTCTCTCCTCTACACGTTAGTCAAGTTGGGCCGCAAAACCAGCTGGCGAGCATTGATTGGCGGCCTCCCTCTGCACAAACAACTCTGACCAATTAGATCCATCATCTCGATAAGCGTATCCATCTCGAGTTACCGCCTTTTTGGCTTGGTGCAGACTGCAGACCCTCCAAGTATCCACGCAAGACGCTTTGCTCCCTTTGACCTCTCACTCACACTCTCTTTGACCATCAACCGACCATTTCTCTCTCAACAACCAAAACATGGGCATCGAGGAATTCTTCACAAAAGCAATCCGTGACAAAAAATTCCAATCAGCTGCCTTTGAGGTTGCCAGTACCTGCGCCTCCGCGTCTCCCGTCATCAAAATCGTCCAGGCCGCCAACAAGATCGCAAAGGTCGGAGATGCCGTCCAGCATGCCAACGAATTCCTCGCGGGCGCCTCTCAAACCATGAAGGGTGCCCAGACAATCCTTCCTCAGATGCACATCATGGGCCAGTCCCTCGTCGACAGCGCCAGGCTGTTTTCACAGTTCTCCATGGTCGCCACCACACTCAGCGCCGGCGCCAACATCATCCAGACGTACCAGGGTGTTCAAGCGCTGAATCTCATCGCCGCGAAGCTGGGTGATATCTCGGACAGCCTGCAGGCCCAGGCCGCACTTACCGCCCAGCGAGACTTTCCACAGTATGTTTTCGACATGATCAGAGAACGTCTCAGCCAAACCAGCGTCGACACGGAACGAGACCATTGGTTCTTTCTCTACCACCCCGACACCGATTGGTATCCCAAGTTTTTCCATCTCGTCGAGGAGAAGCCGCTAAGTCCGAGATTCTGCGGCTACACGAATCAGCTCGACACCGTATTCATGTTCATGCTCGCCGCTCGAGAGCGCATCACGAAACGAGAGATGGTCAAGTCGAGAAAGAGGCAGCATTGTCGACCTGTGCAGCTCCACCTCATCATCCCCGCCTACCAAACGATCCTAATCCCCGAACGAATCAAGATCCCCGAGGAGATTGGCGATTTCGTTATCGAAGGCCGCATCAACAGCAACAGACCTTTTGTCTGGCTCAACCTTCCCGACGAACAGCAACACTATACCTTTGACGTTGGCATGTGGAGTCCTCCCGAGTCAGGCCTATGGGAGAAAGCGTTGGAGTGGATGGGCATGTCCGGAAAGCTCAAGATTTCGGATACACCACGAGTGCTGGGCGTAGCAGAAAGGGTCCTGATGATCGAGGATGAAAAGCGCGAAATGACGATCCAGGAGATTACAAACGGCGGGTCGACAGAGGTCATCAAGAGGGCTGCTACCGAATCGGCTCTTGATCTTGTCGAGGTTAACAAACACCAGTCGATGCCTCTGCACGAAGGTCGCACCCGACGCTGGCGCCGAAGGGAGCGCAGTCGTTAACCCAGTGACGAACGGGGGAGGGAATATTTGAACATTTTTTGCATAACGAATAAGGCGTTCTGGGAGGTATAAGTCAGACGACACACAATATCAATCATGAGGAAACATACACAGCTTGTTAGGGATCATACATATTATCTAGATTGTTAAACGGTAGAGCTCGGGAATGAATAGCGAGCAGGGAATGAATAAGAAATTTGTTGGATACACTTGACGACTCTTAATGGAGCTACCTCAACTTGACGTGGAACCATGTCTCTACCTTTTCCCGAAATGTCCTTTGCTTTGGTGGAACCGGTTCTGTTGATAGTGCAAAGGTTTCCAGCTCCGTTAATGCGGTCGGCAGATCGTTATTGACAATGATCAAATCGTAGGTCCCAGGTTTCGCCGCGTAGTCAAGTTCCTTTTTCGCCTTGGCAAGTCGCTTCTGGATGTATCTTCATTCTCCGTCACCCTCTCCCGTAGTCGCGCCTCTAGAACCTCCAAGTTCAGCGGCGCGACAAAAACATATCGTGCACTCACCCTCTCGAATTTCCTCATCGCCTTGACACCCTCCATGTCAACATTCACCAAAGGCACCATGTGTCTATCTATGAAATCTTCGATGGAACGGAATGACGTGCCGTAATGGTATCCATTATGAACAGTGCATTCAACAAATGCACCTTGCGCATAGAGGTGCTGGAATTCCGTCTCGGTCGTAAAGTGGTAGTGAACACCTTGAATTTCATCAGGCCGTGGAGGACGCGTGGTGTGCGACACGACAATGCTAAAGGTCTCGGGGTGCGACTCGCATAGTTTGGTAAGAAGTGTTCGCTTCCCGACGCTCGAGGGGCCAGAGATGATGATGGGTTGGGAGGCGTGATACGGGACTTGATGCATTTTGATCGTGTGTGTGTGTGTGTGTGTGTAGAAAGGTGTCAAGTTTCCGTGACGAATAATGCGTGTACATATGTTGTGATAAAGCTTAATGCTGCTGGTGATTATGTGGCTGTGATTGTGTGTCGGATTTGGCAGGCATTCTTTACAAGACACGGCAGGAAAGCCAGATGCGCGGTCTCACGTGAAAGTAAATCAGATAACTCTCTGAGTCACTGAACCTTCTTAGACTTTCGCCTACAGTACGTCAAATACCATTGGCTTGGTCGTTTAATCTGACGTGCGATTGTAAGCAATTATGCTAAGTAATGCCCAAACAGCGGTTGGTCAGCAGTTATAGGCATATTACACTATCAAATCAAATTAACTTGACTACTTGTCTTCGTACTATTGTACTGCTGCCAAGCTTGTATGTGTTGACGAGGTATTCTTCTTAGTGAAATAAAAGGGATGCTTCTAACCGTAGTGTACAATGCAACGGTAGTCAAGCTTGTACCTCTGTCAAGATTGACTGTGAGCCGCCACAAACATTATCGCATAACAACAGATATCCTGTCGTCTACGGATAACAAAATACTGAGAAAGGTCTTTATCTTGCATATTATTTTATTGCACTGTCAAGAAATATGAAATATCCAATCATATTGTTTCTCGCACTTGCCAAAGCCACGGACATCCTCACCTGTACACTCAACACCATTTAGACCAACCCAAAACGACCTAAGCCCATGTTGTCCTATAACTCTAAAAGCAAACATGAGCTGATCACTGCTGTTAAAGTCTCCAGAAAAGCTACGCTGGCCCCTGTCAGGGTCCTTTGACGCCATGTCATCGATACGTACTTGAAGACCAATCCTCTCCAGGTTACGTGTGCCGCGTCCAGAATCCTCCTTTATCACCTTGGCATGTGCCGCAATCGACGCAGCATTCTCCCAGTGTACGCTGGTAAACCTATCGTCTGTGCCTTCATGGCTATTAGCGAAGCGAACATCAAGGATTATGGTTTGCAGGCTGGGACTCAGCCATTTGTCCAGGGCTCCGTCTGGACGGCCACTGGAGGCAGTACACAAGGTCAAGGTGTGTAGTTGGGGAAACTCCCATGCTGAGAACGCGTTGTTGTCGGGCTTGTATCCTAGCCACCACAGCGTTAGGACACGCAGCGAGTGACGCTGGGGTATAAGCACATCACCTAGCTTGTCGTGGTCCCATTGATACGCAGGATCTGGTTCCGTCTCGTCGCCTTCGTAATTATCATATGCCACGTGATCAATACTGAAGGTCTAAAGGTTTCGTGGCCATTCCATGAGGCGTTTGATAGCTTCTGGTTTGGCACGTAGGTTCGAAATACTGATTTCGGTAAAACTTGCCGTTCCACGTTGTTTCTGTTGGTGAATGTTAGTTGAGGACGTTTCTCCAAGCCCAAAGCCCATGAGAACGTACAGGTGATGGGCCCAGGTCTACATCATCACGATCAAGATTCATCATATCCAGTTCCAGACGTTCTAGATCAGGCAACATGAGTAGACTCTTTATCGTCTCGCGATCCATACACATACGATTCCATGTCAACTTCAATTCTGTGATGCAAGAATTGAGTTCCGGATGATCCTCAAGGGTCTTGAAGAAAAGATGCCTTTGATGTGCCCCCTCTTGATAAAAATCACGCGTGTCGAGGTGAACGGTTGTGTATATGAAGGGCATCGCCAGAGGGTGGAAGCGTCGACATTGAGAGCAAGCGAGCACAGGACTTTGACATTTAATTATTCAATTGATGCTTGGTGGCCGTTCTGGGCAACCTGTTTAACACAGAAGCGTAAGACCTCATTGAGCATGCATAGAATGTAGCTGTTGCCAGCCGGTGGTGATGGCATCGTGAGCGGCGAACGAAAAGAAACTGTGATTGCCCTTGAACGTTCCAATCTTGTCAGCTGTTTAGTATTGTTGACGTAGCTTTCATGATGTGAGGCGTAAAGCATAAGTTTATAAAGATTCGTTCATGACTGGACGATTAGCCTAATTCTGATTGGGTATTGGATGCTTTGCCTCGTTCAATGGAAACGTGACGACCCATGTAGTATTCAGAGGCTTCAACCAACGAAACTATACGACGTGTCAACATGCAGAGAATGGTTTGTGCAACAACTATTATAACAGCTGAGGTCTTCATTCAGCGCGGAACGACACGATTCTAAAAATAAATTGTGGGTGCTACAGACAACCAGTGACCGGGAACAACAGGGGTTGTTTCTCAGCTAATTGAACGAAGTCCGGTCTTGTCAAATATTGGCTGTTAGGTTGCCTGACTAGACCTCTCTAGTTCAAGCGCTGTCAACTATCGATTTAAGCTGAAGGACTAATCAATTTTGGGGTGATCCGCAACGAGTCCAGAACTCGCTACAGCAGATCTTTATGTTAATCCCTGCAACTATTATTACTCCCCTTTATAATGGATATGCCGTTGAAAACGACCCTACTTCCTGCTTCTTTTTTCGAACCGTACGCTCGTTTTCCACGGAGGTAACGTCCACTGCGCTCGTTAGACCAAGATGCGTCTGATATCTGTCATCACTGTTCTGGGCGCTGCGCTCATCCCTGCAGCTAGCGCCCGTCCTGCGAACTGCCGTCCTCAAAGACCAACAACTACTTCCGGGGTTTCTACTTCAATCACAACTTCTGTCGTTGGTGCCGAGACTTCAAGCACTGATGCCGCTTCCACCACTCTCACGACCTCTTCCGAAGCGCCCAATGTGATCGAGACCACAGAAACTGAATCTTCAACTACTACTTCTAATATGACACGCGCTGTGAGCGAATCCGGCAGTGATACCACCGCAGTGGAGACGACGATCACTGTGTCTGCTTCCGACACCACCGCCCTGATCACAACTGCCACCACCACAACTGAAACGAGCCCTACTGAGGTATCGACAACCGTGTCAACAAGTCCCGATCAGACATCTTCTACTGCAACAACTACTATCGCGACAACAACCTTTGAAACAACGATTGCCGATACGACCACTGGCGAGCAAACGACTGTTCAGACAACCACCCTTGAAACAGCGGCTACTGCCGAAACGACTACAACGGAGCAAGCTACAGGCCTTACTACGACTTCCGAAACAACAACTGCTGCCGAGTTGACCACTACGACTGAGATACCAACAACCACCACGGCAGCTCCTGAACCAACTAAAGCTCTCCAAAATGGCGGCTTCGAAGATGCGACGGATAGCGCCTGGACATTCCAGAGCGGAGAAATCACCACCGACCCTAACCTTGCTCGCTCCGGCTCCAACTTTGCGTAAGTCTCGTCTTGTCTTCTGATCGTAGTACACCTGGCTAACGCGGATCGTCTAGAAAAATCGACATCCGGAACGAGCAAGCTGGAGGCCAACAACACATCGAACAGATGACTAGCACAAGCAATACGAAGCAGTACACCCTCAGCTTCTACGCCACCTTCCTCTCTACTCCGAATATGAAGCTCGGTAACGGGTGCTACGTTTACGCTCTCCAGGACAGTTCGTCCATTAACGCACCGACTTTCTATTTGAACGTCGACACGCTCAATTCATACCAGCATTACGCGTATACCTTTACCCCATACAATAACAACTTCTTGCTCTCGCTGAGAGTTAGATGTAGCAGGGGCATGGCCACTACCTTTTCTGTCGCCATTGATGACGTTTCTATCGTCGAGGCCGTTTAGTTGTCAAGGTCATTTTTTATTCCAAGATTTAGCGGTGTATAGACATTAGACATCAAATTTAAAAGACAACAATCAAGCTGTTGTCTAGTAATAAGTCTATCCAAGTAGACATATTATCACTGAATAACTTTTTATTTTCTTCTAACATCTCTTTTATTTTCGCCTGAGGACTTGTTACATTTGATAATATGAGAGGCTGTTGGTGACAGGCTGTTGATGAGACAAGCTGTCAGTGAGATGCTGTTACAGGTTGTCCAGCCTGGCGCTAAGTATTGAACGTGTGGGGTGAGCGCGTCCACTGTAACGTGCTGAGCTAGCCGCTATAAATACTAACATAGGTACTGTACGTTATGTTCAACGGCTCGTTCTCAAATCTGCTAAGCAAGGTTACGCTGATGCACAAATGCTTGCCTTTGGTCCATATGGTTGGGCAGGGAAATAAACCGTCAAATTACAATTGTGTCTTGTTTCACCGTCGCTGAAATTATTTTCATCCTCCCACTTCTATCCGTGATCTGTGCTTCACTTCGCAAATCCGCAGTATAGATATGGGCTTCCTTCTCTCGATGGTTTTTACTTCGCCACTTGGCCTGTTAGCTCATAGTTTCAGTTCAGGTGAATCTCAAAGACAGGCTGATTGACTCTGCCTCCACTATACAACTTGCGCTGCCACCATTTTGACGAGATCGACAGGACTTCGTCTAGCGCGAAGGAAAGTGGAAAAGCCATGAAACTGCCACAATTCTGAATCGGCAAATCAAACGCGGCCAGGTGACGCTGGATGTCATTGTGGCTGTGGCTATGCACAACCGCCCGGCTTTGGTGTTGTCTCAGGCTTTCTCAAGGCACAGACGTCATTATCAGAACTTGCTTTATAGATCAGACCGTTGCATTCATTCTGCTCGCTTATCATTTCCTCAAACTTACACTTCTTTGTATAAGAAAAAATGGCGACAAGTTCAGGCTACACGCAATTAGAGCCATCGTTGTCTCAGATTCGCCTACTCCATCTACTACCCCTACAGACCAACAATCACCTCCAATCATCAGCACCATGGCATCAATGCTTTAACCTAGAATGCACCTTCGAGACAGTACATCTGGCCAGCGCTCCACCCTATGAAGCCCTATCATACACATGGGGCGATGAACCCGCCTCAATTCGCATCCTTTTAAACGGAAAGGAACTTCTAGTACGACCCAATCTAGCCTATGCCTTGGCTGCCCTGCGCACCTCGGAGCCTCGTGTGCTCTGGGTTGACGCACTATGTATAAACCAAAAAGACACCATGGAGCGCAATCACCAAGTCGGGATGATGGGCGGCATCTTCCGTCGAGCAGACCGAGTGTTGGTCTGGCTTGGAAGACCCAGCTCAGACTGGGACTCATCAGTTGCGGGCGCCCTCCAAATGGCGAAGAGAATTGGAGAAAACCCTCCGACTTGCAAACTTCCACCACCTCCACCTCAGCCAAGCCCTCATAACGATTCACAATTTATCGACTGGATCAATCTATTCCCAGAAGAGATCGAACCACGAACGGACAAGGAAGAAAATGAGAAACGTCTATTCGAGTCACGCATATTACATTGGCGAACATGCCAAAATCATGAATGTCCATGCTGGCACGAAGACAGGAAGGAACGTGTGAAAACAGAACGTGAGAAGAGTACATCGAAATGGCAGGATCGTCTGGACAAGCAACGCAGGCGATGGCGAGATGTGAAGGAGGAGCATGCACAATACAAACGGCGAGTGAAAAGACTCCCCGCCATGATCCAGGACAGACAAACAGACCTCCCATTCTTGGCGCCCATGGAAGAAGATCTCAAGAAGCTCGGAGCTGAAGAGGTCAAACAACAGGAGTTGCTCAACAAACTAAGGAGGAAGGAGATTCAGCACCTCGACTTATTACAGGCACCTCAGCAGCGGCTTGTACAGGACTTCCAAGATGCTCAACTACGAGCCTACCAGGAGTTGGACAATGCAAACCTTCAAAAGTCGCCAGAAGGTGGGGTGGATCCTGAAGGTGGAAAGAAAACTCGTCCTATCGCCCGCGTTTCTGGTCAGGCTGATCAAGACGAAGGAGAGATCGACAGGTTGTTCCGCGAAATACTAGCCGATCTGGGAGATTTCCAGCGATCAATTTATGATCTTCGGAAAAAGGTCAGGGAAGACCTGGCATCTCCACTCCTGAGAGAGAGGATTTCTCGACTTAACAAGATGCAACAACTGGATATGGATCAGCGACGCGGCCTAGCCAAGTTACGAGACCGATTACAGGAATGGGAACAGCCAATAGACAGAAGATATGCAACAGGTCAGCAACTGCTTCGATCACAAGTTGGACGATTTGAACAACAAGTCAAAACTTGGGAGAGTCTTCAAAACGACCAGATCAAAGATTTTGGGGACATGCCCAAGTTCATCTCGAAGCGATACCAGTCATTACAGAGCTTTGCAGATCTCGAGGAGACGAAGTTGAGCCAGGGGAGAGATTCGACAGATGCACTAGTGCTCAGCAACAGCACGGACGAGTTTTTGACCGAGGAGGAATTGCATATCTCAGAAAGTGTGAAGAGGATCAAGCAGGATATCCTCAAACAACAGTTTGTCTTGCGAAGTATAGAGCTGAGGAGGTGGAAGATTGAGTTGGTTCTTCAGCAATGTGGCAGATGGCGATCAAGCGTATACGAGATGAAAAGGAAGCACCGCGTCAAGCACGAGCTCCCAGAAGAATCCATCAACGCTCAGCGTGAATGGATCCGACTCTGGAAGGATATGTCAGCATGGCAAGCCAAGGAGTGGCACGATATTGTCTTTGCTGGGACCGACACATCTTTCGGTTTACCAAATCTCGATCTGCTCAGCCTGGAGGCGATTTGCCGCTTGCCATACTGGAAACGCCTTTGGATAGTTCAAGAGGTGCTCTTGGCGAAAGAGTTGGTCTTGTGCTTCGGAGACAACGCCAAGACTACCATATCTTGGGATCTATTCACCAAAGCCCGAGAGTCCTTGGAGCGGGTACCCAGCTTTTGGCAATTCAAGCCAGCTGTCAGCGCATCGTTGAAGGAGATCAAGAATGCCTTCCCCCTTCGCCTCGACAAACTACGGCAGGATACCGGGCAATGCTGGCCATTGCACAACCTTGTGGATATTACTATGGACTCTTTGTGCCATGATCCCAGAGACAAGATATACGGTCTTCTTGGTATTACCAACGGTTTTCAGTTTGGAGATTTCGACATCAAATACCAAGATCCGGTGGAGCATGTTTACCGCAACGCCATTTCATGGTATCATTCAAAGCACGTTGAGGATGCAAACTCTCCCAATCTGGTGAGATTTAGCCAGCTTTTGCAACTATCGCTCAAGAGCCACCAAGACAAGTCAAATTCGAACGCCACGACACAAAGCTCGAATGCTGTTTCCTCTCCGCTTTCTCTTGATAGGAATCTTTTATCTGGATACACGGATGATTTCTGTATAAAGAGAATGCTCGGTAGTCCTATTCTACCCATCGACAAATTGATCGGGGACAAAGCTTTGATGCAAACGCGACGTCGGGACTGGATCAGTACTCTAGTCGAGTATTTCGATGATTCAGGGTTTCGGGGGCCAAAGACAGCCATCGAAGAGGAGCTGCTGTATCTTAATTCGATCAGTACAACTTTGTCTATGCCTACTTCTTCAGCATATGCAGTTGTAGATGACTTCATGTCCGACGAACCCGGCCCGCCGATACATTCCTCCCGTGACAGACCAGGACAAGGGCAAGAACCGCTTTTCTTCGTTACTCTCGACGGCGAATTCGGTATCTCATCAACTTGCATTAGAGAGGGTGATCTCTTGTGCAGGTTCCCGGGCTCAACTTTGGGTGTGATTCTTCGTCGACGAAACGGTCGGTACGAGTTGGCCAGCAAAGCGATCATGTCGTCCATCACGAAAACGAGAACTTCCAATGTTGATGGCGAACCTTCACTTGAACGCCCGGTAGATTTCTCGAATGATTCGATTCAGAGCCACTCAGTGACCAAAGGCGAGAGTTCTCGGACTGTGCAATTGATGCTTGACATCGCATCAATACTATCCCTTACAACTCCTCTGGAAATTGTCAGCAAGCACGAGACACGACAGCCTCTTTATATTCAAGAAACCTCATTTGACTGGGACGAGTTCATCGCTTCGGGTTGTGATGTAGCTCCTAGTCCTCCAAGTCAAAAGCAAGTGGTTCAGACACCCGATGACCCACCAGAGATTGAGCAGGAACCAGCACCCACGATTACTACAACGTTTACGGTGAGGACCAGGGTGTTTTCCTCGGAATTGACCCACAACATGTCGAAACTCTTTTCGGGCGCACCCATGGTCAGCCTGGATATCAACGAGACATACACGGAATTGAACTATCCTGACTCCGCAACTCTCTGGTCTAAGGCGCCCGTCACTCTCCGGTCTGACAAGCCAGTCAATGTTCCCACCGCACTGGCAAGCCCGCAAGAAGAGTCTCATAGCTCCAAGCCACGCACGTTCAAGCTGTCAGTATCCCTCAAGCGACTTGGATCTAAACCAAAGATTGGAGCATTGGAAGCACCGACAGATCGGTCGACACCAGATTGGCAGGGAGGAAAGATATTCCAGGCAATAAGTGGGTGGTGGAATCGCTAAACAGATCAAGGACAGCAGTAATGGGAATGTTATCTATGGGTTTAGGGAAAGGCGCAAGTTTGGAGCATTGTATTCATTCATAATATTTGGCAATGAAATGTTCAATTTGATACTACCTAATTTAAAGTAAAATGTTGGGCCTCATGTTTGTAAAAACGACTACGGGTCATGCATGTGTCTGAGCCGTCTGGACTTCTGGTACATAACAGTTGTCGTTTATCCAGCTTAGGGAGCGATATGATGACAATATACATCCTACGGCACTGTAAAAGCCAGCATTAGGTTTTAAAACTGTGCGAAATCACCAAGTATATCCCATCAGCCTTTTAGTGTTATGTGTACAAGAAAATTGCCATGGACGTCATTGCCAGACATTACAGCCACCGAGATCAATGTCACAGCACTAAATGTGACCCGCTCGCCAGTCTAAGAGCACAGCCTCACAGGGCTGAGAACAATCATCCGTCCTTCCAAGCTTACGAGCATCACCGGTAAGAGGCCTCAAGAAATACTTGGTACGTCCATTCTGCCTATTAATGCAACAGGAACAACTGTTCCTGATTTTAAACTAAGTCAAAAGTTCATGGAGTCATTGATCAACAAATAACAACCAGCATCGCGTACAAGTCATCCAATGATGTGACCACATTAGCGATTAAGACCAACTGTAATGCAGCTCTTGGACTAAGATAGCGCTCGCTAACCACTGTAGGATCCGGCCTGACATAAGATCACAGCTTATTCGTCCCGAATGGGTTAGTTGACTGTCATCCTCCATAAGCGATTCCAGCGAATACAGAGGCAGAGGTTTCATGCCAGATCCTTCTGCAACCTGACCCAGATGTTAGCGGAGCCGAATAATTTAGCGATAAATTAGAGCACAGCCTCTGACAAGGATCTAAAGCTTTAAAACCACTTCTCTCTCCCTCGATTGAAGCTCAATTTATAGCATCCAATTAGTAGAAAATGTCGTTCTTGAACAAGTTTAAAAAAGAGTTTGAGGGGCTCAATTTGAGTGACCGTCCGGGTCAGCAGCAGGGTGGTAAGAAGTCGTGTATCTCAGACTCGCCTTGTAATCACTAACATGCAACAGGACCCCCGCCAGCACCCGACGCACACGGGAGCAACTCTTATCAGAGTCAGTATCAAGGACAGCAACCTTACCAGGGAAACGCACCATCTCCGTATTCTCCTCCCCAACAGTCATACAATCCAGGACAACCCCAGCAAAACCCAGGCTTCCAAGCATACACTGGTCCACCTCACAACGGGCATTCATCATTTAGTGGACAGCCATATCAACCACCACCACAGCAACAACATTACCCAGGTCATCAACCTCCCAGTCCTCAACCACCACCAGCGTACAATTCTTCTCCTCAAATTCAGCAACAACCACAGCATCAACCATGGTCACCACCACCAGCTTCCATGGCGAGCCCACCCAGTATCCACCCAGTCCATTCCCCTGCCGCACCCGTTGCTCCCTATGGTGTTCCTCCCCCAAGCGCGCTGCCATGTCCAACACCACCTCGTTGGATCCCTCACTGGTCAGAGAAGGACCAGCAGTGGTACTATGTTGAAACCTCTGGTAGAAGCTTATGGCAAGCGCCATCTGAACTTCCCCCACTGGCTGGCATGCCAGCTTTTCCAGGCAGCCTGAACGCTATTAACAGAGGACCTGGAGGACAAAGTTTGACCCATCCTCCACAGCCACAATACGCAACCCCTCAGGATTCACGACCGACTTTGCCAGAAGGGGGTAAAAAGTCATCTTCTTTTCTAGCAGCAGCTGGTGGTTTCACCGCAGGCGGCGTTGCCGGGTTCTTTGTCAAGGATCGCATTGGTGAGTAACATATCGTAAAATGACTGACACACGCTGACTCATAATCTAGATAAACGCAAAGCAAAGAAGCGCCACGGTCAAAACACAGAAGACTTTGCCGACTTTGTCGAGTATCCCGCCTGGGAAGTCGGCCTAGATTGCAATATATGCGATCAATCGATAAGCGGACCTTACGCGCACTGCAAGAAATGCGACCGCGGCGACTACGACATCTGTCGCGATTGTCTTGCACAGGGACAGACCTGTAATGGAAAAGGCAAGCACAGCCTCGTCAAGGTGTATCCCAAGTGCTACTGCGATGTCTGCAACGTCTCGATCAAGGGCGAGTTTTACTTCTGCAGTATTTGCAATGATGGCGATTGGGCTACGTGCAAGAGGTGCTTTGATCATGGCCATACATGTAGAGCGGCTGAATGTGGCGGGCGCCATGATATGTCGATACTTTTTATCCCGGAAGTCAAGTTCAAGAAGAACGGCAAGGTTGACACAAGTAGTTCAGACTCTGATTAGTTGGATAATGAGTAGTATTGTTTCGATTTTATTATTAACAAAACGGATCATATTTAAACAACTCATGTTGCTTGGGCTAGGCTACTTTATTTCATTCCCCAAGGCCTTAGGAGGTCAATGTTTCTGCCACATACTAGTGGCATTAATAGCTATGTTCACGAAAATAGAGGACACCAAAGAGAATGTAATCTTCCATGAATTTGCCATCTTAAGTAAGGAAAATGACGCGCTGTTTTATTAATCAACCTCAAGCAAGTCTTGACACCGCATCTGCCCAGCGTCTCAATACCCTTTCACCAAAATGACTGTGGTGTATAGTATCCTAGATACAACGCCAGATCATTTCTTTGGTTCGCCTGATGTTTCTGAGTGCCTTGAACATATCGTACAGAGTCTTGCATGTTGAATATAGGTTTTTGACGTCGATATGACTGTGAAAATTCTTCCAGACCTGAATCATGATGTCTAATGGCAGCTTGAGTAGTGGTGTTCTGCGGTTGCAAAATGTCTCTTTCGCCCACATAGTGCTGATACCGAGGACTCTTCGACCCCCTGTGCGCACTCGTGCACATGTCCACTCCACGCAAATGGCCTCCAACGCCGCAAACAATAACGCCAGAGAGCCTAGGAGACCCAGTCCACGAACAGGTTGGGAACCAGATTGCACCGGACCCATTCCCACCTGTATCCCAAGCTTTGAGCGTCTGCCTGCGGATCCAAGAAAGTTGGGCAATGACCACATCCGACCCTACTTCTCTTTCGAGAATCTCGTACACACAGCCCTTGAATGGTTCCGTCTCCTTAAGTCACTTGGAGCAGTCCACGAGCACGAAGTAAATTATCGCTTCATGTTGAGCTACAACACAACTGTTAGGAACATAGCTACTCGAGAGCAGGCGGTCTCTTGGGTGCAGAGTCAACGGAAGAACTTCAAGGCTCGTGCTGTTAGCGAGGGTTTGGAGCACGGAGAGTGGGTTCAGCCAGCGATGGGATTCTGGCTGTATCCGATTGAGTGTGTCAAATCGTTTGTGAACAATGATGGAACTTTGAAGACGGTAGAAGATGTTTTAGATGGCGTGGAGCTTGAGGAGATCATGAACAGTTGTGTTCCTGAGCTTTGCTTAAGTAGTTTGACTTACGCCCATGTCAGTATGCTGGTCAATTTCATGTATTTTTATCAATATGAGAATCAGATAGTGAATCAACTTGTTCATTTATAATTACTAGTCCACTGACATCTCTCAAACAAAAGACCCTCCATTAGCCCCAATGACCTGACCAGATACCCACGAACTTCCCGGTCCTGCCAAAAAGGCAGCTACCTCCGCAATCTCCTGTGGCGTTCCCAATCTATTGAGTGGACTCACGCCAGCGATCGTGTCAATCATCTCTTGTGACTTGCCCTGGAAGAACATCTCTGTCGCAGTAGGACCAGGAGCAATGCAATTCACGGTGATGCCATGTTTAGCTCCGAGTTCCTTGGCCATAACTCGAGTCATCTGCTCGATGGGTCCCTTGGAGGCTGCGTAGAGGAGGTAGCGGGGCACGACATTAGAGTTGTGCAAGATGCCGGTTGAGACGAGAATAACGCGGCCGTCGCGTGGCATGTGAGGGACAGCTTTCTGTGGATTGTCAGTTGTCTATCATCATTCATATAGGGTGGTTACATACTTGGACTAGAAAGTAAGGTCCTTTGACGTTGAGCATAAAAGACTTGTCGAAGGCTTCTTCTGTCGTGCTCTCGAGATCGTTCATGGGCGCACAAGCAGCGTTGGCCATGACGCAGTCAATTTTGCCAAACTTGTCCACCGTAGCTTGGATGAGTCTTTCAATCTCGGGAATACTGGATACATCGGCTTTTATGGCAAGCGCTCTATCAGATCCAATCTTTTTGACCATCTCATCTGCTGGGGCGCCGTCGCTGGAGTAGTTTATGACGACACTGGCGCCGTCGGCAGCGACACGCTCGATAACGGCCTTGCCGATACCTTTGGTACTGCCTGTGACGAGAACAACCTTTCCGTTGAGAGACATGTTGCAGGTTTAGAACTAAGTAGGTAGATAATGAGGGCGGTTTGAAGGTGATATGGAACGACGTTGAGATTGAGGAGGGTTTTGAGTTTATATCTGCAACCATCCATCTACAATGTCTCTGGGTAGTCCCGGATCTAATGGGAGGCGTATGCTATATGCGTACATACCGGTCTAGGCAACCCAGTCTATCGGTGATAGGAACGGATTTATCTATGTAAAAAGAGACCTTAAGCCGTATGGGCGACAATATCAGGACACCACCTTATTCCATCAATTCTGTGTCTTCAGGCGATTTAATTTTGCATCCCAATACTTGGATACCCGACCGCTCATCAGCCCCGGCTGGAGATAGTGGCACTTCTCCGAAGCTTTAGTGTACATACTTAATAGGGCTTAGTGCAAGAAAAAGCCGTGGTTGTTTTGCTACGGAGCTTCAATCAGGCTAGCGTTGTCTCTGCTTCAACTACGATGACGTCGAGACTGGATCTCCATCCTGATCCTAGCAGAGCTGGTAACGCATTGAGATCTGGGTTAGCCTTTAAGTTAAGACACTGCTAGGCATTAATTACCACGATAAATTGGTATTCATTGATGAAATCATCCGCAAATCGTACCTAGCATTCCCGACCAAGCTGTCCTTTCCCAACCTCTCGAGCCTTCTTGTACTTCTTTCCATGCTACTTCTGCCACTGCGTCGCAAGACACGGAAGACCACAAAAATGGCTCCAGAGATTCTCTAATGACGGCAGACCAATTTCTTGTAGCACCATCTCCTGCGCGCTTAGTTTCCACAGTGCCTAAGAAGGAAACGAACCAGACTCTAAGATCGTTCCCGACTTGCTCCGAGCACAGCACTCCCAACACACCGAGCCATGTCAACAGATCAAACAGTTGGAGTTCAAATGCATCATCCATGCGTCGTTCGAGTTGAGTCCTGAGTCGCTTTGAGAGCCGATGATAAGGCGGAGCATATGGGATGGGGAAGGTAATGCCGAGAGAGAAGATCAACAAGGCTGTTTGGGTGAGTTCGTTGATCCATTCAGTAGCCTCGCCCTGTGCATCGCTACTCTCTCCAAGAACAATAACATCGAGAATATCTTCATTGGGAAGAGTTGCAAGTAGGCGTTGTTGAATCAAGTCTCGGTGAGCAGTGAGAAGGGAAGTGTCTGGGGCTGTCAAAAGTCCAAAATGGTAGCCTTCGATAACCTTGACCCATACTCTCATATCGCGCATAACTTCATCCAAACCCGCTGATAGTCCAAGCTCCCTCAACTTGCTAAGATGTTGCGTCGTCTCCTTGACGCACGACCCGGTAGGAAAATCGGTCGCGTAGCCAAAGAGCTTCCTTCTATCATGAGTCTCTTTTACTCGGCCATACAGTCTAGAGACAGGAAGATATGGCCTAGTCAATTTCTGCGACGCTCGCGTAAGATCCATATAGTTGAACGAAGCCTGAAAGTCCAAAGACTTGAGACTATGGATCCCACCTTTTAGATCAACGATCCTTATCAATGCCCTTGCATGCGCGTCGATGTGAAGCCTCCTGCCATAAACATGGATCCACGAAAGTTCCGCCAGCGGTGGGTCAAACGCTCTTTTTACGATGCAATCTCCGTCCTCTGGTGATACCTCTGGGCCGCTGATGCTTAGAATAGCATACATGGTCTGCTCCGATATCTCTTCCACAGGCCGTGTAATATCCTGCGATATGTACTTGAGGGCTTGATTGTAATGTATCAAACTGTCCTTGTCTGTAACTCTTGCATTTCTTCTGTAGCTCAGGCTCACAGAGGCGGACCACAGGAGGGCGTGGACCAAACATGGGCCTTGTGCGATGAGAGTGTTGTAGTCGCGTGCGAAAGAAGGAATGTGGAACGCCGCGGAGCCAATCTCGAAGCCGGGCCAGAATGACTGTGTGCAATAATGTAGTAGCATGCGAGTGTGTTGATTAAGAATTTTGTCCGGTACGACATAGAATAGTAGGGGATTACGTTGTTGGCTTCGGTGATCTGTGCGATCGGAGCTATCAACGTCCCCATCTTTCTTGTTGACGCTGTTCTTTTTGTGTCGATGTATTATTTTTGCTAAATGAGATCTAGCACTTGCTTGGCGAAGCTCTACCTCGCGACGATTGTTGGGCTTTGTTGTCGTGATGGGTAGGAAGCAAAGTTCAATGTCGCTCTTGGAGCTTGTATTGTTGGTTGGACTCATTATGAGAAAAGATTAACCTGAAAGCGTAACAAAGACCTCCTGTGGGTTTGTTGAGGTCACAAGTTTGGGTCGACGTCATAGAGTGGCTACTGGGTAGCAGAAAAGTTGGCCTCCTAATTCTTAGGGTATAAAAATAAGTAGTCTAAGAAGCTTAGTCTAAGAGCTATAAGATATCCTAATAATTTTGTCTCTTATGCTCCTAGCGGTCAATTTTTCTAATACCCTGAGGCCTCCAAAGTCTTAGGTTACAAAAAGAAATAGCCTAAAGACTATAGTCTAAATAGCATAAACTGATCTACTAATTCCATGCCTTATGCTAAAGAGGATTTAATAAGTTTATGCAGCAGCGCTTTACAACTTGAAAGAGAATTTCCAAGAAGCAGCAACCATGATCAGAAAGCCAACGATATCAAGTTTGGTGAGGCCACGAGTATGCATAATCGAACAAGATTCCACAACTAAACTCTATATCGTAATAATAAACAGTGATACATACATCGTTAACTAAATACTAAATATTATCCAATATGATTAATTCGAAAGTCTGCCGCTAATAATTAAATCTCTCTCCCTTGGTCGGATTTCTAACCATACCAGCTCCTGCAAAGCCAAGTCTCGTTACACCATCACTCATTTCCCAAGCACCATATCTCACAGGTCCGACATCATTAACCGCATTAACAATCCCTCCCACATTCTGGTTCGGATCCACGTTTCTCATAATATGCGACTCCTGTCCCACAGTTCCAAAAGCATTCGCAATCTCAAGCGGGTTCAGACTGACATCTCGTCCCAGCTCCCACCAGCCCCAGAAGGTAGGCAGCACGGAGAAGATACCGATGAGCGAGACCAGGACTGCTATCCACATCTTGTGATAGTCTGTTGTGTACACAAGTGTTGTCGTGCCGCTGTTGTATTGGACTTTTTGTTCGTCGGTCTTGTTGTACTTTGCGTACTGAAGACTGGCGCGGAAGCCGAGGTTGCGATTAAGTTCAATGATATCGTCCATTGGGTTCGACCAAGTGTCGTTGCAGCCTGGTACGGACCCTGCCATGGTGAGGTATTGAGTTGCTGGCAAACCAGTCGATCTGACATCGTAGCCTGTCGCGCCAGTGAAGCTCATGTAGGCTGTGGCGCTGAAGAGAGCACTGCCGATCGTGCTGAAGCCGCCAAGAATATTACCAGAGCCGCTCACTACCATTGCTGCAGGGATCATATATCTAGTATCCGGTTAGTCATAGGTTCAAAAAGATATGTTGAATGGTGTACATACTTCCGCTCGATGAACTTGTCATCCTTCCAGCTACCTAAAAGTTCAACCTTGTCTCCGTCCATCCGTACAGGAAACTTGGTGATACCAGCGTGGAGATCACAAGTTTGGATCTTCGTCTTTCCGTAGCAATTGTGGTCGTCCTTGTAAAGTGTCGCCAGCCGCAAAAAGGATCCATCTTTCATTGAGTACACCGAGTAGCCGGTGAATTCCGAAACGTTGACCTGAAAGAAAGCTGCTCCGTTCATAGCCTGCTTCAAGTCTGTTCCGACGGTGATGTTGTAGTCCTTAGTCGTCTCAGAACAGTTCACTTGGAAACCGAAACCTTCGACAGTTGTTGTGCAGTTGGTGCAGGATGTGTCAAAGGCAACCATGTCGCTGCGACGGCTGTAGCTGTGGGCGATGTCGCTAAAGTTCTTGGTGAGAAGCGATGTGGAATGGGTGCGACCTGTCATGATACAGGCGTAGTCGCCGGGTAGTTCTCGGGCGATATGGAAGTTTGTTGTTCCTTGTAGTCCCTCGTAATAGTTTGCTGTCGCAGAGGCTCGTTGCATGAGTGGACCACGCATGACGGACAGTGTCATCAAAATGGATGCTATATCGTGTCAGCACTAACGGATTAAGCGATTGGCGTAGCTATCTTACCTATGCCCAAAGTCTTTGACTTCCAGGTAAACAGATTAATGGCAGCCTGGATAATGCCTGTCGACGAGCCATACACAGCTTGCAGTTGTTGTAACTAGAACCGGTTAGCAAAGCTCGTTTATCACAACGTCGGTACCTACTGTGACTGGTTTACCCGCAGTCCTCCAATACGAGATAGCCGCCCCCTCTGTAAAAGCGCATGCAAGAAATGCACCCGTTAAGGCCGACGTCAACGCTAGCCAGACGGTCGGCTGGATATGCTCGTCCCAATCGGAAACAGGCACTCCGTCACTGTATCTCAGTATCAGAACAGCCGCCATGGTTCCTATCAGAGCGAGCAACCACATGCCAAGGCCGCGATACGGGAATCGCGTCCAGAATCCGGGGAGCCACGGCTGGCTCAGTCTCGCGTACTGCGCCGCAAACGGTGTAGGGAGATCCTCGAGCCGGTGCCATGACTTCCTATCGCCGTCGCCGCCGCCAGATTTGCCGCCCATGAACTCATCTTTCAAGGGCCACACCGATGGTGATGCGAAGTTGTTTTGTTCTAGCATTGTTCAAAATTGAAGGAAGCGCGACTTGGCTTGGCGCTTCATGCAATCAGTCAAACAAACAGAGATAAATACGAGGAAAGGAATGTGAAGAGTGGATAACGAAGGAGACAACCTCGAACCGCCAGGGGTTCTTTTTGGAAAGGAAGTGACAGACGGAACACGAAAGTCTAGAAACAAAGTGAATGAACTGGAGGTGAAGGAAAGAATTCTTCTGTTTCATCCCATTCTCCCCCAGTCTAGGGAAACCAAGTGCCGCCTCGCATAAATGGGACTAGACCAGGGGAAACCTTGTCTAGCGAATCAAACTTGGACATGTTTGTCAAATATGGAGATCTCTATCATCAATACGAGAATTAGCGTCTTTGACTGACTTCATAGCTCCGCTACTTGTGGATTCGATAAATCGCCGACTCCGGAATAAATTGAGATCTTCATCCAGTCGAGAGGAGATTAGCATCTGTAACTCTGTAACTCTACGGATACGGATGTGTCAATTTGTTCAGCGGGCTGATAGTTTGGCAAGTATCCGTAGACAGGGCTGACAGTTCATCATTGACAACACTATCCCTGCCGCGATTCCGTTTGTTTGTTTCAACCCAAACGTCCGGGAATTCTTGACCATCGTCCACGTTGTTTATCTCACGACTTGACCGTCCTTTTGTTGTTGTTGCATCCTTGTGGATCGACCCCCGGATTAGCTCGTCCAACTCATGCCGGTAATTATTTCCGAACAGCCGCCGGCAACAGGGCTGCATTGTATAATACAATTGCCGTGTAGCAAATATCGCGGTTGAGCCTCTTGTTGGCTCAGTGGCTCGATTGAAATGAACAGCGATAGGGCGATGTCACATAATCGTTCGGATACAACGTTACCGTTGAGTCGTAAATGGCAAACCTTGTTGTGTTTACACTAAAGATCTGCATCATATAGATGTTATAGATAGTAAATGACGAGGAATGGTTCAGGAATAAACCGAAACATCCGGCTGGCCTGACTACGAAGCCCAACACATGGCTTCTCCCAGGTACCCAAAATACAGTACCAAACGTCTCGTTATTCTTGAATAAACTCAAGCAAAGCCTTCTTCAAGCTCTCCCTGTCCTCGTACATCATCCAATGACCCGCATCCACAGCCTTGTCAGTGTACCCGGCAGCGGCAAACGGCTCAGTGTTCATCCTCTGGTACTCGGGTCGCGTAATTTCATCCTGCGTACCACCAATAGTGAGCACAGGAACTCGCAGAGTGCGATCTTCATCAGTCAAGCCAGCCTCATCCTCGACATTGACGCCGCGGAGGAGGGCCTTGTAGTAGTTCATTGACCCTACTGTCGCGTTTGGCTTGCTGAATTCTGCCAGCCATTCCGCTCTATCTTGCTCGGTCATGTACTTCGGTAACGGAGTTATGATGTTGTTGTTGAGCCATGTCCGGGCTGAACCCAAAGCACCGAGATTATCGATCCACTTGAGATTTTCAGTCGGGAACACCAGGCTGAAGAATGATTCGAGCTATGAGCTATCAATAACGAAAGTCTATTTTCTGAGTGGTGTTGCTTACATGTGATGCGGCCAGGGTTGGTGCATCGAGCGAGTTGAAGAAGTACCAGTAACCAAACGACATCTTTCCATGCTCTTTGAGGCCGTTTGCGTTAATAGCATCAACATCTATCGGAATTCCAGGTGGGTTATATCCGGTCGAGAGAAAGACAAGCTTCTCGAATCGATCCGGGTGCCAGACAGCGAGACGGGACAAGACACCGGCTCCCCAATCATGGCCAAGTCCAATGACCTTGTTCAGCCCTTCTTTGTCTAGGATTTCTTTTATGTGTTTGCTTATTCTCTTGAGGTTGTAGGCTTCGACTTCCAGTGGTTTATCGCTGTCTCCATATCCGAGACAGTCTGGTGCAACGACACCATAACCTGCTGCGGAGAGGTCTTGGATTTGGTGCTTCCAATTATGCCGCGTGGCGGGGTAACCATGGATGAGAAGAACGGTTGCCTTACTTTCCTTTGCCGGTACGGTGTCGTAAGTGTACTTTAGCCCATCTGTTGTAGTCAAGGTTTTGGTTTGTAGATTGGAAACCATGATGGCTGTTGTTCAAGCAGATGAAGTTTGAATGAGTTGGGCAAGGTTGGTGAGAAGATATCTGGTTCAAGAAAACAGAAGTATTGCGGCCGTGCTTGTCTTATAAGTGCATCATGCTGTGACCAAATCGCACCTTTCTTAGATGATTAGCCCGATCAATATGCAGGTGGTTTGTCATCACCAAGATGAACCTGAAGCTGATTAGTTGGCAGCTCGGTCCGGAATTTTCGTCTCAATACCCATACGAGCGACACCAGTAAAACGGATGGATATCCCGCTCGCTCACTGCTCATATTTGGGTTTATTTGTAAGCGTTTTGAGGGAATTAATCGAATTGGGTTGATAATCATCGTTGTGCACGAAAAGCGACAGGGATATCAACTAAGCATCATTTTAACCACTGTCTGGATGTTTGGCTTGAGAAGACTTTTTGATGAGAACAATGGTGTCAGCCATTGAGCATAAGTCACCTTGGTATCGACCCGTGTTAGCTGGACTCTGACTACCTAGGTAGTTTTGAGTTGAAGAACTGGAAATCCTGCTGCTCTTTATTGATGCTTCAGTTACCCTGTGGTGGATGAGAAATAATAAGGCTTATCGGTCGATAGTGTCTTATCATATCTTATCAACCCACATCTTATCTTATCTCGGCGTCATTGACATCATAGCTGAACTGAACCCATCTTTGGGACGTTGTCTAAAGCTACTTTAGCTGTCCAGGTTCTCGGGATATCGACTCTTTACCTTTTTTTCATTGAAAGGACGTTACTTCCCATCACAGCAATGTTTCCACGATAAGCCCCCGAACAATCTCGTCCAGTAATGTTCCACCGATAAGCCAAACCGAGCCAAGTCTCGCCAAGTGCTGCCCAGAACTTTACCCAAGACTCTAGGCGCAATTGCAACAATTTCCATTGGCTCAAAAGATAACCGGTAATTAAGCCTCTTTGCTGGGCGCCGTCATCCACCAGAATGAAAATCAGGGCACGCGAAGACTTGGCTGCTGCTGGGCTACGTAGTCGTTGCAGAGTCGATACAACAACTTTACTGGCGATTTAAGGTTATGTTTAGTGTTGAGTTGTTCAAAACGCTTGGTATTCTTGGCGTCGAAAGATGCTGACGTACGACGATTTCTGGGCATGTAGGGTGTTGAGACTATGTAAATTTACTGCTGCCCCCTGGTAGGGATGCAATTCTTTTCCCATCTTCTGCTGTCTTTCACCAGTACTCTCAATTAGACCACTTCAACTGTTTATCTCAGTCTGCCCTGCAATGGCTGTAGCCCATCGCCATCGCAAATCCGTTGCCGCAGATCACCCTGTCCGTTCCTCCCAAAACGTCGAATTCCTCACCGATAAAGAGATCTCCGACTTTCTCGACGACCTCGACCACGATAACGATGGACACATAAACTACGAAGAAGTCGAGCGAAAACTCGACCAGGAACATGCCAACCTAGTCCCCAAGCCGAGCGCCCACCATGTCATCAGCACAGACCACAGCGACGATGACCGCACTCGCCATGCCTTTCTGCGAAGGATGATGGGTGATTCAGGTGTGGATCGAATCCCGAGAGATGAGTTTGCTAAGATGGTGAAGGAGTGGAAGATTCCATCGCTGAAGCAGGCTAAGAAAGAGGAAGAGGAGGATAAGAGTTATATCAAGAGACTGCCAGGTTGGAGACGAATTCGTTCGTACTGGGCCGTTCACGGGCCTGAGATTGTGTTTCTTGGTGTTGTCATCAGTATGCAGTTGGCCTTTGGAATATGGCAACTGGTCAAGTACCAGACGACGCCAGGTTACCGCGCTGCTTTTGGCTGGGGCGTCGTCATGGCTAAGACCTGTGCTGGAGCTTTGTACCCGACCTTCTTCTTTCTGATTCTCAGCATGTCGCGATACTTCTCTACGTGGCTGCGTAGGTCGTACCACATTTCGCGATTCTTCAATTGGGATCTTTCGCAGGAGTTCCATATCAGGATATCTTGCGTTGCTATCCTGCTTGCGACTTTGCATGCTATCGGGCATTTAACTGGATCATTTGTTCATGGCAGCGATCCCGCGAATGAGGATGCGGTGGCAGAGGCACTTGGTCCTGACAAGGTTCCCCGTCCTTACATCGATTATGTTCGGTCTCTACCGGGCTTTACCGGTATCACTGCTCTTGGCCTCTTTTGGATACTCTGCCTCCTTAGTATCCCACAAGTGCGACGGTGGAACTATGAGGTCTTCCAACTTGGACACTTGCTCATGTTTCCCATCATTGGTCTCATGATGGCTCATGGAACAGCAGCGTTGCTTCAATGGCCCATGTTCGGTTACTTCCTCGCCTTCCCCACGCTTTTGGTCCTCGTGGAACGCACTGTCCG
Organism: Fusarium cerealis; assembly: GCA_019055205.1. Taxonomy (NCBI): domain Eukaryota; kingdom Fungi; phylum Ascomycota; class Sordariomycetes; order Hypocreales; family Nectriaceae; genus Fusarium; species Fusarium cerealis. The sequence goes on along the minus strand of JAHKOV010000041.1, from coordinate 127,225 downwards.
CGTCGGACTAGGATTCCACCGCATCAAAGCGACCATGAAGGTACTCGACAAGGAGACTGTTGAAATCACTGCGATCATCCCCAGTGAGCGGCTCTGGAAGTATAAGGCTGGCCAGTATATCTTCCTGCAGGTTCCCAAGATCAGCTTCTTTCAATGGCATCCCTTCACCGTGTCCTTTTGTCGAGGTAACAAGATGATGCTGCACATAAAGACTGACGGCAACTGGACTGCTAAACTCCGTGAGCTTGGGGGTGATTCTGGAGAGTCAGAGATTGAAGTTGGCATCAACGGCCCCTTCGGTGCACCTGCTCAACGATTCTACGACTTCAACCACTCTATCATCATTGGAGCTGGTATCGGTGTCACGCCCTTCTCTGGTATTCTTGCCGATCTACAGTACAACGACGATCTCGACCATGGCGGCCCGAACCACGAAGTTGATCATCACCGCCACGACTCTGAAGAGACTGCTATTCCACCAGCTGCTCGTCGATCAGACTCAAGTAGTAGCGAGGAAGCGACGACCAGCGATAACGTTCCCGAAACACCCACACGGCAAGGAAGTGTCGGTCCCGATCTCATCAACAAAGAGAAACAGCCCCAAGCCGATAGAGCAGGCACCTTTGCAGAAGACTACCGACGAGTAGATTTCCACTGGATGGTCCGTGAACGAAACTACCTCCTCTGGCTGTCTGACCTTCTCAACGATGTATCCATGAGTCAAGACTGGCATCGCGAGCATGAAGATAAACCCCATCTGGACATCCGCATCAACACACACGTAACAGCCAAACAGAAGAAGATATCGACTCACGTATACCGTTGGCTTTTGGAGATGCACCGAACAGATGAACATCCTGCTTCGCCGCTTACAGGTCTTCTTAACCCAACGCACTTTGGTCGGCCTGACTTTGATCTCATTCTGGACGAGCATTATGAAGAGATGCTCAAGTTTCGGACGAGTAAGAGGACAAGTACAAGGGATAAAGAGGATGAGAATTATGAAGAGGATGAAGAACTCAAGGTTGGCGTGTTTTATTGTGGTGCGCCTGTTGTGGGTGAGATCCTGGCGGATAAGTGTCGTGAGCTTACGCTGCGGGGGTGGCAGGATGGAAGTAAGTTGGAGTATCACTTTATGATTGAGGTTTTTGGATGAGGAAAGACTGCTTTAATTATTTTGTAATAGTACACGAGTTGGGACGAATAGAATGGCTAGTCAATTATGATGGTTACGATGATCACATAGATTGAGTACGTGATGTGTCAAGCAGCCCCTTCAACTACGTTGGCTCGAAGCCTTAGATTTTGAAAGCATAACTGGCCTTGGCTGTTTCAATATGTGAGATAAATGAACTAGTTATTTATAAACTATGAGTAAAAGACTTTTTAGTTGCTTGGCTGAGCTATTCTGCGCTGTTGAGACATCCTTTGAAGAATGAGGAGAGCTCATTGGCATTTGTTAGAGCAAGAACACGAGAGACATCTGCATCAAAGTCAGCATGAGAGTGATAACCCGAGTCGAACCAGAAACTCACATAAGTCAGGTCGAACGACGACAATGGCACCTTGCTCGGGGTTGATGCCGTACTTAGAAAAGGCTTCACCACATCCCAGCATGTACGGGCTTATGTCATCAATAAAGACTCTATGGACATCTGCTTTTGTTAGCAAATTTCTGACAGAGTCAATGAGGTATGTCAGCTTACTCCGTAACGAGAACGGGCCCGACTTGGGGAAGAAGACTTCTGGTAGCTGGTCAATCTCGATCGTCTTGCGATCTGCTTTGATAACGAGGGTGTTGTTGAAAACCTTGTCTGCAGCGTCTGCAGATGGAGAAAACTTCTTGATGAGATTCTCGAGTTCAGATGCGACCTAAAAATATTAGCTAAATGGGTAACAAGCCAGTAGAATAAAGCTCACCTGAGGTAATGTATCCTTGATAGCATCTCCGGAGCAAAAGGTCAAGATGTGCCATCGTCCATCCGCAGCGAGGACACTGTTTAACTGCAGTGGCTTCGCATCGGAGAGTCTCACTACCGGTGCACTTGGGAACCTCATCCCCACAGTCAAACCGGACGCAATGCTTTCATCATTCTTATTGATGCATGTGAGGATTGATGGCTCGTACTTTGTAGCCATACCAGCAGTGTAACGTCCAGCTTCGACAAACTTATCACGGAAGTCTTTGGCCGTAATTCCATTCTTCTTTCGGTAGTCTGACGAAAATAGTTTGCTGAAGGAGCGGTCGAACTCGATGAGCTTCTCTGCTGTTTGTTGTCGCTCAAGAACGTATGTCTCCAGTACCGAAGGTGGTGCTCGGCCAGTAAGGACATGGGCCATCTTCCACCCAATATTGAAGCCATCTTGCAAGCTGACGTTCATACCCTGGCCAGCCTTGGGTGAATGTGTATGGCACGCGTCACCCGTTAAAAAGACCCGGTAGTCTTTAGTGAAGTGATCAGCGAGACGTTGACCAATTACGTATGCCGACCACCACGCCGTATGGACGACATCAATGTCGTAAGGTGCGAATATTCTCTTGACTTTGTTAATGAGACTTTGCTCTGTGACGTCTCGGGCTGTAGTGCCAGGTAGTTCGATGTAGAACCGGACAAGCTCATCACCTTCTCGAGGGATGATCATAAGGTTTCCATCGTTTTTGCTAATGAGCATGGCCTTTTTGCGAATGTCGGGAAAGTTGGTGATTGGGTAGACGTCCATGACTCCCCAGACTGAGTCGCTTGAATCGCCAACCATTTTGAAGCCCAGAGCCTTTCGGACTGTACTATGAGCGCCATCACATCCCTGTCTCAGTCAGTATTGCAGAGGTTGTAAATTGTTGTGATGACTTACGATAGCGTACTTGGCTCGGCAGCGAAGTGTTCCCCCACCGTGGTTAGCGATGACTTCAATAGGAAACTCGTCCCCATCATCCACCATATCCACACTCTCAACTTGGGAATTGTACAAGACTCCACTTGTCCCATCCCCTCTCAGCCGAATGATCTCTTGCAGCATCAAATCATTGATTCTTGCTTGGTTGAGGATAACATGCGGTTGGTGGCTCAACCCCTCTTCAGTGTCATAAGCGAGATCCTTCCTCTTCAAAGTACCGTCTGCATCACTTGGTGACCAAAAAGCTACTTCTCTCACATGGTATGCTTCTTCCAATAACCGAGCAGAGATACCCAAGTTCTCAAAAATCTCAACAGTGCGACATTGAACACCGTCTGCTTGACCAATCTCGAGGGGACCAGGTCGTTTTTCGAGGATCTTGAAAGAGATTCCGAAACGGGCTAGTAGAACGGCTGCTGTGAGCCCGGCTGAACCACCACCGCAGATGATAACTTGGACTTTTTCGGATTCCATTGTGTAAGTGGGCTTGACTAGTAGGATGATACGTAAATGTGAATGGCTTATCAGGTTGTTATATCCTGGGCGTATTGATGGATGTTGCTGTTCCGGACCACTCGGAGCATGGCGGGCTGACGAGGTGGGGTCAGAACGGCAAATGTCGTCGGCATCCGCGTTCCACGGAGGAGAAACATGCTCGGATGCAGGCAACGGAAAACATTACCATGCATTTTCTCGAAATTGAACACAGGTATAAAACTGTCAAAAAGACGCATATTAGGTAGCTAAAGTAACTTGTTCTTCTAACTCTGGCCGGATATTATGTAGTCTAGACTATAAATAGAAGTGATTGATATGGTAAGATTGGATAACTTTCCTTCGCACTAATGTCACCGGTATTCAATCTCACGGGAATATATGGTAGGCTACCCTCCTATAATAGCTATACAAATAGAACCGTCAAAGGTGATAGTTATGAGTCCCATATCTTGTACAATACTTCCATCAGCGGCTGTGGCGACGTCTCATCTTTAGTCTCCTTTTGCTCTGATACATCAGCGATAAACCACCATGTCCACGGGTGAGCTGGAATCCCCCAAGTATCACCGAACCTTGCAACAAGATAATAACAAAATTCTTGCTTACCGCTGGCTACTTCTCGTCTTTCCTGCCCCCCGTCAAGTATTGCCTCCCATTCAATACGAGTCCCGGTGAGTAATGAGCGTAAAAGTGATTCTGAGACTTTATCCCCGCCTTCTTCCGCGTAGTCTAACCAACCTTCATCCTCGTAGCTCCCCTGATTTTTCCAATGCTGAATTTTACGATAGCTGGCCATAACTCGTAGGGATGGAGTTGCGCCTTCAGGGAGACGAGGCTCATAGGAATTGTCATTCGAACGTGGGTCCATAGTATCAAATGCGATCGAGTGAAGGACAATCTGAAACGCTGTTGCAAGATTGATAGTATAACAGCAAGTCGAACAATAGCCGAACAAGTGAAAATTCACCTGATGAGACATTGAGAGAATGCTGTTTTTCTCCCGGTCGGTAATAAGCAAGATGGGCTGGTTCCAGTCTTCTACGACAGGGAAAGCGAGCGCAATCTCATGCAGTATCGCCCGAACCAACGTCTTAAACTCCTTATCCAGTAGATTGTAATTGAATCCAACACAGTTGCTGAGGAACCAGGAACACGTAAGACGTTGTAACTCCTCTAGTGATTCTCCAGTAACAGCTTTTAAAGAGACCATGCTTTTTTCCACTTCACTAACGACTCGGAGACGAGTGAGAATCTGTTTCGTCAAAGTAATTACCCTCATGGCAAGATCGACATCGTCATCTGGACCTATTTCCCTCCACTGATATTTCGCTGAGAGGCCACGAAATATGGCAGGCAACGCGCTCAAAAAGTCTTTCGGATAAAGGTTTTCGATGAGTTTTTTCATGAAAGGAGTGCTGGTTATTTTGGCTGCTGAGGCCAGAAACTCATTCCTAATAGGATCGTGGTTGAATATAGACTGCCCACTACATGACCAAATGGGGTGGTCAAATTGCATTCCACCAAAGTGCCACTCGATAAATTTGTGGAAGATAATGTTGTGGTAATAATTCTTGCTCTCAAGTAGAGTCAAGTTCTGCATAATACACTCCATAAGGCTGTCCCACGGTGGATTTGTGAGATACATCTTGTTATTCGTAACATGAATGTGGCCAGTGGGAGGAGGTATCTCGGTAGAGTTGATGATAAAGGCGCGACTGAGAACCATGTCGGACCCAGCCAACCGGGCCTTCACTTCCTCTTCAGACCACCCACAGGCACCTAGAAGGGCAGCACCACTCACGGTATTGTCAAGGAAGTCAATGACGCATCGGTGGGCAAACCGTACTTGCGTGGTCCTATAAAACTTGTTAAGTTCTAGTACAGAGGTCGGATATGCAAGGAGATTTTGATCCTCCACTTCCAGAAGACCGTGGCAGAGAATACGGATCTCCTTCTTCGTTTTCAAACACAGTCTTTCCATTTCATCAAAGTCCCAAATACGGTCCCGATCAAGTATAAACTCCAGCCCTCCCTTGTCTGCAGCAACTGCAAAGTCGAGTACCGAGTTATGGTGGGGAGCATAATCATCTACATCATGCGCTAGCTTGAAGTATCGGGAGGCAGCAGCTTTATAGCTGGGTAGCTCACCATCATCGCCAGATCGTTCCCACATTTCACGCACCAAGTCAATCAAGTCTTTTGGCATGTGGTCAACTCTCTCGATGAGGCCTTCGATGTTGTTGCCAAGACGAGCTGCCCGCGCGACAGAATCAACGACAAGCGCTACCCACAAAAAGACGCCAGAAGCCCTGAATGTTATTGACTGGAGAAGCTTCGACCGATCGTCCGGCTTACTAAAAGTCAAGCCTCCAAGGCGGGTATCGGCAAATTGATGAATATCCTGCCGGGTAAGCTCATGTAGCTGTAATCTCTCAATACCATGGAAGTAATTAATGAACGTGTACTCTTCCCGACTAGATACACACATCTTGACGTCTTTGACCTGGCTCAAAAGGTCAAGTATGTTTGGTCGCCTAGGAAGTGTTAAAAGCTGCCTTTCAAGGTCCTCACACTCATCTAGGCCATCTACGATGAGAAGGAATGGCTCTGCTGCAGTTTCGAGTACCCAAACCAAGGTAGCCTCTAGTTGTTCTAGATCCCAATCAGCATGTGACCACTTGTGTCGCACTTCGGGCATATCCTCCCACATCCGTTGTGAGAGCTCAACACTTTCCAAAAGAACCTGGTGAGTCAGAGATAGAAAGAAGCCTTTGAGACTTCTTTCCATAACACTACCAGCTTTCCAGAAATAGTGAGATATAATGTTGACATTGGGGCGCCATCTGGCTAGTTCCTTTTTCGTACCGGGACTGGTGGCAATGAACTTCATGAGTGTGCTTTTCCCAGATGCAGGTTTCCCACTAATCCAGAACATCTGAGGCTCGGACCCTAACCAACGAGCAAAAACTGTTTTCTCTGGTGTACTCCTATCCCCACCCTCACCCTCACTGATAGCAGGATCATCATCCGTTCTCCTGGCATCGGAGTTCCGTTCCATCTGTTCATGACCATTTTGGCCGTTATGAGAGCTCGTTCTGTCAGAAGAAGAACTCTCATCGTCTGAAGAGCTTCCGTCATCCCAAGGTCGCCTACTAGAAAAAATCCATTCAAAAGTCCTGGGGAAATTCTTGACAACCTGGTTTTTCCGGCCGTTCATTTCGGGATATCTGAGGCTAGCTAGGATTTGATCATGCCTTGCCTGTGCATTTTCAGTCTTGCTTCGGTATGCTAGATCATCCTTGATGACAGAGGTAGACTCGGAGATGTGTGAATGGAGTTTATGTTCCGTGACAGAAAGGTGATGCCCAAGAGTACCACGAGTCTCTTTGTGTTGATTCGAGATATGACTCTTCGTCTCGATGGTCTTTTGAGACACCAGCAGTGAAAGGTCTGTGTGCCCCTGAGCTATCCTTTCGATCATATGCTGCTGGGTAGCGTCGAAGGTTTTGAAACTGTCTTGCGCTAAAAGGGCTGTCGCATCTGTTTGATTGCATACACGACCTATCAGTCGGGTTTGAAGCAGTTGTTGATACCGGTCAAAGTTCTTCTCGAGATCCTCCAGCTCTTTACCGCGGAACAAAGTCTTGATGCCACTCTTAGCAATTCTGAGTTTGCCGCTGAAGCCCTTCCTGGATCTTTCGTCTACTGATAGTTTCTGAAAGTAGGTTTGGAGTATTTGGAGACCTTTGTAAGCTTCCTCTCCCACCTTGATGATCTCTTTTTGGTCGCCTGCCGGAGAAGTAATTCCTGAAAGCTCCCTTCTCATATCTTGATAGCTTTTTGACGCGTCGGTAAGATATGCCTCTAGCTTCGCATCTGGTGTTCCATTCTCACGGACGTAACGGTAGACATGGAGGGCGTCTTTGCCAAACGTTACTATTTGCATAACGTTGCAAAGAATGCCGATGCCGGCTAGTGCCTCGGCTCCCGACATGTTTGCTCTGTCGAGGGATGCTTGTTGCCTTGTAGAGTTTGAGTTGATCAACAAAGAAGCGGGGTCAGTTAGGTGCAGCTGAGAGTATTACTACCACCCTAATAAGCGAGCATTTACTTAATGAAGGAATAATCGTATGTCTGACGAGCCAGTTATATACCCTGCAACCCATCAGGACGATATCCATTTTTGGTGGTTAATGCAACTTTAGAGACAATATTGCCTTTCGCTTCCCTGAATCAAGAGTCATCTCTGCAAAGATATAACGAAAACATTCATAGAAAGTAGGGCACAGAAGCAACCTCATTTTCGTACAATACAAAAGCACTGCTCAGAAGCAGGATGATTTCTATATTTCTTCTCGTCAAACTAGAGGCTGTCGTCGTAGCAGGAGCAAGTTTATAGACATGAACAGGGATTCGAATAGCGTGGCTGGCATGGCATTTCAAATTAATCAGTACCGGGGACAATTTTAAACCTTTGTTCTACACATGCGTCCATCCTCAGCAATATCCCACTGTTCGCTTCCAACTGCCACCGTAGCGTAGAACAAATGTTTCGGATCATACTTCTTCTTGATCTGCAGAAGTTTACCGTAGTTGGCGCCATAGAAAGTGTCCTGCCAGTCTGGCTGTTGGAAATCAGCCTCGTTTATATACGCTCCAGCACCTGGTGTCGCGGCCTCAATAACAGGTTGAACAACTTCGGTCATCTTCCTCTGAGCGGCCAGCATTTCTACCCAGGGAGCTTCGTTATCCCAAGGAAGAGTCAAAGATACCATTACAAGGGAGTCTCGCCATTGGGGCAGGACCGAGTTACCACTATTAGCACCAAACTTTGATACGTTGAGTCCGACACCGATATAGGTGACTCCCATTTCGGCCAGCTTTCGTGCGGTTGGTGCAAACGTATCGACCTTGTTGCGAGGTAGCAGCCGTCCACCAAATATCTGAGTTCCGATCTGAATATTGCCAGCAGGCAGAGGTCCCCAATAGTGGTCGTAATGCTCGTAGTAGCTCGAGAAATTGGTAAAGGTTGGTTCGAACTTGAGACCCAGAGCGGCCAGAGAATCAGCCAAAGGTTTGAGGATTTTCTTGACCTCTGCTTCAGTTTTACCATAGGCTGTCAAAGCGGGGATTTGGAGGAATGAGCTGCCGAAGAAGTAAATGATCATGACACCCGAGTCAACAATCTTGGGAAGAGCGGCATGGAAAGCGTCAATAGCATCGTAGATCAAGTCTGGGTGACCTTCAGGCGCTGTGATAAGAAAGCTGGCGCCGCTGACCTTGGCTTCTGGGTGAGCTTGCACTGTGGCAGAGACTACTACTCCATAATTTCCGGAGCCTGCGCCGCTGAGAGCCCAGTAAAGGTCACTGTTCTGGCTTCTGTTTGCTTTGACCAGCTTTCCTTCAGCAGTAACAACCTCGAACTCAAGAGTGTTATCTGCCGCCAGGCCGAAGTTGGTGCTCAAGGCAGAATGGCCGCCACCTTGGGTATATCCTCCGACAAGACCCACAGATGGACATTCTCCAGTCACGACGACAAGACCCTTGGCATGCGCAGCAGCTAGAGCCTCGAAGCCTTGAACTCCTGCGCCGACTTTGAGGGCCTTGCCTTTGTAGTGATTGTCTTTCCAATCGATGACCTCGGTGCCTTTCAAGTAGTGAGTCCAGACAGAAAGAGCTCCTGCGCCGGTTGAACGACCGAGGTAGTCATGGCCTGTATTGCGAATAACAAAGCGAATGTTCTTCTTCTGGGCAAACTTCACGGCAGTGGTAACATCTTCAGTCGATGTGACATTAACGGCATATCGGACGTAGTTACCCAGAGTACAGGGCTTCTCTCTGGGTTGGAAGGGATCGCAACTTTGGTTAGCGAAGAGAGGTGCCATCATAGATGAAGACGACTGGGTACTACAAAGCGTCAGAACGAAGCAGTCAAAACGGGATTGGTCATGTCTTACTGGACTGAGGAGTAGTGCCATTCGCTCTGCAAATTCTTACACTCTTCGGCATTGTAGGCGGGATCATGACAAGGGCTACCCAAGGGTACAGTGGCCACCAAACGACCTCCGACAGTACTGTTGAGACGACTCCATTCGGCATCAGAGGGCCAACAAGAGTCGCCAGGAAAGCATTTGCAGCTTTCCTTCGCTGCGGCATTGGAGCTGGTGGCCAAGGCCAGCAACGAGCTGATGAGAAATTTGCGCATCCTGGAGCGTTACACAGGAAGTGCTTTCAGGGATACAGGCCTAGTATGCCAGCGAGTGGTGTTTATATAGCGGTTTTAGTGTACAACTGAGATCCCATGGTTCCCCTCTTACAGGGCCTGGGGTCACCACCGACATGCCACATTAATTGGCTATTGCAATGGTTTTTGGCCTATCCGTAGTTGGCACATATACCGAGTCCTAGCCTAGTGGGGAGATTCTAGTGCTGACAGTCAGGGATCAACGAAATGAGTCTGATTGACGAGACATTGCCACAGGAGATCAACATGGCTGCAATTAGTGTTAGTCTCAACATTAAGTTCTGGCAATTGAAGCCTGACAACAATCCATATTGTGCAGTAATCCGATCCAACTAAAAACAACTACAGATTCCTGAAGCACTTTAACAATCTGTCAAAAGGTTTGGCAGGGAGTGAAACACCTGCCTATAGAGGAGACATAGCCGAATGGAATGCTGGATTCACCGCCTGGATGTAGTTCACAGGGTTACATCTATCTAAATTCTGTTCCCATGTGTTCCTGCATGGTACTGGACTATTCTTAGTCCCTTGTCATACGCGAGGGCAGTATCGTAGGACAAATTTCTCATTTGAATGAACCCTTTCCTTCATAAGGTGTATTGCCTGGTTTAATTTGATCAACCTTCAACCGCAGCTATCCCCTCATCATCCCTTGCAAGCTTGGCTTGATTAAACGCATCGTCCTCTGAAGGTAACTGTAGATTGACAACTGTAATAGGTGCCGCAGTGACCTTCAACTCTCCATCACCTTCAACTGCCAACACATGGCCTCCAGCCTTTTTATCTGCCGACAGGAAGTGGAGGTGATCGCCTGCGACACTGATACCCTGCATGAAAGTGGGTGATCGAAAACCAATGATGGTACCCTTGATATCGCTAAACGTATGCGATGCTTGACGCTTTCCAAGCTCAGCGAGACTTTCGCCAGGTGATTGTTGTCCTCCGACGGTTCGTACAGTGACTGATTTGAAGGTGCCCTCTACTCTGAAAGCGACGTAGTGGTTTTTTGTTCCTGGCAAAAGGTCTGATAGAACCTCAGCGAGCGAATCTTTGGTGTTTAATTCTTTGGAGATTGTCGCCGTGGGCTGATACTCAGTGATCATCGCAAAAGGCGCTATTTGCTCTGCGCAAGCGTCTTTATCGAGCGCGACAACTGATCCATCAGGCTTCATATCGTAAAGGACACCATCAAGGATAATCATTTCGCCGACCATGTGTCGAAAGGTTCCCAGCCCATGGTCTCCATGCTTGAGAAGGTCAGAAATGGTGATGCCTGTCTCGGCGACTCCATCCATGAGGGCTGAGACAACTGAGTATTGGAAAAGGTGATTGGACGGCATTTTCGGTGTGAGGAAACAAGTGAGACAAGTCGATGGAGGTCTGGAATTTGGTGTAGGGATGTTGAGTTGGTTGGGATGAGAAGACAGCGCTGTGTTTGGTTCAGAAAGTTGCTTCTCATGTGGGGGGCAGTCTAGCCAATTGTGAGAGTGTCTTTAAAGTGAAGACGTCATTTAAAAGAGTCACGACTGACAGTTGGAAGTGGATGCCACATACCCTGACCTGAACAGTAGATGCAGTCTGAATTGGGCCATGATAACACTTCAGATGCGAAGGCGACAATCTGCTTCTGACCCAATTGTGCCGTTGACCGTTAATGTGTAACTTGTTCACCCATTTCAGGTAGAATGTTCAAGTCAGACATGACTTCAGAATGTCTCTCTTCCCCGCAACTCTGTTCATTCAGCTCGCCACGTCTCACCACATTCAGTCAATATTGTTACGCCAACGTCTCGAGGAAGCCAATGAAAGGAATGTGATATTTTTCAGCTATGTAAGCCCGCATACAGGACTTCAGTTGTATGAGGAGATGGCCGTCACCGAATATGAAGTATAAGAACCACTTCATCACTTGATATAATGGAGAATTGGATGAAGAATCACAGTTCTTTCAAAACAATAAACTTTTGGATCTATTCTAGTGACAAAAATGGCTATCCGAGCTGAGCATCTACCCGCGCTCCCACTGGAGCCACTCCCAGAGATTCCATCTGGTCTTCGTATTGCTTACGCCCAGCACCTCCTCAACAAGCATCTTCGCAAGCTGCGCGCCAAGCTCAACGAAGATGTAGAATTCTCTGAGCCACTGCCCCAGAAACGATTTTCCCACTCAGCTCCATCTGATGGTGACCCTCTATCGGAAATTCCTGAGTACAAAGGCCGTGTCGCAATTGTCGGCGCTGGTGCTACGGGCCTGTACCTTGCCATGATGCTCAAGTATCTCAAGATCAACAATGTGGATATTTATGAAGCTTCGGATCGCATTGGTGGACGGTGCTACACCTACAACTTCCCCGACGAGAAAGACTCTCCTCACAACTACTATGATATCGGAGCCATGCGAATTCCAGAAATCCCAGCCATGCAGTCGTAAGTAGATGCGACGCCCACCAGGTCTTTGCCGATACTGACATAAGTTACAGCACTCTGAATCTCATCAAGGAACTGAAGCTCCCCAAGGAGCCTTATGTCCTCAACGCTGGTTGCGAGCCACAAATGCATTATTATTCAAACGACCCTGCTGATGCTCCGAGGCATGTTCGCTATTATTAAGTGGATTCAACGACTAACATCAAGTAGTGGAAAGGCATACGAGAAGAGAATTGCCGACATTATTGCTAAGCTTGGCCAAAACTGGAACGAAGAGTTCAAAGCTTTGATCGATGGCGATGATGACAATTACTCCACCAGAGCTTGGCTCATGCACACAGATCCCAAGTGAGTGGCATTGTTCGCTACAATGAGTGTTGAGAAGTATTGACAATATCAAGGTTGACCTACGAACAAACAGAAGAAGCTGAGTCTGCCGAAACGTGAGTTCAAGAGCTATCATTCACTTCCATCCGCTAACTTTGGTAATAGGTCTACAGGTCTTTTTGATCAGGCATTCATAGAGTCGCTCTGCGACTACAGTGACTTTCAAGCCGCCAATGGAAAACCATGGTGGCGTCTCGAGGGAGGCATGTCTATCGTCACCGACAAGATGAATGAATGTATAGAAGACAAGAACTGGGCTCCTCACAATCCCATCTCACTCAAGGTCAAGACCAGCACACCAGTGGTGGCCATGTCAGAAAACGAATCAGGTGACAAGATAGAGGTATCCCTAGCTGGTGCAAAGAAGCCCGAAAGCTACGATATGGTCTTCAACACAACCGCGATGGGCCCTCTACAGCGCATGGACATCTCAGGACTCGTCCCCAGTTTTGGACTCCCTGATTACCAGAAGAAGATCCTCACTGGTATCCGCGCTCTCAGCTATGATCGTGCCTGCAAAGTGGCCATCAAGTTCAAGACGCGATGGTGGAAGGGCATGTACAAGTCTTCCAAGACCCACGACACCATCGGTGGCGTATCGGGCACTGATCTCGCGGTCAGCAACGTTGTTTACCCGTCTTGGGATGACGGTGATAAACCAGCTGTGCTTATGGTGTCATACAGCTGGGCACAAGACGCGACACGCATGGGAGCTCTCATCCCAGATTACTCTAAGCAGGATCCCTGTATTGATGACACGGTGGTTACACAGTCCTTGCAGGATCTGGTTAAACTCTGGTCCAAGAGTGATCCAACCATCACTGTCGACTTTCTCAGAAGCCAGTATGTCACACACCATGCCTATGCTTGGTCGCATGACCCATATACCGGCGGCGCATTTGCACTTTTTGGACCTGGTCAGTTCAAGTATATGTACCCAGAGTTCCAACACATTCTTTGTGGAGGCAAATTTGCCATCTGCGGAGAGGCCTTGAGTCCCCATCACGCTTGGATCTCTGGAGCTCTTGACAGCGGATATCTCACCATGGTCCGATGGTTAGCCCATCTCGGGGATCACAAGAGAGTCGACGCATTGAAGAAGGCGTGGTTTGGTGCTGGAAAAGACGAACATACTGCCGAGTATGACGAGGTTCTGATGTATTGGTCTGTCAAGCTGAGTGAGAAGGTCACGGAAGAGTTACGATGAGACCCTTGTCATCGTGTGTGAGGGACGGTTGTGTGGGCATTTACGATGGAACTTTCCGGGCTTTGTTCATTAAATTGTGTGAGCTATCATATCTATAGCGCTTCCAAGAGACAACTAAATTGTACCCTGTCGGAAATACAGGAATTTGCTGACCAACTGGTGCTGGAATTGTGGTGGCCCTCAGGGTATCAGAAAAATTAAACACTATGAACATAAGAGACATAATTATCAGGGCATTTTATGCTTCTTAGACTACTTATTTCTATACCCTAAGGGTTAGGAGGCCAACTTTTCTGCTACCCACTAGGTGGCATCGAGAATTAGTTCCCGAAAGGATCGAAGACCTTGTCACGACCCCCGTATAAAATACAGAACTGTCAGCATGTCACATATGTCGGCACAATTTAGCGCATCTAGGACCAACATGCTTTCTCTAGTGATACCGATCTATCACTGACAGCACGTCAAAAACAGATCTAGACAGAGCGTTACATTCCATGCTGGCTAGTCTTGGCTCGACAATGGACCCTTGCAAGTTACGCCCCAAAGCGGCCCGTCTGTCCTAGTCCAGGAACGATTGCTGGAATGGGCTGGATCACTGTCGCCAAGAGGTGTCAGCACGACGGTGGGACTCGTCTGACCCTGAAGGATTCATCTCATTTCGTCAGCTTAGCTGTGGCACTTGCATGACCTTATAACAGTCATCTTGTCTCCTCAGCACAATTTTCCAAAATCTAAAATTCTTCATTCAACTCCCTTTTGTTGCCAACACAATCCCTAACATGAAGCTCGCTACAGTGTTCCGAAACATCGCCTTCCTGGCAGCCTCCGCCGACGCCTTCAGCCCTCGCGCCGTATCCACCCCCAAGCAAAAAGACCTCTGGGTACCGGAAGTCGGCGCGAAATGGGAGATCATCCTCTCTCAAGTCTTCAAGATCCCCAAGGGTGGTGCCACCAAGCTAGACCCTAGCGTTACCGTCTACGACCTCGATCTATTCGAGAACAGCAAGAACACATTCTCCGCTCTGCAAAAGGCTGGAAAGCACGTCATTTGCTACTTCAGTGCTGGGTCCTGGGAGGATTGGCGTGATGACAAGGATGAGTTCCCCGCTAAAGACCTAGGAAAGACCATGGATGGCTGGCCTGATGAGAAATGGGTCAACATCAGAAGTACCGCGGTCCGGGCTATCATGGCCAAGAGGATCAAGGTTGCCGCGGACAAGGGATGTGATGCTATTGATCCAGATAATATGGACGGCTACGTAAGTTGCACGACCACCAACTATGGACCTGTACTGATATCGCATAGCAAAATGACAACGGTCTCGGTCTCACGGAAGCCGACACAATCTCATACGTCAAATTCCTGTCCCAGGAAGCAGCAAAGTATAACATGGTCATGGGTATGAAGAACGGTGGAGACGTCACCGAACAGGTCCTCCCGTACGTTGCCTTCAGCATCAACGAGCAATGCATTCAATACAAGGAGTGTGGTCTATATGCGCCATACATAGAGGCGGACAAGCCCGTGTTCAACATTGAGTATCCCAAGGGCGCACCAAAGGTCAAGGCCAGCGACAAGAAGAGAATTTGTTCGACTACTGGTGCTGCTGCAGATTCTGAAGATTTCAGCAAGATTATCAAGAAGATGAACCTAGACAGCTGGAGTATGTATTGCTAGGTTGGGATATGATGGTCATAAAGGGTATTTGGAGATGAAGCTTAGGATTTTATGTATGAAACTTGGGACTTTATGTATGAAGCTTAAGATTTTATGTACATTCAGTGCTGATAAAACCGTGATTCACTGCTGATAGAATCATACTAAGACTATTTACAAGAAACGCATCGCTCAAACACTCTGTGACGGGAAAGGTGATTTAGCTGGTACCCGTGCAGCCAACAAAGTTGTTTCCAGAAGCGCCGGTATGGGTGATAGCACCAGCGAATTGGCAGTTGGTGTTGATAACAACACGGTCGGCACCGGGAGAGCCTGGAAAATATTGTCAGCAACTATATACACAAGACAAGGCTGTGTGTGCAACATACCTCCGGTGTAAACACCACTGGTTCGGATGGGGAACTCCTGGTAAGGACCGTTCACAGGAAAGTCAAAGCCCTCTCGGTTGTTGTATTGATGAGGGTAAGTCGAGCTACCAGCGGTATCATCATTCTGGTAGTACTGGCACGCGGCGTTGGCAGCGGCCTTGACCTGAGCAGCAGTGTAGCTGGTGCTGCCACATCGAGTGGCAGACTGGCGAGTCTCAATGGGGCTGGCAACAGCAACGCCAACGAGGGCTGCGAGAGAGACGATAGACTGGTTGAAGGTCAGTTATCTAGACAGAGATATTGACTTTTGCCAAGAACGGGGCGCATACCTTGAAGAAGAGCATCTTGTGAAACGGCCTGTTTGATATCCAACTAATGAAAGAATGAGTGCAGCTTGCTAGGACAAGTAATTACTTTGCCACCGTTTTCCATCGTCTTTATATATCCCAATCTTTAAAGTATATCTATCTATCAGATCACTTCAACCTCGGAGATTCAAAACACATACATTATCAGCAACAAAAGGCAGGTGATTGAATCCTACAGTCTTATTGGCCATGTAATCTATTAAGTTCTGAATACTATCACCACCTGCTTAAAACGGATCTACGTCCGGTATATAGTCAAGTCAGTCGTGGCCAGTAAGACTAAAATACCGCACCAAAAGCGGGCCGTGATCGGCATTTATCTGTTTCAACGAGTCCCATGTGTGTGATGCCCTCCAAATGATTCGCAACCATTTCATCTTATACCAGCAAATCGGATACGTTGTGCCGCCCATTACGGACTTTTGTCTTACATCTCCGCATTGAAGCGCATCTCTTTCGCGCTCCTTCATTTCTTTGACCTGCATTCACTTTGTTCCATCACACACACAACATGGCTGACAACATCAAGGATATTCTTGCAGACGACAGTGTAACCGTCCAAGATGCTGCGAAGAAAATCACAAGCTCTTGCATAACCGCAATTGAGAAGAATGAAGATGCTTCCAAAATCGAGGATGAGTTGCATGCCCTCTGGTCGGGCATCCTCACCGCTGCCGAGCAGACCCCTCATGATCGGCAAGATAAGCTAGTGCAAGTCATGCAGGCGATAAAGGAACTTGCACCCTCCGGCGACAAGGCCAAGAAGTTTGTTGTTTGGGGGGAGGAGACGCGCTGGGATGCGCTGCCCTTGTTCGGTTCTACAGCACGAGATGAACTCGACCGCGGTATGTTTACACTACAATCTTAGAAGCAACGGACACTTACTAAACTCCGACAGCACAAGAAGACTCTGAAGATGCTTGCGTCAACATCAACGCATTCTTCGCTCGTGTTACCGCTGCTGGAGTCGATGACTTTACTCTCTATGCCATCTGGACCTTGCGCGAGGCCATTGAGGACCCTGCCGCCGATGAGATCGCGCAAAAAACTTCACCCAAGCTGTTGAAAGCCGCTTCGGTCTGGTTCATCTATGCTGGCGATTCATTGGCGAAGGCGACTAAGGAAGGAAAGCAGTTCGATGGAAAGATGGCCAAGCCCGGTGCCAGTATGTGCGATGGCGCTGAATGGAGAGGCTTTTGCGACGACAGATGGAAGGCTTGGCAGCAAAGGATGTCAGCCCTCAAGGATGCGGATCTTCCTGAAGACACAAAGACATTGATAGAGAAGGCTTGTCAAGGCTTGAACTAGGACTGGGCCTTTCCTGCATTTCGGTGCATCAATATTATTCGTCCAAACTCATAATAACTGAAACTTCATGTCAAATTCCGGGTTGCTTTATCTATATTGCGCATCTTCATATGCCTCCATAACCGTCTCTTGATACCAATTTCGCTTGTTCTTGTCGGCCTTCTGAACAATACCAACGCCCTCAGTTCTTCTCGCTTCCGCAATAGCCTTGCCTGTATCCGTCTTAACCAGAGCCCTTGCACTCTGATATATACCCTGTCCCGGCATAGTGACAAGCCCCACAGCACCAGAGGTCACTTTGGTCGTCATATTCAACAACCCTATACCAACCCCCATTGCTGCTCCAGCCGCACCATTCTTCTTGCCCCCTCTTATCGGCTCCATGACTATACCCCCAATACCCTCGACAATGCCGTGCGCAAAGTTCTTGCCGGCTGCGATACCGCCAGACTTCCAGTCGGTCACCGCGCCAGGGTCGTAAGCTTGACCGCCGTATAGTTTCGGAGCATTCCGCATCCCTTCGGAGACTGCATAGGGAAGATCGAGTAACATGCCCTTTGAGTAGTGCTTGAAAAAGCCACCAACGCCAGAAGCGGACCCTTTCAGAGCGGCCATCGTGCCGTGTTGCTGGTGCAAATCACTGGTGCTGCGGCTCTTGTTAAGTTGATGAGGTACAGTCAAACCCGCCGGTCTTCCAAAGACGTCGTCGTCGTTCGTGTTGCCAGGAGTCCTGGAGTGTTGGTTGTTGTGATTATTCTCAGATGAATCGCGACTGCTAGAGGCCCGCCTCGACTCTTCTGAGCTCACAGGGCGGAATGCCTGTATCGGTTTCACGACAATGTCTGATGCTGAGGTCACCAAGCCCACAGTGGTTGTGGTGAGGGATGCAAGAGTCGCAGTCACAGGATCCCAGCGTCGATTCTCTATGTGGATAGGATGGGACTGATGACTATGGATTGTTAGCAAAAGCAATAAGTATGGCGCAATGGGAGAAATACGCTTTGAGATTCTTCCAAGAGACTTTTTTATTCGCCACAAGAATCTCAGCGGCAATTTTGGATAATTTGAGAGTCTTTCCGCTCTTCTTCAATGTCCATGATGCCACCTGATTTGGTAACATATCGCACCGCATCTTGTTGAGAGGCAGGTTGGCGTGGAAAGAAGCCACAGCGCGTCTGACACCTGCCTCACGAGACATTTTCTGCGCGATTTTGCGAGCTGAATCAGATGCCTCTGGGGTCAGACAGAAGCGTATGGCGTCTGCCAAGTTGTCTTTGTTCAGACTCTTGAAAGGGATGGGAGCTGGGCCAGCACCACCGGCATTGACCATGTTTCCCCAGAACGGTTGACTGGAAGACAAATGTCAGTATTCAGCCACAGACCGTGACTACCAATGTAACTTACTCTCCGAAGAATGGGACGATAGCAGTCGGCTTGGCATTGAGCAAGCCACAAGCAGTCGTGCCAGCACCGCCATGGTGGACAACTGCTCGGACTTGCTGGAACAGCCATTCGTGGGGACAGTCGCCAAGGAAGAAAATACTGTCGTCGCTAGGAGAGTCTCCTCCCAGTTTGCTCCACCCTCTTGACACAATAGCTCGAGTTCCTGTTGCACGTACAGCTTCACGGATTGTCGCTGTCAACTCTTCGGGATTATCGATCACAATACTGCCGAAACCGATGTATACTGGAGTTGTTCCGCTGGAAAGAAATTTCTTCAGATCGGTATCGGGTTCATACGACGGCATATCGCGAAAGAAAAAACCGCAAACATCTATCAAAGTCAGAACAGAAGAAAAACAGGGCAATAATTTGAGCAATATTACCAATGTTATCGGCCCAGTCTGTTGGTTTGGGGACTAATGCTGGCGACCAGCAATACGTAACAGGCACTCCAAGTGTCTCGGCCAGACATGGGCCTTCGCTGAATGGAATTGTCTCGAGGTCTAGTGTGTGCCTCCATGCGTTGATAACATCGCCAAGTCTATCGCAAAGTCAGTATTTGTTACATCGATAAAAGGCTTCTGGTTGAACAATTACCCTTGCCATGTCATCCACTCCACCAAGCTGTAAGAGACGTAATTCGCAGCGCTTGCCGACATCTCGCTACCGTTGGCTTTGAGATTTGCAAGAGGATGACAAAACTCTCGCGTGCTAGTCCAGGGCATTGTGAACATGAGATGAACAGGGATAGACAAAGCTTGCGCACAATGAATATGGGCGAAACTAGGCGGGTTGGCGATGATTGCATCTGCAACAAATGGCTGTCCCGTCAACTCGTCCGGTCGAATGCAGGAATCCCAACACTTGTGAAGCATTTCATTCACCATTTTTCGCTTTTTTTGAATTTCACCTCCCCGTAGAGTTTTCATGCTGGGAAGTAGACCTGGGTTCTTAACCATGTATGCCATAAGCTCAGCGGGGTCACCGCCGATAGAGTAAAATTCAAGACCAGCATCACGGACGAATTTGTCGAACTGGCCGTGGGTTGCGAGTCGGACTCGATGGCCATGGCGCTGCAGTTCTGTTCCAAGGGCGACAAACGGTTGGACATCGCCTCGACTGCCGACAACTTGGATAACAATGTTGAGACAAATGCTAGACTGGCCTGTTTCCGAATACTCTGGTGGAGGCGGAAGGTCTGAGGGTTTCTCTAATGACACTTTCGGTTTTTCGATTGGAGCTAGTCGCGATAGCCGTCGAACTAGTCGCGAGCTGAGGTCAATGTCAATACGGCCGTCATCTGTTGTTGTCGTGTCAGCCATGAGGATTTGATCTAGAAATATGCGTAGATGCCAATACCTCGACCAGCTGTTGTTGCTTCCAACTCTGCTATCACCTGGTTTTGTGGTGGAGCCACGGTCTGCGGAATGCTCCCTTCAAGCTCATGATACTGTGGCGGGAAGCCAGAGTCCAGGTTCTGTGTTGGTGACATGATTAGTTCTGTTGTTGGAATGCTCAGTGTGTGAATATGGAAAGAAATATTTATCGACGGAGGGTGCGACAAATTTTATATGAATCTGCCAGTGATCAGACACAAAAACTGTTGGACTAGCAAGCTCGTTCCATCAAGTGCATATTGAAGTTTGGTGTCCGTGCTACGCTCGGTCAGATCCGTATACGCGTATAAGTCGACGCTTGTACCAACAGGTTTCAACTATTTTTAAAACACAGCAAATGAATCAGATCCCACTCAAAGCTCCGCCCCAATAATATGATTGCCATTAATTCTCTACACGTATCGTTCATTCTCGTTTATCTGAAATTCTTCTACACTCCGATGGTTGAGCGCCCGTGCTTGACCTCATCGTCACCACGGGAAACGCCGTAGGTTTTGAAATGCTTGTGGTTCATCCAGGCAATAACAGCAGCCCAGAAGTGGATGACGCTGTGAAAAGAGTCAGTGACGGTCAAATACTAGTGACAATGCGCTTACGAGTTCAAAATAGCCATCAATCCTATGACAACACCAATGCCACAGTTGGCGCCAGAACAGATTGCGGCGACACTTTTGAATGAGAAACCCATTACAACCGCCCAGAACACAACGTCAAGCGTATTAAGTACGGCGTAGGCCTTGAGACTTCCAAACCGCTTGAACTTATCTACCTTCATGGTGACGATCTCGTAGGTAAGGAAGACCCCTGATTTGGCACTCTGGAGATGTGTAAGTAAATGACAGACCCGACTGTGGAGAATGAGGGTTGCTGACCATTGATATAGCGACAATATCCATTCGGTTGAATGGTATCTGGGACGGCTTTGTGGCAACCTTGGCGATGCCCAAGATGAAGATGAGAAGTGTAAAAGCAACTTGAAGAATCAAGACCTTGTTCTTCCATGTTGGCTCAAAGAAGCGGCTCTGGAAGAAGCCCATGATGAAGGCTGATAGGTTCAGCGGCTCGACTTGGTGACTTTAATAGCAGTAGCGGCAAAAGAATCGCAATCTCGGGTAATGGAATGGATACACGTTTGACGAGTTGAGGAGGGAGAAAATATCAATAGCAAGACAGTAAAGAGGACGAGGATAGAGAATTGATACAAACATATAAAATATGAAAACTTGGGAATTAAATAGTACTTTCTTATCAGAAGTACCCAAGCATCTAGTAACTTTTTACGCGTATCTAGCAATTGTGTCATCGCCGAGCATCAAAAATAACATTCCGTCGAATTAAATTGTGGCACAGTGGAATCTTAGTACTGATCGTCAACCATGTTTTTATCAGATTATCTCTTGGCAAGCATGCCTTTAATGTGACATCGTTGATGACACTGTTCAAAAACGGCGGTATGAATTCAATTGTCCTTTTAGGCGCAACCCTTTCTCTGAAACATGCTGACATTCTGGCGTTTAGTGGTGGATACAATGCACGGAACTTTATTTCTTTACGCGTATTGCGTGTGCTCGGTTCTGTCTTGCTTTCTAGACTAGCGTGATCGTTACGTGTAAAATCAGGGTGGCTTAGCGAACACCGCCACAGCCTCAATGCGAGGACAAGATAGTCAGTCACAGCAAGCTCCGCAGTGACAGGCACATTCTCTATCCCAGGGACTAGTGTGCTTGGTTCTAATTTCTTCACGCCGCCTTTTTATATCAGGATGTTGGGGCTATAAATACATGTTTATAATAAAGGACAGGCACTTGAGCTACATATAGGGTAACCTGCACAAATCATGACTTGTGACCATGTCAATCAACTATCTAGTCCAAGTAGCATCACTTGAGTAGTCTATCGTTGAGGAACATCATTCCTGGTCTTCATATCCAACAAGGCTATCGAATTGGACATGATAAACTCCAGAAGCAGATGCCTTTGTCGGTTGAATCGCTTAGGTATCTCCTTGCACTAGATTGTGCACTGCTTAGTTCAAATCGCCACTCGGGAATACGAGTTCCTGTTCTATGTCACCAAATCCAGCAGCCCTGCACCCTGAATATAACAACCAGAGGGAGCGATGGTGAAAACAGGACCGGGATGAGATAGAGTACATATTGGATTGAGGTATTTAGGCTAGAGTAACATTAGGCATTGATCCGTGATTCTTGTAGAAAGTAATTAATACTCCACCAGTGTTTAATATTTATTATTCAAGTCTTTCATTAAAAGTCCTTCTTATTGCTACCATTGTATTACTTGCTACCACGCGGAAACTCATCTGGAAGACCCCAAGTCTGAATCGGAATCTTTCCGACATGAGAAGGGGGTATCGCAGTAATACCCTTTGCTATACCAAAATTGACCCGAAGGAAGTGTCTCATCTTGGCCACCCATTCTCTCCTACCAAAAGCATCAACGCCGGTGAAAACAATTTGTTCATAGAACAGTCCGAGAGCTGGTAGAACTTGCAGAATGAGGTACCCCAAGAGAGTTGGTACTTTTTCGGCCTCCATCTGCGGATCGCCCTTGGAAACAGTTACGAAAGTCGATACGCAAGATTCGCATAGTAGATCAGTGAATGACAGAATCTGGTCTTCAATGTCGGTTCGGCGGGGGATACTGGGATCGACGTTTCCTTTTTGTTCTCGGAGGATATCGTATGTGAACAAAAGGGCTTGGTTGATGATACCTCGAGCCATCCAGTAGAATCTCCAAATTATCTGCACCATCAATGTGGAGTAAGTGTGGTAGTTGAGAGGTCTCCATGGGCTGTTGATCAAAGGCTGTACCCATTCAGGGTGAGGTTCTAGTGGTAGCGGATCTGTCTTGTATCTCAACGATTCGGGCGCACTTTCGGCCCATTCCTCGAACCGCCTGTCCAACATAGATGCTTTCTTTGCGACATTCGATAACCTCTCCAAACCCTCATCCGATTCATAATCGAGCAAAGCGGTTCTCCACTCAGCGAATTGGCATGCGGCTTCATAAATGAGTTCTATGTGTGCGTAGAAGGCTGGAGATTCTGGCAATGCCAGCTTGTTTACTGATGTCCATGGTATAGGAGGAGCTTGACCATTTAGAAAGCTGCCGTATATCTGTGAAAGCATCAGCATGATATCTAGTATTGGGTACTTTCGGCCGTACCATTTGCAAGAAGCAGACTGCTGAAACTTCAAACTCCGCTGGGGACTCTATGATCTTGTCTTGTCCACGAAGACTCAACATTGTGGAGGCGCCAGTCATATGGGACACCCAGGAACCCTCGAGTGCAATAGATTCATGCATTAGACCCTATATGCGATCAGCCACCACGTTCCTCAGTCAGCTTTACTACTTACAACACTTACCTCGTAGATGCCGAGCAGAGTAATGGCTGATACGACATCACAGTATGATGATGAATCGTTAATGGAAAGCAATTTGACTTTCAACATCTGGATTGCCCTTCCATACCATTTGTTCCCTTTTGTCAATGCTTCAGGTGAATTGAATCTTTGTCCATAACTTGCATTGGCCAGGGCGTTGATAGATTTGTGCACGAGACTGTCGATGCTCGCGTTGGTGTAGATTTGAAACAAGTTGGCAAACCAGCTCATTGTATAACCGCCAGATGTGTTTCCCGAAGTAGCCCAGTCAAAGAAAAATCTTTGGAAGATCTGTGTATCTGAAGTAGTTGACTGGCAATTGGTTAGCTCTTTCAACACTATAGACACGGCATAGTAGCATACCAATGACTCCATAGCAAGGTTGAGGTCCGAGATTGCTGTCTGTGGGTCCTCATTTGGAGATCGTTTTCGCTCTGAGGTGGAGCTAGTCGAATCTGAAGTGTTGCCAACCGAGTTGCTCGGCGGCGATTCTTGTTCATCTTTGCTTGGCCAAACACATGTTTGGTTAGATCGAACACAAGATGTGCAACGAGGTCTGGTCTCGTCACACTTTTTGCGTTTGCTACGACAAGTAAGACATCCGTTCTTGGAACGCGGTTGGTTTCGACGATACTTTGTTGGGTATGCTGCACCCTTGCAGGGTTGACTCTGTTGAGGGTCCATTCAGTATTTTGACAGTTACTGTTCTTATCACCTGGCAGTTTTTCTTCAGAAGTAGAAATAATGAAAATGAAAAGAACTACCTCAGCCTGGATATACTATAGCTATTTATTGAGTTGCAATGAGGGCTAAATCCTACGATGCTCTCAAAGAATCAAGGTCTCCCCTAATCTCGTTTTTGCATGAAAAGCAAGGTTTATCTTATCTAAACGCTTATCGTCAAGAATGGCCCCCGCGGTTAAACCATAACAGGACAAGTTCGGATCGCTCCGCGAGACGTCTTGGATATCAACCAATGATAGGAATTGCGCTAACTACCATTACGTTAATTCCCCAGCTTAATTTAGACACGAGGCACTTCACCTTCCCTATAATATCGAATCCTTTGAAGGATCGAGAGAGAAACCAATCAGATCGAGACTAGATCGCTATAAGTGCCGTAGTTGCTACTTGTAATGCCGGACACGGCTATTTATCACTTGACTTGAGTGCTAATAACCGGGAACAAACTTAAATGCACCATCGACCCTTTGAACCCAAATTGTAACTTTCATATTGCTAACTTTCATCATATAGTTCAATGCATTAAAGAAGTTGTGAGTGTAAATTTAGATAAACCTTACACCTCCTAGGGCTTCATAGTATTCTATAGGCATGTACGGTTGCTCTTCCCCTCCCTTCCGACCAGTGGTAAGACTCACCACGCTCTCTAATAGTCTAACGTCGCGTTCAGATGCTCCAACTTCTCTCAATACATTGAACGCCTTCGAAAACTGTACATTCCACTGAAAATACGAAACATCCACCTGGCAAAACCATGAAATGATATCAAACAGCCAATGCTCATCCAGTTGCATAGATAATTTAATATCATGCCTATTTCCATAGCTCAGCAGTGCCATCGAAAGGATGGGAGGTACCGAGACCCAGTTCTTCATCCACCCATTGCTGGCATGCCACTCCATAATCGACAGATTTCCCAGTTGGTTATGATCAATTCTTACAAGCGCGCAGATGGATACAATGTCATGTCTCACGACAGCCCTGGAGATTAGTTTCTCGTGTAAGCTATCTGATAATGGGATGCGTCCAAGAAAATATTCTTTGGCAGGGTGCTGCATCGCAAGGTTGACAAACATAGGACTTAGCCATCGAATCAGGTTATAGTCCAGATCCTTTTGAATGACTGAGGGGGCATATAGGCCAATGCGCCTCAGCAATGTCCAGAGATGGACGTAGCTCCGTATTCTTTGGACGCCTCGACATTTTGTGAGCTCATGTTTCAGAACAAGTATATGTCCAAAAGAAAGAGCCCAAATCATCCTGGCCCATTGAGGAGACACCCAACTTGATATTGACTTTACTATCGGGCGTTTCCACCGGCTTCGAAATTTAGAAATTTCGGCATTGGATAGAAGCCGATCTATTGATTTCAACAGAGGGTGTGGGATGACGACAGGAACCGGAAGATTGTCCTCATCGATACCAAATGAAGGATGGTCAAGCAAGGTATGCCATTGTGGTAGTGACGGGAGCTCTTCCAGATGAGATGTTTGATGTAACCAGTGCCTTTTTGCATATCCTGCCAATGGGAAGTGATCTCCCTGGTTGTGATTTACCTTCCGCTTCGCTAGAACCGGACCGATATCTCTTTTCAGTTTCGACCTTGAACTCAGGAGCTTATTTGCGATACTGGTTCCCATGTGATGCGAGCCAATGCAATTCACCGCCACTACTTTGGGCATATGACTCGCATTTATGTTGGGCGCTACATCCTTCGAAAGCCTAGTTTCAAAAATGTTGCAGCTTAGGTACGTTATTAGTGTCTCAGCCATGTGCTGGTTTGCTTCTATCTGAGTAAAGCTTAAGTCAGTCAGACAGTGAAGCTCTTCTAGACAGAAACTGCGTGCGCTGTGATGAATGAATCGGACAGTGTCGTCTTCTTCGTCCACCATCACCAAACTACCGCAGAATTTGAGAACCGGATGTATACTTGTTATCTCTTTGTCCGCATCCCATATTGTCTGGCCTATAGTGACGCTTGCGGCTTGTCGCAGCTCTTCAGCTGTCAATAGCTCTCGTGCACCAACTAGAAGCTTGAAGATTCGGACATGGAGGTTTTTGGAGTCTCTCGAATTTGCTTTCGAAAGATTCCGCTTGAATGTTTCCGTCAAGTCAATGGGTAGATCATGGATGGCTTCTCGAATATCGTGGTCCGATACTTCATCGCAAATGGAGTCAATTTGCAAAGATACCCAAAGAAACCTTGGAAATATTAGCATAGGTTTCCAAAGGGGCGAGATGAGAGAAGTGGTACGAGTACTTACATTCCGTATGCTCCTGTGATAAGCTCTTTCTTAACTTCTTCAACCAGATTCGGATCTCGGGTAACAAGTCTTCCATCCTCAACTCTGCTGTCGACTTCTGCGTTGATGAAATCAGATATATCTGGATTGTCTTCTGGTATAACAACGTTGTAGTAAAAGGATTCTGTTCTCCAGACTGAAACATTCTGGGGTGTCCGCACTGACAAGCATATCTTGTATCCGAATCCCTGTATCTTGGCCAAGTGCGCTAGAACTGTTCGTTGAACCTCCAATTCGCATTCATCCAGACCGTCGAGCACGATGGATACATTGCCAGGGTTTGCTCGTTGGAAGAGGTCAACGATGATGTTTAAATCAAGGTCAGATGAAGTCTTGGAAAAAAGATGATCGAAGCTGCTGTCATTCATGACATGCTCCAGAAGCTGTCGTATGAGGCACCCTAGAATTGTCCTAGCCTGCATGCTGGTTTCATTGTCGTGTCTTGCAAAAAAGTAAAGAGTTATTCCGTTGTTCTCCAGATTGAGATCATCAACAATGTTGGCTAGCAAAACGGACTTTCCAGCACCAAGCTTTCCAAGGAAGATAATCGAGGTTTTGTCATGTCCATCTTTCCATTGCTGATACGCTTGATAATGATTCAACATCCCAGTTGTTCCACATTTACGAATTTGCTTCCAGGTCATTCGATAGTCATGCCTCGAGCATGCGTCCAAAAGGCGATATGACTTCTCGATCCTCCGTTGTTTATTGGAAGGTTCGGAGCGAAATGTGGTTAGAGAGCGGAAGATTGAACTTTCCTTCGCTTCTTCAACAATTGTCTGATTCAACAAAAGGTTTGTTTCTTCTTTGATGGCAGAAGACCATAGATCAAGATCGTCTTTGAATTTCTTCATTTGAGGATCGTTCATGGTGGAAGCGAATCGGCTCAAGGCCGACTTCTTAGTCCATAATACTGACTGATGGCACAGTTTAGTGACGACAATGAAATACTCACATAGATTGGCTTGTAGGGCTTTCGACTTCGGGTATAACGCTGCCATGGTTTGGTAGCGTGGTGCATTTCGACCAATCGCCATGAAGAGCTGTGACAGGCTTTCCAGATATGTATAGTACCCTATCACGGCCTATGGTCTGGTATTAGCGAAACTAGTATTACAAAATCAGGTGGTCGAGTTGTAGACACTTACATGAAGAGTGAACCTTGCAACGGCCCAAACTCCGCAAGCGATGAGATTCTGCCCTCCGCCAACTACAACATCCCCCAAAGCTGCAAACTGCTGAATTGCCTGTAGTGTATTCGTCATTCTTGGCCCAAAGCATCGTCCACGACCATGTTTACTAGTAACTTTCAGATCGATTTCGGCCGTTAATCGCATCACATCTGACATCGTTGGTGCTGTGCTGACTGCCCGGTCGCGTGACGTCCTAAACATTGATTTCTGCTCTGATGTGAGTAAAGCTTCAAACTCAGACACCGCCTGAGCAAGGCGAATATCCGGCTTTAGGTCCCCAAAGTCGCGAATCACGAGCGCCATCGTGATACGTGCAGGCGAAATTGAACAAATAAGACAGATGGGAGATTGAAGCAAGTTGGGTGAGGGGATTTGTGGGGTGCGGCTGAGATTTTGCAGAGAAACATGCAGGGAGGGGTTCGTCAAATAAGACTCTGGCTGAGGAATCAGATACTGCTCATCTGACAGCATCGTTCTAGTTGCCACTTACGACATTGTTCTTAAGCCTACATGGGCTCACAACTGGATCCAAAAATTATGAAGCCATCGCGCTCAATCACTTTGTATGTGTAATGAGTATTGAATTTCTAACTATATACACCGAAGGCTAGTTTTACAGATATTACTATCTCAATGTGCCCTTGATTTGAGGCTTAAGATAAGTCTCAATGTACTGGTCGTTCCTCCAGCCAGACCAATCAGGCTTCTTCATGCCCCAAGAGTCGTCAAACTCTTGGATACCCTGACGAGTGTAGTATCGGCCGACAATGACCCAGATGAACCAACTAGCCTGCATTTCAGGAAGATACTGGGACAAACAGCTGACATAGGTCTTGGCAGTCTCGTAATCCGCTCCGTTCATGGCTTGACCAAACTCAGTCAACATGACGGGGAAGACCTCAGCGACATTAGGGTCAGACTCGTTCATGGCCTGGAAACCCTTGTTGTAGAGGTTGTAGCGCAGGGAAGGGCAGCTAGTTCCCTTGTTCTCGTATGTGTGGATCTCGAGAACAAGCTTGTCCTTTCCGTAACCCTTAAAGTCGTCGCGGTTGAAGACTTCACCGCGGGGCTGCATCTTCTCGCCACTGTAGAGAGGGGTGACATAGGTGTCGTAGTTCATGCCGGAAATAACAATGATTGCGTTGGGGTCGGCCTGATGAACAGCATCGGCACCCTGGCGCATGTACTTGTAAAGGTCACTCCAGTTGTATGATGCATCACGAAGCTTGTTGTTGTTGGTAGGCTCACGAGGCTCGTTGCGAAGAGACTGAGAGACCTTGGCGGGCCACTTCTTAGCCTATTACTTGTTAGTATGGAGTACTTCTTATTGTCGCAGGGGGTACATACGTGAGCGGCCATGTAGGCACCGCCTCGAACCCATTTGGCAGCATCAAATTGGGTATCTCCCCACCAGGTGTTGCCATCCTCACCACCACAGCACCACTTGCCTTCGGAGATGTGGTTGTCAAGGTTGATGTAGATCTGTTGACGGAGACACTCAGCAGCAATGGCGTCGTAGACCTGTGACACATTAGCATTCACTCTGCGACTAATAGGTTGTAGCGCAACTGACCTCAAGACGTGTTGTCTTGGCAGTGAAGGAAGGGTTGTTCTTCAACACCTTTGCAAGAACAATGGTACCATTCTCTTTTCCAAGACCCTCTTCGAAAGCAGTCTTGATATCAATGTCCTTGCCACCGTTGGCATAGATCTGATCAACCATCTCGGTGGCGAAGGTAAGGCGAATGGCGTTCATTCCAATGCCCTTGATATCTGACAAGACACCCTTGATGGACTGGTACTGAAGACCCTCGGGGACCATGACTTCACCGTGGCCAGGCCAGTTGGCGCCAGCAAGCTTGACCTTCTCATTATTGGCATTGACGATCCATCTGCCAGAAGTTTTGAAGGGCCCATTGGGCCATGCTGCTGCGGCATTACCAATGAGGCAGCCAAGTGCAAGAAGGGGGGTCACGAAGTGTCTCATCGTGAACTGGTGTGAAGAACAAACAGAAACAATGGGTGCACCTCATGAAGACTTCTGAGATGCGAGTCCGAGGAACTTATAGTTCGGTGTCCCATTAAGCTCATGGACACCGGACGTCCCGGAGCGGACCGACCACCTTGGCAATCTTCTTGGGCGCAATGCATTGTCAACAACACCTGACGTATGCATTCACTGATGTCACGATACTACGATGGCGAAGACCAGGGGACAGAACCTGGGGAAGTCGATGGCCTCCCCAATAAGGCTAGACAACTGTTGATCTTTGCGTTTTACGAAGGCATGATTTCCCCGCATTCACTAAGTTACCGCCTTGGGCCATTCGGCTCCGGCATCCCCGACAAGATGAACCCTGGTTCGTGATGCGGGGTGATTGTCACGAGTCGAGAATAGTTTAATAACCCTCGGTAGTCAAATCGGAGCTACCCCTGATGATAGTGATGCACCGGGAAAGCTAGGAGCGAGCTCAAGGTAGGCATTGCCATGTTCGCTATGCGCGTCGA
Source organism: Fusarium cerealis (assembly GCA_019055205.1). Lineage (NCBI taxonomy): Eukaryota > Fungi > Ascomycota > Sordariomycetes > Hypocreales > Nectriaceae > Fusarium > Fusarium cerealis. Next base: position 96,847 of record JAHKOV010000041.1, on the reverse strand, counting down.
CCAGAGTGAAGACGGAGGACAACATTTAATCATTGTGAATCTTATCCGTGTCTCTGTGACAAGTCCGAAGACCTGATGGGAAGCAGAATTATCACATGCTATTGATATCGAGAGTTGATTCAGGACACTTACCCAACCTCTTGAAAATCTCGCTATAGCATCTCATCAAATATCCAGGAATTGTTAGCGGACTACCTGCCCCATTAGGACGACAGGCAACTGACTGGACGGGAAAATCGACAAAGATCAGCGCCTAAGAACAACAGCCGATTAGCTCGCTTACAACAAAGCTTGGCAATGACCTACCCTACGATGCGGCCCAAAGTGTGGCTAATCGGGTTGTCTTGCCGTTGAGTTCCTACGACGATCTTCATAGGTGATAATGGGGACTGCAGTAATCAATTGCTGTCTCATACTAAATGAAGTATAATTTTATAGAAACGAATATCATGGACGGCCACCATGTCTTTTTTACCCTAGTTTGGACTATGCTTGTCCATCAGTTGGGCTTCTGACCCCAAACAACCTTTTGCGCAAAATATCCATGATGTTTTCCCGATCTTATTTCGCGTCTAAACTGCGCAATGTAGGCAAGAATTTCCTCTCTGCTCCAACCGAGAGTGTGTGCCATGAATAACACGAAGCCCTCGCTGTCAGTGTCAAGACCGTGCTTGGTATAAGAGCCCATCTGCTTTTCGACAGGGTTATCAGGCCAGCTACCAATTGGGTTCTAATCAATAGTTAGTATAAAAACAGTGTACGGAGCCGGAGAGAGCATACTCTGAAGTCGAATTCTTGGATGTTGACAAATCCTGCTTTTTCCATGGCCTTCCTCTGAGTGCCGTCCTCAACAACCGTGAAGCTTGTTCCAATCTTTTTGGAACCTTCAATGAAGAACTTGCCCCAGTGTCCCATAGCCGAATTAGGGCCGACTGTATTATCGTCACTGCTGATAGTAGACGCAGCTTCGTGACTCTCAACCCACCCCCCAGGTTTGCATACTCGAAAGGCCTCAGAAAAGAAGGAGTCCCAGTTCCCAATACTGCCCATCAGCCACCTAGCATGTATGTAATCAGCAAAGGCAGACTTAAACGTCCATTCGCGAGTGCAGTCCTCAATTATACTGTCAAATGTTAGCTACCACCAGATTGGTTTTGGCGGTACTTACAATTGAAGATTGGGCGGGATCCATGAAGGCTGGATCGGAGAGAGATCAGTTCCAATAATTTCGGCGTTTGGATACTGATCGGCAAAATCACTGGAATCAGATTGTAAGTCAGAGAGCGACAATGATCATACTATGTTCGCTTACATAGCCCAGATACCTGGAAATCACATGTCAGTGCGAGGTTCAATATCGGGCGCTGGGATTGTCTCACCTGTTCCAGTTCCGATATCAATCACTTGCTTCAAGAATATTAGCATATCTCCGCAACAAAACACGATTTCCTTACTTTCACATCATCTTTTATCAGAGGAGCCAGATGAAGCTTATCACCTAGCCCAAGGGTCAGGATATGATGACTGCGACCTGTCAAGATAATGGCCCACAATCAGAGAAGCAAATGACTTACGTGAGGTCCATCAAGTCTTTCTGCTGCTCGTCATTAGACCCCCTTGTAGATTGGTTAGTTTTCACAAAATCAATAAAAAATCACGATGGAACTTGCCAATACTGCGCATTCCCTTGCTCACTATGGTACGTGCGACCATGAATAGTTCTGTACTGCAGGATACTGGAGGTAATGGATGCTGAAGTTGAACCACCATCAGAATCGATCGCTGTGTCAAGATCATCATTGTTTGCATCGGCGGCCTCATCAAATGATTTAGGGTTATGTATTTCTATGCATTCTTTGTGGTTTACTGACCTCTCCTTTCTGTACCCAGTGGCTAGGCTCCAAGAGAGTAGCTGGTTGAACTGTGTCTAATCGAGCCATGCCCTCGTCTTGGCTAGTCGGCTCAGCAATTTGGGACATTGTGTTTCACGACAAGGATGGATGTAGTAGATAATCACAGATTACGCTGTTTTCAAATGGTAAGGCAGGATAAATGATGAGCGATTAAAACCAAGAAGAGAGGCACAGTGGCATGATCTGAGATTAGAGGTCCGGAACATATCGCTTCCGATTGATCCTTGCATACCCGGTCTAAGGTAGAGGAGTGTCTAGTCACAGATACTAGAAGATTTATGAATAATTAAATTAAGCAATAGATGGTACTTAAATGCCATGAAGAGGCACGACAAGGCTTGAAAGTGACAAAAAGAATGCTGAGCTACTTGTTCTCCTCTTGGGCCTTTTTCTCTTCAACTTTATGAAGCCTAATTGCAGCCAGCCTTGCAAATCGTTCAATCGCTTCGCGCTTGAGTATGCATTTTCCGCATGCCGACCCAATTTCATTTTTGGTTATGCCATCTATACCGCCTGAGCATTCTCCGTTGACTCCATCCAGAGGAGTGTTGCCACGAACAGATGTGGTTTTGTAATGGTAGTACTGCTCCCGGCATCTTGGGCAGTGAGTTATGGTAAGATATTCTTCACACATAGTGGGCTTATTGTAATATTGATTGTAGGAACTATAAAAATGTTGATCCTTGCTAATGCCTTGACGTTGGTGGAGATCCAGGTAATGGCGAGTATGAAGAGAATCTCAAATGCCTAGAAAGCTCCCACGCTTTATATACTGTTAGTGGTGGCGTGAAACGCAGGTGCTGTTCTATCGCTCAGCCAGACAGCTTATTTAACATCGTTTGATGACCCATATTGATATTCACAGACACAGTCGATCCTTTATTTCATTAATCACGTTTCCCAGTTTTTCATCGCATACTATAAGAGCAGAAAATCCGCAGAAGTCGGACGTCCAGAATCGCTCATCACTATCCTTCATTATTTCCTCTCGATACTTTACTTCCTTTCACTTTACTTGGCAGCATACATCAAGATCATTGAATCAATTGCAGTGACTGAAATATGTCATCTCGACACTGATATGTTTCAAGATTCTGGATAGGGGGCGAGAATGCAGTGGCAAGGTGACGTGTTTGCATGGGACAAGTGCATATGAATTGGCAAGTTGCCATATCAACGACACGGATATAATCAGGTTCAGAAATCATGTTTAGATATTTATATCACTACACAGTTGTCATGGAATTATGTCATCTAGCTAATGCATGTACGAGATTAAGATCTAGAGCCGCAGAAACGTCTCAAAGGCCGCCAATCGTTCAATATTAACTATGGTCTGAGGCAATTAAGATTGTGTCCTCCGTGTCCTCCTCTCCTCCTCCTCTTCCTCTTCCTCTTCCCCTTTCCGTCTACATTCATCACATTCCGATCCATACGCACTAAAATATAGGTCCTCAATCTCAAAGCCACAGCTGCCTAGACCCCCACCTCTGGGTATGAGTGTGCACGTTTTCGTCAGGTTTATGACATGTTTTGAGTTGCCACAAACAGGGCAGTCGATAGATATGTGCGTTCTAAAACACATCTTTGTTTGTTATATCTGGTGAAATGGTCTTTGCTTTATTTATCTGAAGGTTTAGGTTCAAAGAGATTAGAATGGTCGTAGGGCTACTGTCGGTATTTATGCCTTTTCTTTTAGACTGAGTCACTTTTCGAATTCCCGGACTATGGTGTTGCTGTGCGAAAGGTGGTAACATAACAGATCTTACCTTCTGTGAATAGCATTGAACGTTAATTAAATGACCAATCCTTTAGTTATAGCTTGCATATTTCATATTTACTCCAGTGATATCTTATGGTTAAATGCCTGTCTCTTTCAAAGCTTCAAGAGTAAAGGTATTCAGCAAATGTGTTGAAAAGGGCGCATCAAATTTTGTTTTTAATCAGCCGCGTCAATAAAGAAACAGATATAAAAGTTCATAAACTGTATTAGGTTCACTAAATCAATTCACGGGCTTACACAATGTTAAGATCCCACTAACAACTGCTAACAACTTCCAAGTCATGTACCCTAGCGTCATTTGTTCAACCTTAATCGTAGTCGTCATTGCTTAATCTGATTCGTTCCTCCTCCTCCTCTTAGTTTTCATCTTGTGCTAGTGCTCGGCAGTCCTCACATTCCTCTCCATATACCCTATAAAACGTACGCTCGGTAAAGGAACCGCATGACTCAAAAGACTGACCGGGCCGAACATAAGCACATAAACCCGTTTGATTGTTTGTGGCGTATCTGGTCTCACAGGTAGGGCAATAGACCTGGGTACAGGTTACAAAACACATGTTTGATTATAAACGGAAATATTAATGCTTGGTGTTGCTTTTGTTAATGTACCAGGCCACGTTTGCTCCTGATCAATCGTGGGCCTTTGAAAGGGCCAATCTGTTCAAGGACTCATCCGTGTCGGAATTTTCTACATCGCCGACTTTGTTCCGAGCCCTTACAGGCAACTTCGAAGCTGAAGCCGGCACTAATTTAGCCATCCTCAATTTCGACGTCAATAATCCTGTTCAGATTAGCCTTGTTGCAAATGATGGGAAACTCAAGTCAAACATGACGGCTACAGACACCAAGGGAGTTTATAACTTTGTCAAGACCCTGAAGAATGGCGACTCAGACCGGGTTCTCCTGGCATCGTTTGAGAAAGGCGACTCAGACATAGCCAAGATGGCACTTGATGTTATGGATATAACTGGTGATGCGCCAACTGTCACGAAACATCAAGCCACCATTTCAGCATCTCCTCAGTCTTCTAAGATTATTCTTGTAAGTTTCACACAATATTTATTCTGTGGATCCGCTTTGTTGCTTACTCGCCACGTAATAGGTCGGTGATTTACGAAAGACTGGTAACGACCAGATCGTTGCGCTTTTTGATAGTCAGGATAATCTCACCATCATCGTGAATGAATACGCCGCGAACGGCATTAATGAAACTACTCAGAAATGGGTTCCGCAGACACTATCGGGCTTTCCTCTCATTCGACCATTTTTCAGTGCGCTCGTCCCCTCTGAGGATCGTGCCTTGCCCAACAGTCTGTCAATCCTTCAGGTTTCTCTCCACGAGTACAACAAGAAACCACATTTCATCTTCCGCCTCACAGACACCGTTAGCTGGACTACAAAGACATCATCACCTGTTGAAGACAGGCTCGCTTCTGACCCTCATTATTTCCACTTGAAATGGATCCGCTGTTCAAGGCAGTCCGACTTTGATCTTAATACTTCCAATGCCGTTCTTGAGGTGTTTTCGTTCTATGGCGTACTTGGCATCCGACTATTCGCTCCTATCAGTGAGAAGAAGCTTGAAAACTATCAAGAAATTGGAATGTTGCAGTACATGGGACAAACAAGCATTGGAACTGGATTGGGATGTGAGGGTGATTGGGGCAGTGGCATTATCACTTGGGGAGCTGGAAAGAACGACTTTGTCGATATTGAATCATTCAAGCTTGATGCTAGCGGTAGCACTGGAAAGGGCACTTGGGGCATATCGACTACTGATGCTGAGCGACCTCTTGTTAAGGGATGGAATGTTGAGGCCCGACCTGGTTACAAGGCTTGAAATTTTGATACTTGTCTCTTATTATACATTATATTGAGTTTATCGACTTCGCTATATCCGTATATCCGCAAAGGATCAATGTCTATCTGTATGTGAGATGTCGATCAATAATACGATTGTCCACATCCCCTTGAACTACAACAGCCCCACTGACAACTGGGGTGTCCCTTGAAGTGCCTTATGCCATGTGGACATCTTGCTGAAGGTTTTATCAAATCAACCGAGAACGCTGGGAAAGGAGATAGATGCAACGCTGCTGACTCTCTAAGGGAGGATCTGCTTGGCTTATAAGCTGCCGCCCGTGGTGGAGGCAGTTGTGGGACAGGAACCATTGGGCGATGCACAGGACTTGGAGGAGGCATCGGCATAGGCATTTGCCAACCAGGTTGCACTGGTGGATTGAATGGGGGATATCCGTATTGAGTTGGAGGCATGTAGCCAAACTGATTCGGCGGTGGCCCAGTCATCACAGGATATATGTTGAAGACATTGCCACTGTAGTGGGTATGATTACTTCCAAAGCTAGCGTCGCTGAGTTGTGGCTCAGAAGCAACTGATCGAATAGACGGAGTAGCCTTGGGTGTTATTGGTATAGAGGGTTTGTCGTCCTTCATTGAGATTAACGTCTTGGCATCCCAGTCATCCCTAGAGTATTCTGGAGGAGGCGTTCTAGGAATGCTCGGCTGAGATATTTGTTAGTTCCCACTAACGATGAAAGCACCGATAGAAACATACTATTGAGACCGCCGGCGTCTTGTCTTCTGGCACCTGTGGTAGACTGGACGGGACTGTGAGGGATGATCTACCACTGTCGCTGCTGATGGTGCTGCCGCTGTCTGTAAAGCCCAAAATGATCGACGGTGCACGGCTGGTTGACTTTCTCAACTTGTTTCCCGTCCTAGTAACGAGAAGCGGGTTCTGTTGTGTCTTTGCCTGTCTTTGACGCTCTGCTCGCTGACTTCTTTCCATTCGCTCTTCTATAGTAAAATTTTCTGATCCACCATTGCTTCGAATGGACTCACGTCGGGCGAAGGATAAGTTCGGGGTCGACGATTGAGGTGGAGAAACTGGGGATGGAGTTACTTCTGCTGGCTATTAAAGAGTCAGTTTTAATTCACAAGTTGAAAAGGTCAACGTACTGGTTGGCGATGAAGTCCCAAGAAGACTTGCGCGTCCAGTAGCTCGAGTTGCAGCAAAATGGCCGCTTTGCTAAGATAGGTGAAGAAGAAGTTCCATGACATGGTTAATCGAGCGTTAGAATCTGCTGTCCACTGCGATGTACCCATGCGCATGCACAAGATATGGCAATCCTTTAGGTGTTGATTGCAGCTGTCAAGTGTGCTGGTGACTTCTTGGGCTACATCGGCTTGCACGAGGCGGGCCTGTGCCTTGAACTGTACGTCAATTTTACGGTGGTCGACATACTGAGCACTATGCAGAATGTTGAAGTGAATTTCGGGATGATCGTGTTTTTTTAGTTCCTCGGCAAGTTTGCGTAACCTGTCGAAGACCTTTTCGCAGGATTGTTCTGGGCTTTTGGTAGTAGTCGACATTGTGCCAAGATGAATTGCAACGACAACGTATCCCAGAGGGACGGTTCCTGCAAAGTGGTTTTATGCAGCAAGTCTTTGGCGAACCAACAGTTTACAAGGCAGGATGCCTTGCATTTAGCCTGGAACCAATATTGGCTTGAGCCATGAGACCACACGTTACAACGTCAAACGCCACAGCGCTTCAGTTGCAGGGGTTGTATCGTTCACCTCACCAGGCTACGAATGAGAGGCTATTGACTTGTCTCAGCCGCAATCAGGAGGCCTCAAAAAGCAAGTCGAGGAGCCAACTAAATTGCTCAGTAAAAATGCCGTCATGCCGATGAACCTGGCCGGGCTGAAATGTGACGTTGATTGGACTTGAGCGCAACTCTGACGCCGAGTATAACCCTACAGAGCGATGTGGTAGATGTTGGCTGATTCGATAGTGCACGCAGCCACAAACGTGTCTCGAAACTGAATTACGTCACTCTTCAAATCAGCCTTATCGTGCTTGGCACAGCCCTACTCTCTTCGGGAAGTACGTGCAGCATGATGCCAGCTCTGAATCTAGACCACAAAGAGGCTGAGTGGCTTCATAATGCTAAACATAAATACGCAAGAGATCCTTTACAGACCTATACGTTATGTATAAACTGAGCGACTGTTAATCTATACGGGATTTCATTGATCTATTCGACATAATACAGTCTACCGGTCACTATGGCTTCAGATTCTACCAAAGAGCTCAAGTTTCTGTCCCTTGGTAAGTTTCCACCTCCACATCTACCCAAGCACGCTTGTGCTGACTTATCGAAGATGGAGGTGGCGTCAGAGGTCTCTCGTCTCTGTTCATTCTCAAGAATGTCATGGAAAGAGTGGGATCTAAGATGAAGAGGAGAGATCTACAACCATATCAATATTTTGATCTTATCGGTGGAACAAGCACTGGCGGGTAAACAGGATACAATTAAACAGCAAACCAATAGCTGACCTTGTCTACAGTATCATCGCATTGATGCTTGGCCGGATGAGAATGAGCATCGACGATTGTATCACTGAGTACCAAAGGCTGGGCAGCATTGTCTTTGGCAAACGACGCCACGGCGAGTACATGTTCGATGAGAAGGTGCTTGTCCGTGAGACGAAAGCTGTTGTGTTGAAGTATTTGGGTAACGAGGATGCTCCGCTTCTAGATCCCCTTGAAGATCATGCATGCAAAACGTGAGTAAAGTTTCTTTTTATGAATATTGTCGTTAACTGATGATTTAACAGCGTTGTATACACCTTACCGTTCAAGAACGCAGTCCAGCAATCCGCCACAGCACTGCGCACTTACGTCAACGAAGACAAAGATCCAAACCCGAAGAAATGGACAATATGGGAGGCTGTCAGAGCTACATCTGTCGCGACAACCATCTTTGAGCCTTTTGTCCATGGCCCACCTGGAAAGCAAATTCGATACATCGACGCAGGTTTTGGATACAACAACCCCAGCGATCTTATCCTCCAAGAGGCTAGAAGTCTTTGGGAGGGTGATCAATATCTGTCCCTCCATACAGATGTCGGAGTATTCCTCAGCCTCGGAACAGGCATGGGTAGGATCGTCCGGATGGACAATGACACTGTCATGGAAGGTCTCTCTGCAAAGATCCGTGCTCCCGTCAAGGCCATCGAGGTCATGAAGAATATTGTCACCGGCACAGCTACCATCCACAGGAATGTAGCCGAGCAATTCGGAATCAACAGCGTTCGCTATTATCGCTTTAATGTGGACCATGGCCTTGAAGCTGTGAAGCTGTTCGATTACAAGAAGACTGAAGATATGGAAGTCGACACGTTAGCATATCTAGACAAGATTGAGGTTGGAAAAGAGTTGAAGAGGTGTGTGGAAGTGATGAAAGTTCTACCACTAAGGGAGCCAAGTCTACTCGACACCCACAACGAAGAGGCGACTGTTTATAGTTTGGGGGGAAACGGTAGTCCGGAGGAACAGAGGCTCATGGACAGACTCAATGCTTTGAGGATGTAGGTGATCAAAGTTTTCACCAGTATTGTGTCCTTTTCGCTAACATTGGTAGCAAGCCCGAGTGCTATACCCGCCATTGCAAAGAGTGGGAAAGCGAAGTAAACAGGGAAGGGGCAAGATATCATAAGCTTCTCTATACTGGTATGTTCGGCCATAGCTGAACAACTGTGCTTGATCTGACAGCATCCAGAGCTAGGGATAGGATACATGTGGAACGCAGTTGTCCAAGCAGATTTACTCGACGAGCGCGGCCGAGAGATATTATCCTCCTGCACACCCAACCCCGACCGCTCACAGCTCCTTGTTTCTCACGACTGCAAGGCAGATGCGTATTATAGTCCCGAAGACGAAACACCCCAACGAACAGCAGCCAGGATCGAACTTGCGAATAAAGACCTCTCCAACGCGTTCCAAATATTCAGACAACTTCTCTGTACGGTAGCGGGAATCTGGGACGAGAGTAGTTTTCCTTATTGTTGGATAGCGAAACGTATGGCGGGTATTCTTGAAATTTGGGGATGTCGTCGTGAAGCAAGGAATCTTTATTTGGTGGCGAGGGATGGCAAGGTAAAGGTGTTTGGGGAAGATCATTGGTCTGTTCGGAAGTTGCAAGATAAATTGGAGAGACTTACATATCAGTTGAGAGAATAATTTATTAACAAGTACTAATTTTACATTACTGCAAGAAATAATGATTGTTTACCATGCGTTAGTCTAAGCCAGAAGAACATAGAGTGCTTCAGTTGCAGTGCAGGTCGAAAGATAGCTGGTCATTTCAAACTCATGTGACTAGTACCATCCATCAACGTCTGGATCCATGCTCCAACCCGGGTGAGACGGATCTGCCAATTTAACCAGCAGGTCTGGATACATCTTGTCAATCTGGCCACTCTCGCGTGCTAATGCCACATAGTCCATAATCTGCTGACAGTCTTCCCAAATTCTTGCTCGGTTCCGCGCACCTGGTAGCAAGGTTGTCTTTGGGTTGAAGAGTCTCCACGTGCGTCCCCAGTCAAACTTATCAGTAAGGTTCTGTGAGCTACAGATCCATGTTTCTACACCCGCACGGAAGTCCTGCCACGTTTGCAACAGGGATTCTAGCTTTTCCTCGTAGGGCGCCAATATCTCATCTCGGCGCTTTGCATTGGTCATCTTCACTGCCTTGGCAACTTCTCCCATCTCTGGATATTCAGCAATAATTTCTGCCCATAACTCCTCCTCCGCTTCTTCCTTCTCGAGGCCAACAGGTAAGGTAGGCGGCGGAATGCCCGATGGACAAAGAGGATCCCAGGCTACGGGTCGATCTAGCGACTCGGGATACTGGCTTTCCTCTAGTATTTCCCATAGCCAGGTCATGTCCTTGCGCACGATCTCTCTAAACCTTGACTGAGTGAGTTGATACATCTTGTGGCAGGTATTTGCTACAGAGTTGACATCTGTGGGGCTAAGAAGGTCGAATATATGATCTAACAATTCCTTTGGGAGGAGTTCGATAATTGAAGCCTCGCGTTCGGTGGCTCTTTGGCAAAGTTTCGCGTCCAGGCAAGACGTTAAAATCTTGCTCATACCTGGAATCTCAACTGGGTTCGCCGCAAGCCATTCGTCTCCGGTATAATGATGCCATGGAAGCTCCCAATGCTGGCGAGCCCTCAATATCACTGGACGGTTTGGGAAAGGCTTCTGGTCCGAGTGAAGTTGAGTTTCAATCTCTCGCCAATGCCAAAGGCCATCCAGATCAATCTTTCCCATTCTACGGTATGATGCCTTAGCGTATATGTCGAGACAATAAGAATGGACCGGGAGCGGATATAAAGCATCTGATCCCTGTCTACGTGTTAGATGAGTTCCTAGTATGTTGTGGAAAGTACCTACATCAGCGCCTTCATTTATCATTTGCCAGCTACAACTCAACTCTCGCAAACCGTGTCGTGGCGGATAAAATGATTTCCAAGGAACGAAGTATCTGTCCTCTATGACATTGGAACCATTTGACTCGCCCGAAAGACGGAAAAGACTATCTTCTTCCATAAGTCTCTCATCATCTCCAGGCTTCCAATTATGAGGTTTTGGTATCAAGAAACGCACATTGCGACAGTTCTTCATCTCCGCCACGCTCAGCTTGTGTCCGTTAATGCCCTGAAGGCTCTGGCACGAAGGGGAGGCGATGTGCTCGGGTGGAACCTTGTGCGCGTCTTTACCAGGGAAGTCTCCGAGGATCGGAGCTCGACGATTGCCAGTGTAATATATCTTGTTGTTGTACCAGGTCCCGTTCGGGAGACGTTCGGGTCGTGGTTGATCGCATAGCTCCAACATGGGACACAAGTCCTCCACACCATCATGTTCCTCGTTGACTGAGTCATGGTCAACTCTGTCGCAGTCGCTCTCATTCGCAGCCTCATCTGACTCCTCGCATCCCGAGTCATATTCGAGAGGCTTGCTGTCAGTTTGTGAATCTTCGCCAGGGAGCCAGTCTGGGTCGTTGGGGTCATCATCTTCTGGCCAGCAGGGCAGTGACTCCCACAGCAAGATCTGGGGATCAGCTGGTGTACGATCTACTGTGGTACAGTCTCTGCATTCTTCGTCCTTTGCCTTACCCTCCCAAACCCTGTTAGTCCATCCTATGTAGTTAGCCCCATCTATATTCCACGCCGCACTTTGTGGCTCATCGGCTGTCCGGATGCGGGCAATGGCCATGTCCACGCCGCATATTTGACAGCTATAGGATATCATGCCAACGAGTTACATATCAACAATGGCAGACAGTGGGAGTATGTGACCATTCATTAGGCTTGTTGTTTAAGAGGAGAAACAGCTGCTTATGAAATCCCGAACATGTTGTGTCCATGTTGAGTTGGCCCGGTGATCTCCAGAATCAAGAGACTAAACTCCATTCAGGTTGTGAAAGCGGGTCAATTTTCCCTACAACCTATTTGAAAGTACCTCTCATATAGATAACGACTCTGAACAGAAATAGGAGTTTAACAAAAATATCTCAGAAGTAAAAAAGTGGACAAAGATGACAGTACTCAAGTCAGTAAACCACGGGTCAAGTAACATGACAGTAGGGCTGACAGAATTCTAAGATCACTACATGAGACCTTTTCTATGAAGACATTGCATTTATAAGATGTAATACAAAACCATTGAACGTCAACCAACAATTTCTAACGGGACCTAAGACCAAATGGTTCATTGTGTCGTATCGTTCCTATCTATATGTCGTCCCAGGACACCCTACTCATGTAGCCACCTAAGACAAAGGCTGCATTTGCGTCATTTCCACATTTCCCGTACCTTCGGGCTTACGCATCTCGGCTAGAATATCATCGAGATTGTTAGGGTTGGTGTACTTCCACAAATCGTCTTGTTGCATATTCCACACATAGACCCGTTCGCGTCTTGGAACAGGTAGCCATCTCCCACATATTATACCTAACCTCACTTTCGTCCAGTCGTATATCAAGAAAATAACATGCCAAGCCAACCATTAGCCGTTCCGGACCCATGGTAAATAACGCCGGGGGAACATTAGTCACATGCAGAATATAAATGGAATACAAACAAGTTGTATACTGCGGGCTCTAGCAGAATACTCTTGCTAGGCTCTATCCCTTTCTCAAGTCTTTGTTTCGGTATAGGTTCAAGACTTATGCCGAAAATAGATCAAGGAAATCGCTGACACAGGTGATAGATTACCTTTTACTAACTTAATACTGGATACAGGTTGATTCTGAAGTTTAATAGTTCTTTATCGAGGAACTTGTTTAATAATTTAAATTAATGCATAAATAGATATAGGAGACGGGGTTACTTTTTATCAGTCTGGTTAATCTTATCAATTATTCATTGGGAAATCTATAATGACTCTAGATTTAGTACGGACTATTCCTGTTTATGTGACAGTGACCTCAGTTGTCTTTCTGATAACAAGTCCCTCCACGTCAATATCCTGCAATTCCACCTCGGAGATATCTGATCGAGTTGAACCATTCGGTGGAACAATTTGTTCTTGTGAATTGTTCCCTTCGTTTCCGACATCGCCACCATACATTTTAGATGCGTAGTTCGACTTTGTGGTGTAGCATCGGGTCTGGGTTTGCGTTGTGTTCATTCCATAGCGCGTAGGGTTCCCCGCCTGGTCACTGTGTGTATATATCGATCTATCCTCGTTGAATCGGAGTTTAGAGGCAAGGGTGTCGAAGCTGGAATCTTGTTAGCGCGAATAAGTGCCCAAAAGCAGATTGACTTACTATAAAACAATTGGGTAAAGACAAAAGAGAGCATAAAGAAAACGATCAAGCTGACTAGCTATGTTGACTGCCTTTTGTCCTGGAGTCTGAAAAGGATGGATAATCGTTCGAACAACACCGATCAATGCCAAGAAAGCAACGCGCATCTCAGTACTGCGTGTCAGATAACGAAGAAGACCGACTTTGAGCGCCGCGCTCATACTAGATGTCTTGGCGGAAGCGAAGATGACGACAAGGAAATAGGCGCTAAGACATTCTGAAATGGCCATAAATGTGAAATAGCCGATATGTAGATAATTGATGATGAGCTCGTATTCTTCCACGCCTTGAATAAGGAATTTGGCTCGGTAAATGGCGATAAAGACTCGGGTTATGGCAGTGCAGACCATCAAACTCCAAAAGATAATTGAGAAAATGCGCCATTGTTTAGGACGAAGGACTCGTTGTAGGATAATGTAACTGTACAATAACAAACTTGCTTCTTGTAGCTATTCAGACTGTTAATAAGCGCTGAGGGCAGGCATCAAGTGATCAATTGACCTACCAGCCAGAAGAAATCAGAGAAAACAGCGGCGACGACTTCATTGACAACAGGGTGCTTTTCGTAGTAAACGTAGTAGCAAAGACCGTTGGCGATGGCTCCCGCAGCAGACGAGAAGATGGGCACAGCAGCCAAGACAGTGAAGGTGGTGATTTCGCAGACCAGAACACCAAAGACGACATTCACCAAGCAAATGGTGCTGAAGATGGACCAACACACCTCGAAATAGTCCATGGCGAGTCACGACAAATGCATCGATTGCTGCTAGAATTGTTCGGCTCAGAAAATGAAAAGTGACAGGACAAATGAGGAACAAGAGGGAGATCGACTTGCGATCACCCACGCTGATCTTATGTCCAGTCATTCGGGTCGGCAACGCATGACGGCTAGGGTAAGGAGGGACTAAGTGACTGATGGCGTTTTCCTAGATCCTTCGTTTACAGGGTCTAGAGGGGATATTGGCCAACACTGGTTAGCTGCTTTTAGCCCTGACATCCAAGGTGGGCTGAGTTTGTGTGTGGTGATGGTTGCAACACGTTAGCCGGGGCGTCGACTAACGTCAATGGGGAAGGAAACCACTGACGGGAAGGCTTGTTCCATCCCCGGGGCAATATCAGCTGGCATGTATCTCAGACTGAAGCGGACTTGTTCGTGCCCCGATTTTGCGATCAATCTTTTGGCTTGGAGATACAACAAGAGATCAGCATCCCAAGCCATATCTGAACTTTTCACATGGCATGTGAGACAGAGCAAGGATACAATTTCTGTTAGATCACTTTTATTACCTGATAGTCTTTTCCGTGCCTGCATCAAAGAGGGTCTCTCATTTTCGTAAAAGACTGTGGCTTGCGAAGCTACAGGTAGCGTACGTAAACGAATGCTCGTCGCATCATTTTAACTTATCAATAGAGTTTATGCTAGTGTTCCAGTCAGAGCCTTGGACCTTGGTATGGATTCTGTGCTAGCTCTCAAAGGGGCACTAGAGCTATGGTCCTACCCCGTACTACTGGAACCGGATCACTTGACGCGCCTTTCTGGGATCGGATTATCGTCGCCTATTCCCTGACTCAGGTCGATCATTACCCTGCTGGTCATTTGCATGGTGGGTCGCTTGCGGAATTAGAAAACCGTTCGGCGAGTGGAGTTGAAGCCCGGGGAAGAGGACGAGACGAAAGACCATAAATGGATCGGATATGTCAGCGCGAGTCAATGTCTTGAATTTGCGCAGTCTAGTCTTTCTTCTGATGACATTCATAAATTAAATAATATTCAAAAGTTCTTTTCTAACGGAAGAACAATACCGAAGCAATGTTCCGTCTGACAGAACGTATCCTCCATGCTAATAAGATCATGTTCAGGGTAATCGACGCCCGGATCACGATATCTGCAAATGCGTTGTTGAGCACTTCACCTATGCGATCAGTCATATTGATAGAACTGGCTTGGCGTTTTGATTTCCTCAAGACATTGGATATAGCGGAACAAAGGCCGCCATCAGTAGGTGTCATGCCAAGTCAACGTCAGAAGCGTCGGCCAAGCCGTGTGTGACAATGCATGGATACGCCCGTTGAGCGAGGAAAAGACAGACACCATCTCCACGTGGACTAGAAAGGGGTCAGGGTCCAATTCTCCCCTGATTTTTATCGTTCAGCTCCTCCGCAAAACACCCAATCCTGGAACCCCACTAGAAGGACATGACTCGGTTGTCTGGGTAAAACCGGCGAACCGACTGCAACGTCAATTAATGTCGAGGCTTAATTCAATAGTGTCAATCTGTCAAATTACTGATTGGATATCAAAACACGTCCGAAGAATTGATGTTTTCTAGCCTTGAGGTTAGGCGCAGAGTTACCATGTTGCGAGTTCTCATGTGGAGGCTGCGAGCTGGTAGACTATAGTCCACAAAACAAAGTGGCAAAATAACAATAAAGCACCACAAAGCAGCTTGGCGCAGTGGAAGCGCGCCGGGCTCATAACCCGGAGGTCACTGGATCGAAACCAGTAGCTGCTAGCTATGAATTTTTTTTTGCATTTTTTGCATCTTGTCTGCACCAACTTCAATAGCCTTGTTGCATTGTATCATTCATGTCACTTTAATTGATTGCACTCTCAATAACCTGCTAAGATGATGAGAAAGAAGGTGATCTTTTCAACTAGCTAGGTTTAAGTACTGTACTAGGGACACCATGAGGTCCCTGGTGTGTCTTACAATCCCGCCGCTGAATGGAATGGCGAGTGCGCGCACGCGATGTACTTTTTATCACTCTCGCGATGTTATTTCCATTCAAATGGTAATCTAATCACGCACACATTCCGCCAGTGAGTACTGTCGCGGATAGCATGCGTGTCCTAGGGATCTTCAAGTCGTGCTGCGCCAGCTAATCATATACACAAACTGCAGGCCGAATCCTCACCAATGGCTATTCCTCCGTTTCGGAGATCCTCCCCGAATAGCTCAGCTGGAAGAGCGTTCGACTGTAATTGTTATATGTCATCGAAAGGTCACTTGTTCGATCCAGGTTTCGGGGATCCAGTATTCTTTTTTGCCAATTTCACAGATTACCCCTGTCTATCATCGCAGTCTGCGATTGGCTAAGTGTCAGACGCACCATGTCAACTTTTGCATACAGGGTAGCAACTGGCTACAATTTTAAAATATCTAATCATTCAGTGCTTTGAAGTCAAATTCATATTAAACAGACCTGAAAGAATGCATCACGCAATAACGGTATGCAATTTATGATATTTTCGGAAATCAGATTGCTGTTTCTCTTGCTGCATCCTTGTCTTAATTCAGGATCGGGTTTGACATTCTCGGACATCTGCTGACATGCAACGGCGAAAGCGCGGTTTGTCACATCGATCTTCAGGAAGGCATCAAAGCTCAGGACCCGATATAAGAATTTACATTGAAATGCTTATGAAGATGGCCTACAAATTGTCATCAGACCATGGACTTTCCCAGGGTAGTCACATACAACTGCTGTCTCCATTCACGCTCCTAGGCCAGCGACAAAATAACTGGTCTCTCAGCTTTTGGGTGTAAAAATAAGTAACCTGGAAGTTTAGTTCAAAACAGTCTAAGCTGAATCACTGATTCCGTTCCTAACCCAATACGGTCAAGTCGGACATCGTGGCCGGTGCATCGAAATCCGGGGTACCGACGATCACTCGGGTTATCAAAGACCGAAATGACTCGGCTGTCCCCGCTCGATGAGCTTCGTTCGCACTTTGACGATTCGGCATTGAGCAAAAGGTATAGCGCCAACCTACGATGTTACTCAATAGCTATTTTGCGCCCTCAATTGAGTTCCGAGCCGAAGCGTACCGAGCCTATGGACAGCCGGGAGAAGAGAATAAAAGTATGATGCAATCACCGTCGATTGATTACAGTTCGACAAACACGAGTAAACCTGATCGCCATGATGGGTCTATCATTGTTGTCGAGTTTGAACGTTCTTGGTGTGGTCTTACTCGGATCAATTGGTCTTTGCAGTGCACAGTAAGTATTCTCCAGACTGCGTGAATCAACGACACATGTAGACCCCGTGATTAAGGTCTGGGCTAACTCAATTATCAGCACTGAAAAGCCCTTTCTCCCCAAAGGTCTGGCATTGGGCTCCCAACCCACCTACAAAACAAAGCATTTCACCAGCTTTACCCTTGACTCCAAGAAAAACACCGTCGCAGTCCTCGACTATGGCCACGAAGTAGGCGGTCAGCCGTTCTTTGACGTGCAGTCACTCAGTGGTCCTGCTCAAATCGAGGTCAAATACACCGAGGCCTATCATGGTTTGGAAGAGCCTTTCAGCGATGGTCCTCTACTATATGGGAACCAACTGGCGAACAACTTCCGTATCGAAACATTGAATATCACAAAGACGGGCCGCTACGATGTTTTTCTCATCCAAGGTGGTCAGCGATGGGAGTCTCTACGACTCTTGACTGAGGGGAGTATCAAGTTCTCCAACGTCGGATTTCACGCTTCTTTTGCGAATGTCGATCCGGATAAGGAACCTGGCTTCTTTGAGTGCAGTGATAAGCGACTCAACGAAATCTGGAAAGCTGGTGTGCGTAGTGCGCAATCTTCGTGCCTTGAGCAAGGTAGTCAGCCATCCACTTGGCGCGTTAACCCCAAGAATGGAGTCCTAGTCCAGTCTTTGCGCCCCATCCAGAGTGAGAAGTCACCTGTTGTTGGGAACCACACTGTGGAGTTCGAGGCCAAGATTGTGAGGGGTGGTTTCTGGTATGGAGTTGTAAGTCATCACATTGAGCATGACTTTAAAGATTTACTGACCATGAAAAGGCCTGGGAGATTGGTAAAGGTGGTGGAATCGGCCTTCAAATCACGGGAGACCTGCCAAAGGCGACGACGTTCAAGAACCACAACTACACGCTCTCCCCTCGAAACACTCTTCAAGTTACTTCAGGCTGGGGTCAAGTCAACCAGACCACCTTGCCTACTTATCTTCTGAAGACATTTGACCTTCCATTTCCCGTCCAAGAGAACAAATGGTACAATATCCGAACTACCCTCAAGGACGGATATCTTAGTGCTTCTATCGACGGAGCTAAGATCTTCAACATGTCTCTGACCTCCTACCGCGTTTTGTTCAGAGGCCAGATGAAACCCATTACACTCACTGGTCGCTTTGGTCTTGGCGCGTATCAGGATCAGACAGCGTATTACCGCAATGTCAAGGTTCACGACGATGATCTTGGCGCGCTTGTATATGAGAGCAGTCTGACCTCTGATGATATCCTGGACGAGTACGGTGTCAGAGAGAACGTCTTTGCGGCCTGCCTCGATGGACCAAAACGTGATCGCCTTATTTGGCTGGGAGACTATTACCACACCTCTCGTATTATAGGTGTTAGCACATCACGCTTTGATCTCCAGAGAGGAACATTCGAGTCTCTTATCCCGACGCAGAATGAGGACGGACTATTCAGTATGAGTGCACCACTCGGATACCAAGCCAATACCACAGTATTCGCCGATAACTATGGGCTGGAAGACTATCAACTCCTCGGACTCTTGTCGTTGTACTACTACGTACAGTCGAGCAATGATCTCGACCTACTCAAGCAGGAGTGGAAGTACTTTGAGCGCGTGGTTGACTGGTCTGTCAGCACTATCAACAAGACTGACGGCCTGGTCCATCTCAACGGCGCTTTTACTGGCCCTGCCGAGTCTGGGTCTTCAGTCTCCTGCATGACTGTCCAGGCTCTCCATTCCATGGCTGAACTTGCGAGTGCGATCGGAAAGAAGAATTCCGCCAAGAAGTGGAAAGATGCTGGCGATAGGCTTACTGAAGCTATTCGCAAGTCACTCTGGAATGACAAACTTGGTGTTTGGAAGCTTTCTACCGCAAACGAAACCGACTTTTCCGTTACGGGTATCTCATTCTGCACCACAAGCAAGGTCGCTACCCGAACTCAAGCCACACGCTCTTTCGAGGCCCTGGAAAAGCTAGCTCTAGGTCCAGGATACATGGATAATACCCGAACAGACCCAGATGCACCGACTGCTAGCATCAGCCCCAACACCAACGGCTTCCTTCTCCCAGCGCTTTTCGAGTATGGTACTGACACGAAAGGATCCAAGCTCATCGACACACTCTGGGGCCCCATGGTCGATGACATCAAAACCTCTACGGGCGCAAGCTGGGAGTATGTTCTCCACGACGGTAGTCCTGGTTTGGGTCTATTCACATCCCTCGGTCATCCATGGGGTGGTGCAGCTACGTATGTTCTCACTGAGTGGGCAGCAGGACTCCGGCCTGCACAGGGTATTGATGGGTATGGGTATAAGAATTGGGTCGTCGGGCCAGAGAGTGGCTTGTCTATGGGCCTGGATTACGCCCATGGCCGTCTCAAAACTGCCTTTGGTGGCAAGATTGAAGTGACTTGGAAACTGACCAGCAATAAGAAGAACATGGAGGTGAGTATCAAGGCACCCAAGAAGACTAGTGGTATTTTTGTGTTCAAGGGGGAGGAAAGGCAGCTGAGCGGCCAAGAGCAGTACAAATTCACCGTCAAAGTTTAGTATTTCTATTTTAGATTAGGAAGTACTTGAGATATTTTAATTGAATTGCTACTATGTGTCCCGTAATTGTTCTCCATAAGGTGATCTACAATTGGCGACGCTATTTGACTTGTTCCTCTGATAAATTGGTGAGACGAATTACTGAACTTGATCTATGCCAGAACCTCAAAGGCAACCAAATCAGGCGCCCAACCTCCAGAAGGGGAAGCAGTAAAGGTGACAGTGTTATCTTTACCCTTCTTGAACCCGTCTAGAAGGATCGTCATACGATCACTCTCGAACCAATCGCCACCAGCGTTCGGGAATGCCCATCGCTTGGCATCCTCTCCATTGACAGAGATGGACATGTTTCGCGTGTTTGTTTCCCAGTCACCAATCGTGTGGTGGTATTCGTGGTTGATGTAGTCGACGCCGACGTATAATGGGCCATCCTTGGGAGCGCTGACAAACTTGAACGTGACCTTGGCATCTTTACCAATGGACTTGATCTTTTTGTTTACTGGCAAACATTCGTTTGCCCCGCAGTCGACAAGTGAAGCGGAACCTTCCAGTGCCGCTTTAGGTGCTGCATAATACCCCCATTGCTTGGGTTTGGGAGTCTGAGTGATATCGGATAGTACGAGAAGTCGCAGCTCATGAGGTTTCAGCTCAAATTTCTGAGTACCAGAGATGGTAAGGTCTTCATGAGCCCAAACATCGCGAGCCTTCGCCTTCCCAACACCAATCAGAGCCAGATCAACTTCAACAGTTTGAGTTTCATTCTTCCAGTTCGCAACGCCGAGAACTTTGCGATTTGATGTCAGGTTACCGGACCAGACATCCCACTCCTCTTCCGTATGTCGGATAACGAGCTCTGCTGCTTGACCGAGTGCATCTTGGTTGATGGCGATGGCTTCTTTGTTAGACATGACTTCGAGAGAATGAGAAGGGATTTGCTTGGCGTCCATGACACCTCCAATGATGAGAGGGGACTTCATCATGGACCAGAAACCGAAGTGGAAACGCTCTTCCTCGTAAGAGAGGGCACCAAGACCGATGCTAATATTGTCAAAAAGTTGCTCACACATCTATGTGGGAATCTTACATGAGCATATCAAGGTCTGCGAACGCGCCAGGGTGGTTATACTTTGAGTGAGCGACAGCCTGATTGGTGATGCGCCAGATTGCTCTCCATGCATTGAAGATGTCGTTGCTCATTCTCCACGAATTGCCAACCTTGGTGGCCCTGCCATGGAGTTAGAGAGAGCACATAGTACTTGAGAGTTGATACACACCATTGCGGGACGTCTTCACCAATACCCCACTGGCATAGGAAGTACTTGATGTCACGATCAGTCTCGTTGATAGCTGCAGCCATCTTGATAAACCGGTCTGGGCTCTTTGCTTCGGCAGAGTCCGAGTCAACCATATCCGTCTTAGACGTGGCATAGCAGTTGTCGTATCTATCAATATTAGCTGAATGCGTCATGGAAAAGCTGAGAGTGTGTTACTTGAGGGTATCGCCTCCCCACTCAGCAAATGACTTTGCGTCAATTTCCTCATATCCTAGTTTGGTTGATCAGTCACCTTGAGCTATTTGTAGAACGATAGACATACCAAGTGACGCGGGGATATCCTGGGATCCACATTGCAGATATCCCGCTCCAGAATAGAGACCAAACTCCAATCCCAAGTCGTGGATGTAGTCGCCAAGAGCCTTTGGACCAGAAGGGAACAAAGTCTCATTCCACTGTAGTCTTCCCTGGCTGTCCCGGTCTCTTGAAGGCCATCCGCAGTCAACAGTGACAATGCTGTAGCCCAAGTCTAGGAAGCCCAGATCCACCAATCCTTTGGCGTTGATCTTGATAATCTCTTCCGAAGGATTGCAGTTGTAGTGGTTGTAGGAGTTCCAACCCATAGGAGGAGTCGGAGACCTAACTGTCTTGCCAGACGTGCCTCCGATACTGACAAGAAGTGCCGCGAAAGCGAGTGCCGACATTGCGATGATGATGGGGACTTTGAAGTTCCCAATACCGTGCGTATCACGCCGTGCTGGTGCTGGGCTGCTCATTGCAGTATTTATAGGCCTGTAATGTTTCGGTAAAATGATGTCGGAGCAGGGTTTGTTAATCCTTGACAGTGGCCAGGTTCAAAATCAGGAATACGACCTTGAAATGGAGAGAACATGTTCATGACATAATTACAAGGTTTCAATAGGCGCGGTTGCTCTAATGAACGGACGGACCTTTTCTAGACGATGACATACGATCTTAATGATCACAATATGCATGAAGACCAATTCCTATAGGCGCGCATCCTGAGCTCTTGTTAAGGTTAAGAGAGATCATCCTGAGTCTGCGGGGAACTCATCGTTCTTGGTGCGGGGTGCTGGTTACATCCCGGGGACTGTGCCGACGTTTGGAGCAAGATCGGCAGTCGAAGCGGACGAAAAGAATCCTCGGATGTTGATGTGCTAAATAGTGGTACAAGCTCGGATTCGTGTTTGTTCCCCCAATTCCAAGTGCCCACTTCAAGCCGTGTCTATATATCTCAGAGTGAATGTATATTTACACGCCCACCTGCATTTATTTGACCTCTAGTGTGGCTGTCTCAAGTATAAGACATGACTATAGTTTCACCGATGGATCAACAGTAAAGACATTTCTACCATCCGGGCCAACCTCGACAAATCCCTTCATACCAATCGGCTCGCTACTGGTACTCACGAGAGCCAACAAAGTCAGCTCATCGCCATGGTTTGCAATGAACCTGTCACCAGTTTCGACAAGCCTTCCTACGATATGTCCCAACTTCGGACCACTTCGATCATGATCCACGGTGTATGTCTGAGATGGAGTTAGAGATGTCATGATTATAAAGGTTTGACGTACCTCAATTATGGCTTCGCCTTGTGCCTGAGCAGTAAATGTCGGACCTTGAGACGTTTGTCCATTGTCAAGAACTGCTTGTGTTCCATAGCCCGAGCCATTTCTCTTTGGCTTTGCAGACAGACAGATAGCGTGTTGCCAGGATAGAACTCCGCCGTTGGCAAGAACTAGACCGTTCTGGTATTTGCCTTTGCGAATAACTCGGACCATCTCCGCGATAGCCTATCAATCATGGTCAGATACATTTACCAGAATAAATAAGATTGTCTTACGTGTAGCGAATAATTATTTCCTGCGCCACCAAAAGAAGTTAATCCACCAAGGAGCGTTATGGGCTTCTTTGGATTCAGCAGGTCGAGTCCAACATGTTTGCAAGCAATCTTCGGTACGATAGGGAAGCACCTATTCATGGATTAGCCTTGACATAATGTCGTAGCGGGTGACTTACGAGTAAAAGTCGAAGCAGTCTATCTCATCTTTCTCGAGTCCAGCAGCTTTCAGAGCGTTGTCGATAGAATACTCAATGGCAGGGCTTGAGTAATAGTTCGATCGCTCCCAGACTGTGAAGCATCGTGTTGTTAGCCGAGGCACTAGAAAAATAAGAGAGGTCTTACAGTCTGAACTGTCGTTCGAACCAGCGCCACCCGTCACATACACCCATTTCTCGCGCGGTATTCCCAACTTCGTAGCGTGCTCAGTTGATGTGATGATACAAGCGGCGGCCAAGTTGACCCCATTGAATGCATTCATTAACAATGGATCTAGTGGGTCAGCAGCCATCAAGGACACATCGGCAGCCGACTTACAAGGTGTGCATATCATTCTATTGCGTTTGCTCACTGTCTTGATATCTTCAAGCTTCCTTGGAGTTTCGCCTGCTCTCCAACTGTTTGGATGCTGACAAGCGATATCATCGAATTGGGCATAAAGTTCCGCCGATTCGTGATGGTTCTCGATATAGGTTTGTTGGTTTTGCTTCCTGTATGCGTTTTCGTACAGAGGATATACTTGGATTGGGTTGCCGATGGAATGCGTCGCACCAGCTCCTATTTTATGTCAGAAAGTCTGTTCGACCAAAGATTGTTTGCGAGACTACCTTTCTTTAGCGAAGTATCTCCTGGACTGTATCTTTTCGCGTCCGGGTTCATCGCAGTCCATCCCTGTGGAGGTATCTTCCCAGCTTTTTGGCAGGCGAAAACTATCGACATATGAGCTACTCATCTCGCTTATCTGTTAGTTTATCACCTACGTGAGGCCAATGCTTCTCCTCCTGTAACAATAGCCATCTTCACCTCTCCTGAAGCAACTCTGGCAGCTACTTTATCGCAGAGGAGAGCAGGCGTATTCCCTCCATGACTGGCAAGTTCGAGATGGGATGGCTGGATGGCAAGTCTTTGTGCAAGCAGTTTGGGCAGATCATCGTAGTTCCAAGACCACGGCGGCACAACTGAAATGCTGTCTACATGTTCAATGGCACTAATGCTAGAGTCCTGAGATGCATCGCGGATAGCTGATAAGATGAGCTCAGCCGGCTCTCGGCATGTTTCGATGGTGAAGTCCTTCTGACGGATCTCGCCGATACCGATAATAACTGGCACTAGTGACAATACAGCCGCCATATTGGTTTTGAAGTATAAAGAATGCTAATCGAAGAGTATATCAGCAATAGTTAAAAGAAACCAAAGATGAGGTGTTGCACTTGCTGGGAGGAGGCATTTAGCCTCGGCAATCTAGGCTCGTGACGATCCAAGGATGCTGACTCATCTAAACGCGGTATCTAACCTATACGCACATCTGGTTGCTCGTGCAATGACAATGAACTATTTATGAGGTTACACTCGCGTCCTCCCTAGATTTTGTGATATATGTGATCTATCACCGTATGTCCGGACAGATGGGTCTTTCTTTTGGAAAATGGTGTAGATATCGGTGATAAGCTGCCACGCAAGATCAGTGAAAGGTGAAGATGCATCTCCAAGTCAAATTAATGTTCAGACGGATTGGCGGTACGTGTTCCCCATAATGGGCACCTGTAATGATCGCTCGTGCATATCGCCCTGATTGATACGGGGAGCGTCTGTAAGCGCTGTCTCTGTTAAATGACCAGAGATGGGATCATCAAGATCTGGACTCAAGCGTATTAGGTGAATTTGAGTGGGTGACAGGGATCGATAGACCCAGGTTATTATTGTGGTCATTTTCGAGAATTCAGCGTCAGATTTCTGGAACCTGTAAGTTTGAGAAAGTAAAATGGCCTGGCTTTATCCACCTGGCTATCGAAAGCGCTGAACGTCGATGGTAGTCGGTTGAGAGGGGGTCAGAGAGGCAACTTGTGTGCAAGTTTTGTGTTTGCAAGGTTCCTCTCCACTCAATCGATCGACCCAACCCAGACACCGTACGAGGAAGAAGACGAGTGTGGGTCTGCATCAAGCGACATCATTGCAAGTACTAGAACCGTGAAACGACAAGAGGCTGCATCGACATCTACAGGCCCAAAGGAGACCAGCACTTCGAGCCTTCCAGAAAGTGTCGCCGGTAGACAAGCGGCCAGCAACGTCAGTGTACTGGGACTACAAGTCCTGTGTAAGCACTGGAGTCATAGTGCTTGAAAAGTGTATTTAAAGATGGTAATTTTACTATCAGGCGTCAACTTTGGCGCGTGGGCTCTCTCCCGGGTCAAAGGGATTTTCATACAGTAATGTATGAACATGTGAGTTCTTCGGAGGATACCGTCGGTTCTCTGGTAAGGCAAGGCGAGCAATTGGCTTCGTAAAACATGTCACCCATCTACCACAGGCTTCTTCTCTGTCACCTTCGGTGATTGACCATAAGCACGTCGCTAGGAGCACATCATGGCCAGCCTTCACTGTATCTCGACCGGTATGCAACGTCGGGTCCAGGATAGAAAACCCAAATCTCAGTAGATAGTCTTTAACAGACAGATGTATAAAGTCCACCGTTCCTGAATTTCCGACTTTGGCGAGTCCCCCTGATAGTGTGCAAATTAATTTCTCCATTTCTCGATCAGTCTTTCTCCAAATAGGACCAGGAATATCCCCGATTGACTTGTATCGAGGATCGGGTATAATGTTGATAACCGTTCTTAGCTCCGATACATTGAGCGGGCGTAGTGCGAAGCAAACCCATTGGAATAGCTTGAGTGATAATGCTGAGTTTCCCTTGATTAGTTTGCGTATGGTGCTCTCATAGACCTGAGTGATCCCCCTGGGAATGTTTTGTACTTCCTCCAGCAGTCCCGGTTGGCACCTGCGGTACATGGCAACAGCCCGAGCTATCACCAGGGTGACCCATAAGAAGTTACCATCAGCCGATGTTACTACCTCTTTCTCAAGTGATCTCCTCAAATCCTCATCTTCATCGTCAATCTCTCGCAGTAGCTCTTGATGAGCAAATTCTTCGATGTCTGCTTCGTTGCCTTGCTCAGCGATGATATGGTCATGGACGCTTGGTCTAGCCAGATTCGGATAATGACGACAGGCAAAGCATATACTGAGTTTCTTTGGAGAGGCAGTCAATCTTTGCTCGACGTCCTGAAGGTTTCTTATCAAGTCGCGTATCTCTTGGGTCTCGTCATCGGTTTCCTCTTCCTCCACCCTGCACTCATCAAGAGCATCCACGAACACTCGGAGATCGAAGTGCTCAACAATTTTTCCAAGGCAAGCCTCCAGATGGCGCATCAAATAAGTCGTCTTCCATTTTGATCGGTTCATATTTCGAACCTTCCGCTCATCAAAGCTCTCGGTCAGTCTGTTCGTCTGCTCTGAGAATTGTTTGATAAGCTGGTACAGTAAAGCTCGGACAAGGCCTTCTGTTGTATACTGCAAATGGCTTCCTTGGTCGTAAAAGAAGAAAGACACTGTGTGAGTTGAGCCTCCAATGGCAGTCTCTCGGGAACTTCCGATGGTATGTTTCATGAGAGTGCTCTTGCCGCTTCCCGGGTTCCCGAGGATCCAGAGGATACCTCGTCCACTACTGTACCAATCTGTATATGACTGATCTTCCAAGAGCCATTGGCATGATGTCTCTCCTGGCTCGCGCATTTTACGCGGCTCGTAATCAATTCCATCGAAATATAAAGCCTGTAAGCATTGTTCGCGGCGCTCTCTCTCTTCGCTATCATTTCGAAGCCTGTCTGTATCAGGATAGGCGTGGCTATAACCTTTGAAAAGTGTTAGTTTCTTTTTAAAAGCCAGCGTCTACCAATTCTTGTGATTAGAACTTCCATCTCTCAGCTCACTTGGACCTACCATTCACAATATATCCTGTGTCCCAGCTGCCGAGGAAAGGAGTACCGAGAAATGCCACACCAACTGTGAAGTCAACGACTTGTCGGTATTTTTGACCACGCGGGTGATATCGTTCTGTAGCTCTAACCAGAGCCTGTCGATGTCAGTATAGCGTTCTTATTGTACTTATTAAACTATCCCGTATACAAGCATTTGCTGACATATTTCAACCCAATGAATCTCATGTTATGGACAGGTAGGTTTTTCTAACAACAGAATCTTCAATTTGATATTATCTAAATAACTAGTTTCAAATGTAGCATAAAGAATCAGATATATACAGAGTACTGTCAGACAAGTTACATGGAATTAGACTCATCCTCTGTCTGGTTCTGTGACCTATATGGTCTAGCCTCTATCTAAATTTCCCCTCTTCTAGGTTGATACCTGACACTATTCCTAATTAAGTGTTGATCGGCCTCAACCGTCTGACCTTAATCATCTCACAATTATTTTATCCCATTTCATCTCTTTAACTTTTCTTATTCAGTACAGCAATTAACACTCAATATGACCACCAAAACTCCTCACGTTCCCCGCATCCATCTCCTCTGCATGGAGGAACAATTCAGCGACGCTTTCAACGTCGCCCGCAAGAGCCGCAAGCTTCCCGACTCAATCTCGATCGAGATTCATAACTGTGCTCTATCTCAACTCTCGAGCAAAGTCAAATTTGACACTGTTGTCTCGCCCGCCAATTCCTACGGTCGTCTCAACGGTGCTTTCGACGACGCTATATCCCGACAGTTTTCACCGCGTGACGATTACCACGCCCTCACTGGCGTTGCGCAAGCCCAGCTTTATAAGACATGGCGCGGTTTCGCACCACCAGGGACGTGTACTCTGGTAGAGATCCCAAAGGAATTTGAAGAAAGATCGCGTAATGGTTTTGGAACACGCCGTGTTGCTATCTGTCCGACGATGCGTATGCCTGCTGACGTCAGATGGGATAAAGAGGTTGTGTATGAGTGTATCTGGAGCTTGCTCTGTGCCATTGACAATCACAATCGCGATGCCTCTGAACATGATCAGATTGAGAGCGTTCTCATGACCCCTTTGGCAACAGGCGTAGGAAGGGTAAGCCCCGAGAAGTGGGCGTTGCAGACTGTTCTTGCTATGAAGCATTTCGTCGAGGCGTCGGAGAATCCGGAGAAATGGAGTTCTTTGCAGTGGGCTGATCTTGGAAGAACTTGTGCTGAAACGCAGTTGACCTGGACAAAATAGACTCTCGCAACATCTCGGAGGGTGTTGCATGAACTGGATGCTTCATAAAGGCTGATTTATTTTGATCGGAGGAGAAATTATATACTTGTTACCTATCTTATCAGCCCGAGGTTCAATTGTGTAGCCTACAGTCCGCGATGATAAATTGCATCAATCGTGTCAATGTCGTCCTTTTGAGGTTATACCCACATCCCCCCTAGCTTATATAACGTAATTCACGCGTTGCAAATAAAATCTCTATTTTTCCATCCAGTGACGCATCAACGCGACTTCTTTCAAACATCACGTAACATCAACAACTCACAACAAACCATGTCTGCTACCAACGATGCAACCACGATTTACGTTATCGTCAATGAAGAGACCGCACCATCCAAGAAACGCAAAAGAGACGATAGTGCCGATGGATTGACTCATCCACATCCGACGTCGACTGAGTCGAGCCGGAGCACAGTATTAGATCATCCTTCTCCATCGGAGAACAAGTTGCCACATAAACCTTGGCTGTACTACGGAACATTGTAGCCCAATAACATGGGAAAGATCCTAACTTTCTACTATATGCGCTTCCTTGTCTTCCAAAGAGACAAAAGTATCATTCCTAATATGGCCACGACCAAGGTGCTTAGCAATTGGGTCTTGTATTACTTCTGGCCATGGTAAAGGGAATTCTGTCTTGGTCTACAACCTCTGGAGAAGAGTTCTCGTATCGCACCACCGAAAGACGATGAAGGATCTAGTAGTCCATAATCAAGCATACTGAGGATGAAAGGATAATTAAATATTAATAGGGTTAATAATTAAGCACTTCTAGCTAGTATCCAGAATCCCTAAGAGCAGACCCCGTTTGGTATTAAACAGGGTTACAGATAAGCGAGTCCAAAGCAAGTTTGTTCGTCCTATGAACCCAGTTCGACTTGTAGGGCTCAGTGCTAGTGTTGATCCATTCACCCTGAGGACTGCTAGCAACATACCAAATCCTTGTTTTGCCACTGGAAGGGATAGTAAAGTAGAAGGAATCTGACTCAATCCATCGCTTGGTATCTGCATCGCTTTCTGGGTAGGGGCTGATGATAGCGTAATCGTCATCGTCCTGGTATATCCTGACATATGGGACCAAGATCTTCCCGTTATTTTGAACGATTCCATAGTACTTGTCCCACATCCACTTGAACGAGCATTGTAAGGTGACGCCAGGACAGGCCGTGAGATCTTGGTACAGCCACATGGACTTGTCGTAATGGAAGTTTCCAGTCTGGAATCTGTAGCCTGTTCCATCGGCTCCACCAGCTTTGATACTGAAATCAACGATGTCTCGATCTTCAGCCACGGGGTAGTACTTCCATGGCGAGAACTTGCCAGTGTCCCAGCCAGCATTCTTGATGATATTCGTGTCTTCGCAGGTAGGCGCTGGCTCAATGCCGGTATCGCAAAAGCAGCGGGTTTCATACCACTTGAAGCCTGTCTCTGAACCATCTGTCTCTCCAACGGCGCCTTTCCAGAGATCACAGAAGGAATTCTCCATGAAAGCAAAAGTAACGCAGTTGGCCTTTTCCATACAGGACTGGTAGCAAGCGGAAAGGGATTCAGCGGAACCAGAGCCTAGCGATTTGGCGCCTTGTGGAATTGAAGGACGGTAGCCAGAAACGCCGCAAGCCGCATTCGCAGGAGCAGGGACTTTGAGATTATTCTGACACTCAAATTGCTCTTCAGCAGCGGTGGTGGTCGCTGCAGCTTCGGTCGTGGTGGTGGTAACGATAGGCTCTTCGGAGGTTGTAGTAGTGACAGAGGAGCTAAGCTCCCATGGGAAAGGTTGCGTAGAGCATGAAGTAGTTGTGCTTGTTGCCTCAAGACTGGTAGCAGACCCTGTCTCGGATTCAACAATGGTCGAAGTAAGGAGAGTTGACAGTGACTCGACTGAAGTGGATTCCTTTGTTGTAGTCGCAACTGTGGCAGCAATGGTAGAACTGGATGAAGGGCGACATGGTCCAGCATTAACGAGGGGGCTGAGGACCGCAGTCAAAACAAGTGAATGGACGAAATGGCGAGCCATTTCTACGGTGTCGGTGTCGAGTTCGTGATGGAAAGAACAAGATGTCGAACAAAACACAGCTCGAAAGTGTTAGGCCGGGCTCGGATGTTTAAAATATTCTCATGTTTCTCGTCAAATGTTTGTTTTTCCGGTCTATCCTCCTTTCCCCTGATCCACAAGTGAAGCTATTGAAAGCTAGCACTACTAAAATCATCAAACGTGCATTAGAATTGTCTTTTTGGGAAACTATCGTCACTAGTGCCAGAGCTGAACTTTCTAGCCTGCCAAAATTGCATGGTATAGTGAGGCGATTATTGGTTGGGAGACTCTAAAATTAGGTGGCTGGACGTCAGGGAAATGAAGTGGCTTGATAGATGGGTTATGTGGATCGATGAAGCGAAGCGAAACTGCTACCCTATGCTTATATCGACAAGACTGTGTCTCGCGGGAACTACCTGGTTAATTGTTAAACTTATTAGGTTGAATAACAAGCCCAAGTGCTTTAAACAACCTATAAGAATTATATTCCTTATATTTATATTAGAACTTTGAAGCTATGCGTCGGCATTTTACTGCAACGTGCACGCCATGATGGGTAGTTTGATATTTGCCTTTGCAGCTAAAAGTTTGTGAACCAATATTTAAAGATAGACCTTCAACGTTACGAATCTACACGTTCTATCTCTTCCAATAAATGTAGTTTAAGTAGAAACCCATGCATATGTTAGTAACCTGTTGTTGCGACAAGTCGTTATTGACAAGAGAGCCTTAATCTGCCTTATGGCTGACCATGACCAGAGTACGTACTGCATAGCCCGCCGAGGCTGTGCAGCACAAGGATGGTTCTCAAGTGAGGCCCCCCTCTATGTTTCATCATTTTCAATCTCCAGCATTTCCCATACCATCCATCCAGCACTTTTTGTTTGCAATCATGCAACTAATCAATGTGCTGACATTTGGTCTTGAGGAATTTCACAAAAACATCCCCGAATACGCCATTTTGTCCCATACGTGGGGCAACGCTAAAGATGAGGTGTCGTTTCAAGAAATCAACAACCCTTTACCTGAAGTCAGGCTCAAAAAAGGTTTCAGAAAGATTCAGCTTTGCGTCCAGCAAGCCCAACTTGATGGACTAATGTACTGCTGGGTAGACACCTGCTGCATCGATAAGTCAAGCAGTGCAGAGCTTTCAGAGGCAATCAATTCAATGTTCACCTGGTATCGCAATTCGGCTGTTTGCTATATCTACTTGGATGACGTGGACGGCACGACACCCGAATCTTTGTCAACGTTTCGACGTTCCCGCTGGTTTACTCGTGGCTGGACGCTCCAGGAACTCGTTGCTCCCCAAACCCGCCGGTTCTTCGATATGCACTGGTCGTGTATCGGGGAGATGTCGAAGACCTTGAACAACATATACAGAGTCAATGGTTTCTTCCGCGTTGGCACAGAAGCAGACCAAGTCTCGAATCTCTCAACGACGGCGACCAAGTTTTCAACTTGGGTTGCTGAAATAACTGGAATTCCTGATCGCGTTTTCTATGCTGGAGACCTCAAATCCATTTCAGCCGCCACAAAGATGTCGTGGGCTGCAAAGCGCGAAACTACTCGCATCGAGGACCAAGCCTATTGCCTACTGGGCCTTTTCGATGTTAACATGCCACTTCTCTATGGTGAGGGTGCAGATGCTTTCATTCGGCTACAGGAAGAGATCCTCAAGAAGGCACCAGATCATACACTTTTCACGTGGGGTTCAACGGCATCATCAACGCCTACTCTTAGCGGGCTTCTCTCGTATTCTCCCAAAAACTTCAGTAGCTATGGATGTCGAAATCTGCGTCCTAAGAGGATTGGACATCCCTACGAGATGACAAACAAGGGTTTACACTTGCAGATCCTTTTAGTTGAAACAATGGATGACCCTGACGAGTTCTACGCCATATTAAACGTGGAAAACGAAACAAGCGTGGGCCAGGATTACCGGTACTCTATCAGGCTTCGAAGGCTGGACGTATGGGGCCAGTATGCTCGCGTGCATACCGACGCCGGTCTACGTTGTGAGAGCGAGTCTGACATGTCAACCTCTATCATACCGAGCCATATCTATGTCCAGAACTGTATCAACCATGTATCTCCTATGAATCTAACAAGAAACCCGTCCAAACTTATCCTCGGCTGCAGAATGACAAGTATGTCTCTTGCTATAATTGGAACTTCCGGTTCGCCAAGCTGGGACCCCGACACGTTTAGCATTTCTCCTCCAGTCAGCGAGAATTACTATGCTCGAGTGGCTTTGCAACAAACCATGACACCCGATCCTTCACTGACAATGACAATTGGATGGCGGATACAGAAAGACGCTTCCGATAATGTTATATCCCACCTCGCCGCGCTTAATGACCCAAACGACCTTGACAACTCACATATCGCATGGTGGGAGGTGATCTCCTCAAGAACCCATAATTATTTTTCGGTTCTATCATACGCAATCGTCAACGGCGAGCTGGTGGCCGAGATAACACTTCACGATCAGTCTATAAAAGGTTTTATGAAAAGCCGCTCTCCATTTTCTCACATGAGAAAGAAAGCACCGGTATCTAAAAAGTCATATGCAGCAATGAGGTTACAAGCATCGCAAAGTGGTTACAGGAAGAAGAAAAGAAAATGATGTCTTGGGATTGTCAAATAAGTAGCGCGTGTAGACGGATTAGCCATGAGATTACAAGAGTTAGCAAAGGTATTGGGCTGATTCTGAATGGGTAGCAGTATTATTGTACTTTATTTTCCAGGTATTCATTGTTGAACAACCTTGGATATAATCATTACACTAGTTTCTCATCTACCAAGTCTCCCATCAATAGCAATATCAGTAAAGTCGCAGAAACCAGGTATTTTTATGAGGCCCTATAGCGTGTCTCAAACGGAAGGCAACATGGTCAGGAGCTTCCTTATTGGTAACTACTCGCAGCGAGTAAACCTCTGCAGATGCAGTAAGCACATAGAACAACAGCGCGAGTCAGATCATCTCTGTCAATAGTGCTCGTATTCAATCAACGTCAACTATGCAAAATCCGTGTAAATACTTGGCAGAAGGCCTCTTTAACTGGCCGAATCAAAAGTACCTTCCTAAGAAATACCCGCCTTGCGAAGTTGAGATAGTATATTGAAGTAACCTTTCAGTTCAACCATAAACTCGTGCCTTGTCTCCGCAGGTAAACAACACTCGCATACAGGACACACAAGATAAGCCGGCTATAGATTCCCTGTTTGGAAGGTAGATAAGATATGATAATCAATCTTGGCTTGGTATTGAGCATGAGCGATTTCCACAGACGATGCAAAGAAGTCTTTAGCCAAGGCCAGAGAAGACGTGTTATATGGGGTCAATGCGTACGTGCGCTATCCAACCCTAGCTATTGCGTGTTGATGGGAAGGACTACAAAAGATCCTCCCACTTTAGTTGACCAGTTTCAGATGCGCTGAAGCTGGGCTAATGTGATTGATGGACGCATGACCGCATTGCAGAAACTAACCCCGCCTAGAGTAGCAGTGCAGATACGCGTTAATGCTTGGCGATAAGACGGACTTACTCAATTCCGGATGATGTTCAGGAACAGAGTGTCTTCCTTCTCTGCTACCCAACCTTAGCAGTTCAGCTAACAAGTCAACGGGATTGAGTGCTGACAACGCGCTGGTGATCATTGTTGTTGTGTTACTTTCACAGTCACCGTCTTTCCCATCACCATCACCAATTCCATTTAACCGGCCATCTCCACATTCTCAATGGTCGACACGATTATCGACTTTCCTCATCGGGATGCTGATCCTTGCCGCCAAGATTCACATATGCCGATCACTTGCACGGGAGGATGATAAGGTTAATGCTCTATTTAAATGCCGAACTAAACAGCGGAACAAACGGACTTCCATACGAGAAAGGCAGGTACGCCAATATGCACGCTCTCACGATATCACAAAACAAGCTTATCGCGGGGGATCCACCAGAAGGGCAGGTAGGAGACTAGACCGGGATGAGACAGTCCTGACTCGGAAGAGGCCATGAGATATACAAGAGGTTGACGATTGTGTATATAAAGGATGAGAAACTTCCTTTCCAAAGATCATTTCTCATCAGCCTCACCTCACTCTTCAACTCTCTCTCTTGGATAACTCCTACTTCGTCACAATGGTCAAGATCGCTTCCCTCGTTGCCCTCGCGGCCCCTCTGGTTGCTGCTGCTCCCTCGCCTCAGAACAGCCCCCAGATCGTTGGCGGAACCTCTGCCAGCGCTGGTGAATTCCCCTTCATCGTCAGCATCACCAACAACGGTGGTCCCTGGTGCGGTGGTACTCTCCTCAACGCCAACACTGTCATGACCGCCTCCCACTGTGTCCAGGGCCGATCTGCCAGTGCTTTCGCCATCCGTGTCGGATCCAACGTAAGTTTACAGCCGATGGCATATGCTCTGATAACTAACATGGGCCTCTTAGTCTCGCACCTCTGGTGGTGTCACTTCTCGTGTCTCTAGCATCAGAATGCACCCTAGCTTCAGCGGCTCTACCCTTAACAACGATGTTGCTCTCCTGAAGCTTTCCACTTCCATCCCAGCCAGTGGCTCCATTGCCTACGGTCGCCTTGCCACCTCTGGCTCTGACCCCGCTGCTGGATCTTCTCTTACCGTTGCTGGTTGGTAAGTACATCCTCGAACTTGATTATCTCGACAGAACTAACATTACACAGGGGAGACACCTCTGAGGGTGGTGGCGTCAGCCCCGTCAACCTGCTCAAGGTTACCGTTCCCGTTGTCTCTCGTGCTACCTGCCGATCCCAGTACGGCACCTCTGCCATCACCGACAACATGTTCTGTGCTGGTGTCACCGGAGGTGGTAAGGATGCTTGCCAGGGTGACAGCGGTGGTCCCATTGTCGACTCTTCCAAGACCGTTGTCGGTATTGTCTCTTGGGGTGACGGATGCGCCCGACCCAACGCCGCTGGTGTCTATGCTCGCGTCGGTACCCTCCGATCTTGGATCGACAGCAACGCCTAAGCGCTGCAACATGACTATGGATTGGCTGAGTTGAAGAGTCTTCTGGGGTGAAGGAGTGATGATTTGGATGATATGTTTGGAATGATGAGAGGGATTACATTCTGTAAATACTTGATTATCAAATACATATGTTGATGCACATCTTAATCTGTTTAGTGATTTTGCCGAAGCTATCCTCTATTGCACAGTGATAATGCTCTTGTTTTTGTACCTGATGGCCCTCCTCATATGTTTTTCTTTGTCAGCATTCTACAACTGCTTTGAAACTTTCAAGTATGCAATAACACTATGGCCGTGCTTTCCATCCTGAAAGAGTATATTTTTGGAGAGCCGCCTCCATAACAACATGAAGCCAAAAGATTTGAGATGTATCATAGGAAGGCTTCGGCTCGTATGTCTCTAGTACCTTGCATATAAGTATATAAAAATGAATGCCATGCAGTGAATCGTCAGTTAAGAAGTGGGCATTCTACAAGCGTAACGATCGATATTGGCATATATTTCACCAACCAGGTTCGACTAAGAGGAAACAATGAGATATTAAAGGATCTTTCTCTATTACACAAAGAGTGTTTTTGTACTGTCATGGATATACGGAGCTGGATACTTTGGTACTGATCCTATTCTTCTGAGATATCCTTGACAACTGCGCCCTTGAATTCCTTCAGCTTATCAATAGCCTGTTGAGTCATGGGCCTGGAACAATTCTCGTCAGTTTTGTCTTCAATTTATGGATCATGTTACTAACGGTGGATAGTATGTTGGAGGCATCGTCCTGGTGCTTCTCCAGCGCTCGGCACCGGTGTCCTCTTTGACCAACCTTGAACGAATGTCAGCTTTATTACCAGGTATTGAATATAAAACCACATACTCTTCTGACGCTTTCAGAGAAGCCTGCCAATCATCGACAGTGTCAAAGGCATACGTGATTTCCTACAAGATATTTTGTCAGCACAATATTTCTACTCAAATATGCATCGTCACGTACCTTTCGCTCAGACATTCTTGATAGAATAGACGGTACCAAGAAGCACGAAGCGCAAGCAGCAAGGGTAATCGGCACAATCTGGTATATTGACAGAAAATGCATCGGAAGTCCAATCACTCGATTCGGAAACGTGCAAGATCAAAGCGCATGCCGTCTATTTAAGTATGATTTTAAAGATTCGACTATCATCGGGCGATTGTCGAATGCGGAAGGTGGTGATCCGATGATGACAAGGGTAGAATCGTCCGAGCACGCCGAGCAAAAGATCCTGGTTTCTGTTCCCCGCAAAGAGGTGTGGCTTAAGACCTATCAGCAGATAGAGTACGTCACCCACTTGACAGAGATAAGACGCTTTATTCGTAAATCATTGCAGTGATCGACGTCGATAGTATTGGATGGTAATAAATATTAGTATCACATGTCTTGGCTGAGTAGGCAGTATTCAGGCAGCGTTTTGATGATGTGTCCTCTGTCGTAGGCAACAGAACAGTTGACCCTTGAGCTTTATTGTGTAAACATGAGTGACCTAGGACCCTGAACCAAATTGGCCTCGATTGACTCATACTTCAAGCAGCCAAGCTCTCTGTTCACCAGATCTGTACTGACAGACCCGATAAATATGCCACTGACTTGGCATTACTTAATTAGATGATAGATCAGGTTATATGACCTACCTGTATTCATATAGGTAGTTTCGGATATCTGTATTCATTTCTCCTCATCAAGATAAGATAGAAAGATATCACACAATCTTTATGAGATTTCTACAAGTCGAGGGACCTCTCAATACCAACAGCCTGGTACCCACAGCTTCTTGAACCATTGGCACGAAACCCGTGAAACGAATGTTTGTTCGGTTGCCAACTTGAAACAGTCGTCATAGCATAGCTTTATAGAATAAAGCTCGATATAAAACGTTTGGATACGAAACACACCCGACGACAGGTTCGGGTTTGCTGTTACACAAAACACCCCAATCATGATCTGGTTTGCTCAACCTCCAAATTACCCCACGATACCTTCCGCTTCCTGTACCACCTGGTCCCGATCCAGCGCCTCGGAACGAGTGTTTCCGACTTGAGTAATGTTTTTGTTTCTATAACCTATTGAACATGAGAAACAACATTCACGAGGACTTCAATGTTTCGATACTTTGGGGGATATGTCAAGAAACGGAAGCTTCGTCGCAATTATTCCACCAATCACATCAATGTAACACTCGTTGAATCCATGATCAGGGTAGTATAAGGATCTGCGAAGACGGTTGATTCGAGAATTCGCGAGGTCGGAGATTGGGGGTTTAACTTCAGCTGTAACCAAATGCTCGAGTTGGTTTTCATACCTGCACAGAGTTGAATAGTATTTAGATGGCATCGTAGCTCGAGTAAGTTTGTGATATCGACAGACTCACTCGACTGCAACTATCAACATGAGACTGCTTAACTTTGTTTTCTTCTCCGGTATTGTTACCGCAGCGCCTGGTACTACTCTACACGCCAGAGCAGCGGCAAATGATCCGTGTAACATTGGTTATTGCACCCAGAATGGAGGGTACGTAAACAAGCTTTGACACCAGCATCGTCAGTCGCATCATCTAACACAAGCAGCACAACTGGTGGTGGCAGTGCTGCACAAGTAACTGTGAAGACTCTGGGTGAACTCACAACAGCAGCCAATGCCGCCGGACCGGCAGTCATTTTTGTCCAAGGCAGTATCTCCGGCGCAGCCAAGGTACAAGTCGGATCCGACAAGACGATCATCGGGAAGACGGGCAGCTGTACGTGCATCTAAGTCTATTTTATATGCCCTCTACTAATTCCAGTCATAAAGCTCTGACCGGTATTGGTCTGACCATCAACGGAAAGAAGAATGTCATCATTCGAAACATGAAGATTTCCAAAGTCGAAGCAACCTACGGTGATGCAATTACAATCCAAAAGTCCACTAACGTCTGGGTTGATCACTGTGATCTCTCTGCAGTGAGAGGTGACGACAAGGACTTTTACGATGGTTTGGTAGATCTTTCTCATGCCGCGGACTGGGTCACTATTTCGCACACTTATTTACATGACCACGTGAGTTATCTCGTCTCTGAAGCTGTATGCAATGCTAACCTGTTGGCACATAGTCCAAGGGATCGTTGGTCGGCCACTCCGACAAGAACGCTGCCGAAGACGTGGGCACACTTCACGTCACATATGCCAATAACCACTTCAACAACGTCCGAAGCCGTGGTCCCCTTCTTCGCTTTGGCACAGCCCACATCTTCAAGTTTGTCTTCCAATAACGTTTTCTGAACTTTACTAACGCCAGAACAGCGGATACTACGATACTATGGACACTGGCCTTAACAGTCGCATGAATGCCCAGGCACTGATCCAATCTTCAGTGTTTACCAACGTTGGAAAGAAGGCTATTTTCAGCGAGTCAAGCTCTGAGGTGGGATACGTTGTTGCAGAAGATGTTGTTCTGAACGGAGAGAGTCAGAACACTGCACCAAAGGGCACTCTGAGCGCGAGTAAGATTCCGTACAAGTTTACTCTTCTTGGTTCTGGCAAGGTTGCGTCTACCGTTCCTGGACAGGCGGGACAGAAGCTTAGTTTTTGATCAACTTTGGTAATGTGGAAGCAGGTCATGTTCTAGGTAGCATGTCTTTTAACAAAGTAGCTTGACCTATGGATTTCTGTTTGTGTCACATAGTGAAGGTATTTAATCCATTATCTCCTGTAAATGACAAGAAGTGCGTCAGCATCTCATGGAACGAGATAATAAATCGGGCTTTATTCCTCCGGTCTGACTATTCCCGCGACCTATCCCCGAGATTAGATCGATTGATGACCGCCATGCGGACTAACGTTGGTCCAGCAAATCATAACACTTCTCGCTCATCCTCGCGTTACTTTCGGCATTTTCTCGTGCTTTTTCGCGACCCAATCAGTCACAGGACCCTTGTTTTGTCGGCCAGATCTCGCTCCAGATGTGAGCAAGCACTGCCGCAATGGCCGGCACCTTCTGCGATCAAAGCATTATATATAGCATGTTGCCTTCGACTCATAACTCGATATTCTCATTCACAATAAACAATCAATAAGCATCTACTGAATACAATATCCTCACGCAAGACTTATCTCTCTTGTCTTATCTCATCACATCTTATCTGCCCACTTACACGACACCAACAATGACTGTCACATTTATCGAAACCGACGGGGGTAAACTTGCCGTCGATATTTCCGGTGAAGGACCCCTTGTCATTTGCTCACCAGCTATGGGCGACTTCCGAGATGCATACGACCCCCTGGCCACTGAACTCCGCAAAGCCGGGTACCGAGTAGCCATGGTTGATCTTCGTGGCCACGGCGATAGTTCAACAACCTTCAACCGCTACGGCGACGAAGCAACAGCCAATGATCTCATCACCCTTATCGACGCTTTTGGCGGCGGTCCTGCAGTGTTGGTCGGTGCTTCATTATCTGGTGCAGCCGCCACTATTGCAGCAGGAACGCAACCTCATAAAGTCGCTGGCCTTATTCTCATCGGCGCATTTCTTCGTCCAGGTACTGGCAAACTCGTCGCAAGCCTCTTCCGTCTTTCTATGAACCAGCCTACCGGACCTATAATCTGGAAGTCCTACGCTCCCAAGCTTTGGCCTGGTCTTGGTGACAAGACACAAGAGCGAGTTGACCGATCTATCAAGATGCTCACCGGCCCTGGACGCTGGAAGGCATTCCACGCTACTTTGTCAACCGACCATGCTGTCGTCGAGCCATTCTTGAGCAAGGTCAAGGCTCCCGTGCTTGCTGTCTACGGCGATGCCGATCCTGACTGGAGTGATCCTGCTGAGGAAGCTCGTTGGGTTGCTTCGAACTTCAAGGATAGCGAAATTGTTATGGTCAAGGGTGCTGGACATGCACCTCAACTAGAGAAGCCGGCGGAGGTTACACCAGCTGTTTTGGGATTCTTGAACCGAATCCAGAGCGAGGGGGCCTTCAATCGCAGTTCTTAGAAGGATGGAGTGCGCAAAGTTGTTCAGAACGAAGAGATTTGCAATTATGTTACTTAATCACAAGATCGGACGTTTTAAGTTTAGAATAATAGGAAACCTGCTTTATAGATATCAATTTATGTTCTTCATACCTGTAACAATTATCACCGATCCTTTAGTTAAGTCTGACTTGGTGTTATAGTCTCTAGCCCAACAGCGTAACACATTATTAGCTCGTGTCCGTCCCACGACATCAAGTTCAACTCATTCATTTCATATTAATTAAATTTTAGTACCGGGCTATTGCTTTCTATCCACCTCCATGCCCGCATTAGGTTTGTTTATAGTACTCGAAAAGGAGTGATCGGTTTCGATTTCGGTGTCCTGCCTCGTCATCACAATGGTCGCCAATGGCCGATCAATAAAGACACCACCCTTGTCGTTTACTTCAGTAGATTTTTCACGTCTTATTCGCGATAGTATATCCCTCACGAATTGGCGAGCACCAGGCATACAAGCAACAATCATTCCTATACTCGTTTCCACCATAGACCAGATGACTGTTTCGACAGTGTCCGCTACTGGAATATTAACAATACTGGCTTTTGCAGCAGACATAAATGGTGTGACATACCTGTAATGTTTTTTGATAAAGCAAATTTCGATATATATGGGATACGCACTGTACTAAATATCGTGAGTCTGGCGGTTTCATTAGCTTGCTACGAGACTCTTGTCAGATACATCGTGTAGACTTACAAAGCACCCGCGCCAAACATGGACATGATTCCGATTTTCTTCTTCGGTTTGATGCCTATTCTCCATAGTTGTGTCATTGGGAGGATAAGCATCCACACATCCAAGGCGACGTTTATTGCTCCGTGGCTTATCGCAATGGCGTTTGTGCTCAAGAGCACCCCCTTTGGATTCTTCTCTTTCCATCCTTCCCAGGATACCTTCATGGGTACTGATTGCAGCATGAAGAGCACAAGAAATGTGGCGGACATTACTATGATAAAGGCGACAGTTCCGTGAACCATGCGTCGAAAGTTGTGGTCGGGGAAAATCCGTAGAAAGAATGCTAGTATCGACAGTTTCGTGAGAGTCAACGTTATAGCATACATGTATTCGGCAACCAAAATGATCTGAATATTATGGTTAGTATGAGTTTCCGAGTAAAATGAGTGTCTATTCTGACCTTGTAGCATGCTGTAATATCCTCATCCTGAACGTGCCAAATATCCAATCCTGTTCCATTCGCTGATACTGGTGTACAGATGCTGGTAAGTTTTACCGCTTTGCGGCAAGGTTTGTGGGGACGTACCTAAGAAACACATAGCTGTGAATACGACGAAGAATGGCTGTAAGCGGTCAATAACAGCTTGGAGATGCTTGTATGTCGTTTGCGACGTACAAATGCGGCGA
The DNA here is from genome assembly GCA_019055205.1 of Fusarium cerealis. Classification (NCBI taxonomy): domain Eukaryota; kingdom Fungi; phylum Ascomycota; class Sordariomycetes; order Hypocreales; family Nectriaceae; genus Fusarium; species Fusarium cerealis. The sequence goes on along the minus strand of JAHKOV010000041.1, from coordinate 55,038 downwards.
TAATCAGACTGTCGTCATGTCCGTACGGGACAAACCCGATAATCTTGGAAATTGCTCTCATACAGAAAAAAGCCACCGCTAGAGGTAACATCACCGCGCAGATGATATTCATTTCCCTTCGTCGGTCGAGGACGAGCCAGTGACAATCCTGCTCCATCATTAAATAATATCCTAGAAATGTTTAGTATGCATCTCCCATTGTACCAATCGATTGACCCTACTCAACGTGTCGCCATCACAATCTTGCATCACACAGGTACTCAAGTCGCTAAGATATTTTTTATTGCGGCAAAGTGCATTGTTGTTTTGTCGATATCGTTTGTCGTCGCCCAGTACTCGGTCGAAGCATGATTTCTGTTTAGTGTCAGCAACCACCCGGTCAGTCGAGATCAGAGGCGTCCACTAACAACGCACGGTGAAGTAAAGTTGGCGAGATGCCCAGCGGGTGACACTGATTGTTTAGCGTCTGTGAATTGTAAGATAAGTAGCAGACACAATACCAAGGTACAGCGCCTGTAAGCCAAAGTCATAATGGAGCTGGCAATGGCTCCGTCCTGACGGATCAACCAACAAGTGATCAATTCGGGAAGAGAATCAGAGTCGAATGAAGTGGGTGCTCTCATTATGTATGCACGGGTTGGCAAAAGTCTGAGACATGTGCTTAGCGTCTCCGCATTTCGCATCTGGATGGCTTACGTCCCTGCTCCAGATTCGATGACGGACAAGGCACCATGTCTCTGTTTTGATGACATGGCCGCATTCGGGACACTAGCTTCAATAGTTTGTTGGCGTGGCGGTTCAAGGTGCGGAGATCTTCATCTGGGTGCCGGCATGGAATCCGGTTTGCACTCCAGCTGTGAGACATTGGTCGGGAAGGGGTTCTCTCATCACAGAAGAGATAAATGTCCCAACTGCACAATATTGGAACTTGTTGTCGAATGCAAGGATCATGCTACTTCTACGAACAACAGGTTCTCCCTATATGATGCAGCCATGTTGCGCAGTCTAAGAGTGACAATCTCCGATGTGCCTTATAAACATCCTGGGGTCTAGCCAGTCACCACGAACTGGCCAAATGCGCTAATCATTGAACCCAGCCAAGGTATATCGGACCCATGTCTGTGCCTGCCGGGTCTCTGCGTGCCGTGCCTGAATTATTACCGATTTGTTAGTCAGAATTAAGCAAGCCATCAACGAAATTAAATCATCCTCATTTGGAGCAGAAACCTTGTAAGTCAGGTCAGTGTCAATAGACAGTACCTTTGGGCTACTTGAGATTTCACCACACGTTTCTTTAATTCTATAAATACTCTGGCGATCTATAAATATCCCCAGGTTCACAGGAGATCCAACGCCATGTTAATCTGCTTTGTCTCGACTCCACTCTGCTATACAATAAAGTTGTTGCTCAGTTTAACTCGACAGTCTCCACATTCTCTTCCGGAAATAGGCATTGGTGCAAATTCTACTCTCAAAGGGCTCAACGGGAACTACCGAGTATCCATTCCTGGGAATAAGAGCGATTCAAGATGCTTTGTCTACAGACGCGCGCTATGGCCTTCTGGCGATCATAGTACCTATTCTGAGCCTAGTCTTTCAACAAGAAACACGGTCGCGTGGCCCAATGGCAAGGCGTCTGACTACGAATCAGAAGATTCTGGGTTCGATCCCCAGCGTGATCATTTCTTTTGTCTCTCCACCTGCCGATCAATGCTTTTATTTATTTTTGTCCCCATGAAAACAGTGTATGCAATAAATGTGCATTGCTAAGATCACGATTATTGCTATTTGGTTGTGTTTCACAATTACTCAACTATACTGATTGAAATCATTGTCGCAGCAATCAACTCGTATTATATCCAATATAATCTGCACTAATGCTAACCACAACATTTGTAAATGCTTGACTGATATCAATAAGTAAACAACGCTATTCTTTCCCCTATGCTCCAACTTCTACCAAATACACAACAAACCAGTGATAATACCAAAAACGACTACAGACATAAATTTTCCTGGCAGACTTCTCACAGCCGCGCTGTCTTCGTCGTCTGAGCCTTTGGCGTCTCCAGTCTCGGTGGGTTGAGTGATTGAGAGACCCGCGTTGGTGGACCTGGGATCACCAATCATTGATGCAGAGGCAGTTCCACTGCTGAGAAGGGTCATGGAAACTGTCTTGAGTCCCGCTGGGACTGATGTCGGATCACCCATCGCAGTGCCATCAAATTGGTCGAACTTCATAGGGATGTTCTTGGCGTTAGTAGCCCCGGGAACGTTCTTGACAATCTCGTGGATATCATCCTTCCCTCCGTCGGAGTTATACTGGGCCAAAGAGATCTCCATATTCTCGTGGTCAAAAACCACGTAGGCTCCCTTTAGGAAATCATCGCCGAGAATGATGCTGGTAGCTTTGGGATCGTAGAAGAGTGAGCAATAAGAGAAACCATCGATGCCGACCGCGTTGTTGGATTTGGATGTAAAGTACGTCAGGGGAACATTGATAGTCAACTCTCCAAAGGTAAAGTCAAGGGTGTATTTAGGGTTCTCCTCGCAAGGCACCATGGCGCCATATCTTTCCGAGATAACACCGCCGAGGGTTGCCAGCACGTGTAGTGCCATGTCTTCAGTCAGGCGACTCTTGATGGTGCCCGTGTCCAACAATACGGATCGCGGATAAAACTCGATCGTGGTGGAATTACCATCATTTGTTGTGCCAAACCCTTCCATGACAACCAGGAGCTTATCGGGCTCATCGTCGGAGGGAGCTGTCACGGGAATTGGGAATGTGACGAGAGGCCCCTTGTACTTGGCTTTGTTGACGCCGCCGAAGAGAAAGTGACCGCTTTGATCGTCGTCGAGCCAAAGACTGTACGCAGCAGTGTTGATCTCACCGGTGTTCCTCAAAGCCCAAGGAAGGCTAGGAAACTTCTTGGCAGCACGTTGACCGATAGGAAGTCCGACACCGAAAATGCTTACAATGCCAGCGACGGTGGCGTTGAACACGTCTGTGGCAACAAATTGGAAGCTGCCGAGCTTGATGTCGCCCAAGCTGAAAGTGTCCTTGGCGTAGTATCCCGACCACGATTCTCCACTCCCAAAAGAGCCGTGAACTTGATCTTCGCTTTCAACCCAATCAAACGTCTGTGACTTTTCGGTATTGAATATGTTGCCGATGCACTTTTCCTTCTTACAGGCTTCAATCTCGTTCGTCAGGACAAGTAGGTCAGAGCTGCCAGTGTCCATCTCGGCATAGAGGTTTTGTGGAGGTGTGCCGATGGTATAGTTCGCCCAGTATGAAACCCGCATGCCATGCTTGTCAACAAACATATCCACGACATTGTCGGCTCGCCTTCCAAGAGACTCGGAGGCGTGTCTTGCTCTTTTCTCAAAGTCGACTGATACGACGGCAGGATTATGGCGCTTGTTGAGTTGTAGGCCACTTGTAGCGCTCAGCAGAGTGCTGGATGCAAAGAGTAGAGAAGTGCTACCTCTCATGATGGAGGGCGTAAAAGAATGCAAAATAGAAGCAAGATGGTAAAAGAGGATGGTAGTGTTGCAATGGTGAACTGTGTATATATGCACTTCCTACATGGCAACTCCAGATAATGAGATACATCGTCGCCTACTTCACGACTGACTTCGGCCCCGAGACTAACGGCTGATGCTTGTTTAATTAGAGTGAGAATTTGACCGTTTCATGGTGATGGACAATTTTAGATTAGATCGTTCTGCGGCCAGTCACATATTGCACTAGTTGAGCCCGTTGGCTAGTGTCTGGGGCATCGCCTTCTTGATCCAGAAACACAGTCACCCTCTTTATTTATTGTCGGTCCCGACAAATTCTATGCATGGGTCTTCAATGATTTCGGTCCCGAGTTTAAGATCATAGCCCTACAGGGCAGGGGTCTCTGGCGGAGCACAAGGCTGTGGCGGCATTTAGGGCGAGAAATTTGCGATTCGAGGTTGAAGGCGTTTCAAGGTTAAACGGTAGTTTATTGCAATTTGCTTACGATGAAAATAACTAACCAGCTTTTAATAGAAAAATCCACGGGCGTTTGTGGATTTGGTGGATAATGCCTACTCTTTTCTCTCGCTTGCATGGTTATGAGTGATTTCAAGGCCACACTTTCTACGTTGTGATACTACCCTGGACCCTCAAGCTTGTCTAACATCTTACCGCATGTAACCAGTACTGCAGACTAGGCATACTACAATTCATAGTATTGTGTGTATGAGGTAGTAGTATGAGATGTATCGACTGCCTGGCGGTGAAAATATGTGTACCTAATCGAACTGTTAACTGAGAACCTCGTGAGCTTATTGATTGTGGTTGATGCATCAAATGAGTGTCCCGAGTTGAACTAAGGGTCGTGACAAGTTGAACTCAACACGCTGTATTCCAGATAATACCATAGAGACGCAAAGCTTCAAGTCTATATTTACCCTCCTGTACCCTGGACTCAAGAGAATGTAGATTTGTTAGCAATATGATCTAACTGTCTTACTAGACTGCTGTCTATATACTTACTAATAGCAATGATGACTAACATCTAATATCCGGTGTGGTGTATCGGTTAGCATACCGCGTTTTCATCTGAGAAATCCGCGGCGAGCGGGGTTCGATTCCCCGCACCGGAGACACGCTTCATTTTTTGATATTTGTTCTTATTCATCGCGTCATGGATAGATCTCGAGTCGTGTGTCTTTTTGGTGGCAAGTGGAGAGTTGTGATAGTTTGTGGCGGGGTGGCTAGTGGCAGGCAGTTTGTGGGAGTAGACACTTTGCACCGCCACCTTGTGGTCTCGATCAGACGCTGTATCCTTGTTGGTTTTAGTTAGTGGATCATGATACCCTCAATGGACTCTCAAGAGACCCACGAGATTCGTTGAAACGCGAGAGCCTGCTCGGATTGTCTACCTGCAGATTGAAATATCTGGCTATTACTAGCTATCCTATCCAGTATCCAGGTTGGTAAAAAGCAACAAGCTATCATTATGTGGACAAGCAAAAATGGAGGCTGAGGGATTTGAACCCCCGGCCTTTCGCAAGCATTCGGAACAATGCAAAGCGAACGTGATACCCCTACACCAAGCCCCCGTTGTGAAAAATGTTTTGTTTTACGGTATATACAGTCTACAGTGAGAAGAAACAGCCAGGTGACACGACAAGACTTATTTAAAACACGATAAGAACTGATAAGCTTCTGGAAATACATCAGGGGTTGATAACCATTCATTACTGATTATGCCAGATTGACTTGGGCGCATGGTTACTTTGCTATGGCTCACTGATCAGAATCAGAAGGATAGATTAGATCTGCGTCACCGAAGTTATGAACCAAAGATCGTTGACTTTTGTTGTTAAGAATGAGCAGGAGCTGTCCGCGATGTTACAAACAAGTATACTTGCTGAGGAAGAAACAGAGTTTGGATACGCAAAGTTTGCACACGTGATTCATTCAATCAGAAGGTCTTCAGCATTGACGAGCGTGATGCCACGTAAAAGAAACAAGAATTCCCGAGAATATTACAACTTGCGGCACCATGACGCGCCTAATGTCTCGGAGGGCGCGTCTCCTTCCTGCCAACAGCTACTCAATTCCTTCTATCTGTTTGCAGCGACTCAACCCAAATCGCCGTCACTATTCTAAGATGCCACCTCACACCCACAATTGCGGCATCGATGCTGAACCATTTTATCGATATGAACCAGGCGGCTACCATCCTGTTGAATTAGGTGAGACCCTAAAGGATGGAAGATATAAAGTTCTCCACAAGTTGGGCTGGGGTGGCTTTTCCACTACATGGGCTGCAAAGGATCAGAAGTATGCCCGATCAAAACCAACGAATACAGTTTGTTAATTATGTGCCAGGACCAATTCCTATGTTGCAGTGAAAGTCAAGATCTCCAAGGATAAAGACACCAGAGAACTTGAGGCCTTGCAAGTACTTTCTGCTCTACCCAAGCATCATCCTGGGTCATCTCATATCAATCAATTGTTAGACCATTTCACCATTGACGGCCCGAATGGTTTCCATGAGTGTCTGGTGCTGGAAATTACGGGCCCCAACATTGATGACGCCGCCTGCAGCAAACTTCCTGCCACCCTTGTGAAAGTTGTCGCTAAGCAGATACTGCAGGGGCTTGACTTTCTCGCTGCTAACGATATCGCGCATGGGGGTAAGCTTTGAATCTTCAGTGCTTTCTTATTATATTGACTCTGCTTATAGATTTACACACTCGAAACATTACTCTTGTTGTGTCTGATGTAAACTCTCTCAGTGAAGCAGACTTTGTTGCCAGACTCGGGAAGATCGAGACAGGCCCAGTGACCAGATTAGATGGTGGGCCTTTGGAGGACAATTTTCCAACTCAGATTATTCGACCTGCGTCATTTCCGACAAGTGATATTATGCCAGAAAATCCGTCAGTCAAGATTATTGACTTCGGACAAGCCTTCTTTGGCAACAACGCTCCAAGCACACTACATAACCCCATAGCTGTGCGGGCACCAGAAATTGTTTTCGGGGACCAGCTGGATCTCCGAGTGGATCTATGGAGCGCTGGCTGTCTGGTGAGTAAACGTGTATTTGATCATATTCAATACAGTACACTAACAGGCACAGATCTTTGAACTTGTAACCGGGCAACCTCCATTCGCCAGCATGCAATACCCCCGTAGTCTAGTAGAGCAGATGCTACAGGAAATCCCGGACGAACTACCGATAAGGTGGCAGGCCAAATGGCAGGTAATGCAAGAAGAGCTAGCTCAAGATCGTGCTATGTGGCCTGAACATGAAGGTGATGAGATATTCACGCTCCAGGAATGGCTAGATGAATGTTATTATTTTCATGACATGAAGGACGGGTTCACGAAGGAAGAACTTGCCAGCTTGGCCGAGGCAATTGGGCGCATGTTGAGATTTGAACCGTCGCTCCGAGCTACGGCAAGCGAAATGCTTGCCCATGACCTGTTTCAGTAGGGAATGTCTAGCGGCAATGCTGATATAACATGGGGTCAATGAAGAATAACGCAAACAATCCAGGCTTTGTGGCAGGTTTGATAACGAATTCTCTTCCATGCTGGGAGAGGGTCACGGAAAACCGTCCAACTCCTCTCTATAACACAAATACGTATCAAGTAGTAAGCTAGAGAGCTTCTTAAATACCAGAAAGAACCGTTCTCGAGGTTGGTCCATCCACGCGCCCAGTGATTGACGAAGGGTGAAAGCCATAGCGACCGAATAGTCTAAGATACTGTTGCGACGCTAGACAATATCATGAATGTCCAATGGATGATTGCGATGTAGAGGTACAAGCCAGCGCTCTTAATATGTGTCTTTAGTTACAATCTAAACCCTCTCATCGTTTGCCTTGCCGAACCAGTCGTGCCAGTCAGCTTATGTCTTGGTAGTGAATATAGGCTTATTTAAACAGCTACCGCTAACAAGTAAACTTGATTAGCAGTGGGTACAGGTGTGAGCGATGTAAGCGCCAACTAAGACTCAGCTCCATCGCAAACAAATAGAAAAGTGCAACAAATTTAATAACAAAACTCGTGTGGTTGATATTGTCCAGGCGCTGACTCTATGGCATGGCTGCGCTACTGAGGTACTTTCACTTGGCCATGAAGTAAGAATTCTCAGAGTTCAGATTCCTCGATAACGGATCTGTTCCAAGTGACGAACCAAAATAAGGAACGTTACAGAGTTCCCGGCATTGATAGCAATGAGCAGTGACCTCGTGGCTTATAAGTGATGTGACCGGACGTGAAGGCCTTACATACCGGTGATATGGTCCGGATTCGCGACTCGCGATTAATGACAGTCCGACGGCCAATATATCCAGATACTACACCATATGGACCCGAGAGATCATCCTTTGGTGATCGAGATGTATGACGATATTGTGACCATTATTTCTAATCTGGTGAGAAGAAAAAGTCTCCATCAGGAGGATGACGTGATATATCAGCATGTTTGCTACCATTACAAGGAAGAAGGAATTGAGGCCCAGGGAGATAGGCTATCAACAACCAATCGTATACCCAGTTGCCCAACAACCCCTCACCTGAGATGATGTGAGAGTAGTCACTAAATAAGCCGTGTAGGCTGTTGGGACTTCTATATGAAGAGCGTGTGTAACCGATAAAGCTGAAAGCTGTAGTTCGCTCTCCCTTACAAACTGTGTTACGATATAAAAAATCCCAAAATGGCATCGATCCTTTTACAGAACGCCACTTTGTTGGTCCCTCGTGGTCCCGGAGATGATCACATCGTTCCAATCAAGAATCATTCGCTCTTGATCGAGGGCAACAAAATCACTCGAATCGCAGCCCAAATTGAGCCACCGTCTGATGCAACTGAAGTGATTGATTGTACTGCTAAGCTCATCACGCCTGGATTCATCGACACGCACCACCATCTTTGGCAAACGCAGATGAAGGGTCGACATGCAGACCACAGCTTACTTGAGTACATGGCACCTGGTTAGTATTGATCCGGCGACCTTGAGAATGAGATTACTAATTGCTACACAAGGAAACATGGTGTCGCGCAGCTACAAACCTGAAGATGTGTTCTGGGGACAGCTAGGTGGATGCCTCGAAGCACTTGAAGCAGGGACCACCACCATTGTTGACCATGCGCACATCTCATACACACCCGAGCATAGTAAGTGAGCTTCAAGGGTGTGGTAAATCCCAACTGACGTTTGGTAAGACACCGCTGCTTTATCGGGAACCATTTCCTCTGGCATCCGATCCATATACTGCTACACACCAACTGGAAGAGTTAAGACGTGGAAGCCTTTCGAGTTTGAAGACACTCTTATCCCAGATTGGGTCCTCGAACAGTTGACTGAACTTTGTCAACGTGGTCCTTTTAGCGATGGACGTGTTACTATGGGCTTTGGATTCGACTTTTACTTTCTTCCAAAGGAAGTTCTCGTCGGCATATTTGGCAAAGTGCGAGAGTTGGGAATCAAGACTATCACGTCTCACTATGTAGCAAATTTGCTTGGTCAGTTTGACACCCTTGTTCCATCGCTACCGGCCGACTGACTCTATGGCAGAGGACTCTCTTGTAGACATATTAGAAGGTTATGGCCTCCTCGAGAAAGACATTCTCCTATCTCATGCTACTCCACTAAACGACTCGGATGCTGAAAAGCTCAAAAATGTCGGCGCAGCTGTATCTTCCACCCCGGAGATCGAGCTTCAGATGTCTCATGGCTGGCCCATTTGTTTTCAAGAAAACTGTACCTCCATCAGCTCTCTGGGCATCGACTGCCACAGCAACAACAGCGCAAGTATCGTGACACAGATGCGAATTGCAATCCAGGTTGAGCGCTCTCGTCGTAACAACAAAATCATCGACACTGGCAAATTCCCCGGACGGAATCAAGTGTATGTCCAGGACGCATTCCAGTTGGCAACGATTCGTGGTGCTAGGGCAATCCATATGGAAGACCAGATTGGTTCCCTGGAAGAAGGCAAGATTGCCGATCTTCTCATCTGGGACACTCTCAGTCCTAGTATGATATGCGCGGTTGAAGAAGATCCCATAGGCGCTATTATCGATCATTCATCACCTTCCGACATTGAGGCAGTGATTGTGGATGGTCAATTCAGGAAGCGTGATGGACGCCTGGGGTCGATTAAGCTCGATCTTGGATTAGCACCTGAGCTGAAGAAGGATAAGGTGGAGGTAGAATGGCGTGATGTTGCGATGGAACTGCTCAAGAGTAGAGAGAGAATCATCGCGGACGAGATAGAGATTGGCGCTGATGATCGACAATCAGCTTTTGAGAATGGGTTGGCGCTATTTGGAGTTAAAAGGGACAAGTTGATATTCTGAGAAGGGGATTGTGAGAGTAGCACAAGAACAGAGCACTTAACAGTATATGACGATTGGAAGTATATGAATATAACAAAGTTCCTCTGCAATGCAGACTTGGTCGCAATATATCTTAAGTTATAGAGAAGTATTTTATGAAAGGTAGATGCCTTAGTAGGGGCCCATCATCTGGAATTAATTCGTCCGCCCTAGGGGTTCTCTGAGATGATTTCACGCATCAAGGGATTTCAACTTTCATCAACAGGTCCTTCTCCTCCCTCTTGCACGATTTACTCCAAAGCTGCCACAGTTCAGTCGTCCGCTCCAACTCAGCTCTAGGCAAGATTTTGAAGAGATCCTCAAGATTTACCAGTTTGCTCCTCATATTTTGGCCTGTACCGATTTCTTGAGAGGCTTCCTGTGCACGGCGGTGTATCAATTAGCGCGCCGGACACAGGAGGTAGCAAGGCGCTTAGAGGACAGAATTTGCCTTCTCATCGACAAGCTGCACCGCTGCAGCGACTTGTGTTACATTTTCTATTCCAGGTGCTCCGACAGCCGCGCAGCACTGAATCATGCCAAAGAACGGTGAAGACAGGCTTATCTTCTGCACTTGGCTTTCAGAAGTGTAGTTATTGATGTTTTCAAATGGGGCGCACTAGGTAAGTCCTTGCGATCAATTTTGCACTACGGATCCATGAGTCACTGATATACATTCTCCCCACGATGAGGGATCTGCATTAGCATTGGTAACTGGGTGGCAACAGTAAAATTATCATCACGACACGAAGTTCCATGTTTGGGTATAGGCTGGCCTAAGACGTAACTCCTATCTGTCAGTTTACAGATGAAGAAGGACGACAGTGCATCGTACATCTGACATCTTGGTCACGCGGGTCGCCGGCAGATCTAGACTCGGTGTGTGAGCTCAGTATTGAATTGGACAGTCGTCCGATCCGGATCGTTCCAATGACAGCGCTTATGGGCTTCCAAAGAACAACAATCATGAACTTCCTGGTCAGGTACAAGTAGGATAGGTTGAAGTTTCACAGCAAAGATATCACTGGAATCACTGGCATATATCCAGACATCCAACCAAAGATCGCGAAAAATTCGACTATGCCATTCAGCTCTCTTAGAGATGAAGTCAAATCCTTATCCGAGACCCTCCGCCTTCTATCTCCAGAGGAGCTTGTCAACTTGCTCGACAGAGACCTCACAACTGAGGCACTAAACTTGCATCATCCACAGCACACACAGGCAAGTCCCCAAGGCTGAGGTGCCCTTTAGGAAGATGACGCTCACAAAACACTAGTTCGGGTATTTTCTAGATGCTTCACCTCGATAACGTGCCTTTGAGCAGGCAGCCAAGCTTCCCCCAACAAAACATCTCCCAACGCTTCACTGGCCTCCGGCCTGATTGTGCAATGGATGTTCAGCACGCAGTTGCAGTAAAATCACATTCCTGGAAACAAAGTTCGTTGCTGGATAAGTGCATGACTCCACCTGAATTCTCCAAGCTGATGGCCTCGTGCTCAAGGTATAAGAGCACGAACAAGTACTAATCTGGTCATCTCTGACATCAAGCGAAGTTCTTTGTTCAAAGTCACAGATTACACAAACTTCCGGACTGTGGTTCGAGGCCAAGCTGTATCTGGACAGCGCATTGACTTTAATCTCCCCGACCTTGATGGAGCTCGACACCCGCCTTGGTTTAACTATGAGCAATATCTTGTCTGACTTTTCCAGGAGGCGAAGGAGGACGCTATTGCTCAAGGCATTCATTTGGAAGTCGAAGGGGGAGAGCTGATTCACCTCTGTATGTTCGGCGGTACCTCTGTCTTGAGTAATGACAAAGGCGAAAGACTAGTGGTTGATAGAGTGGTACTCGCACTTGCTAACTTTACCGCTTGCACACAATCACACCTCATAGGCCATGCCGGGTATATGGATACACCTTGACCTCTACATAATCTGTCATCAATCCCAGTAGCGTCGAGCATTTGTGTCGTTGGTTTCAGGCTGAGTGGTCTTGATGTTGTGTTGCATCTGGCTCAGAAATGTCACAAGGGCCCAAAATGCCTTACCTCGCGAAGAGGATGCCTTACCAGCGTTCAGAACCTTCGTAGTCAGGGATAGAAGGACACATATAAGCTACATCTTCTTGCTAGCGACTTGGAATGTAGAAATTGTCCTGTATCTTTGGAGTATTTAGCTCGAAAGCTCATGCGTATGCATTTCGCGCCATGTTGGCAAGCCGGTGTGCTCGCCAGCTCTGTAGAGTAAGGATCAATGTGAAGTGGATCATGTCGCTATCAAACTAATGAGAATAACGCGAATCTTCTCACCCATTGTGATGACGGCCGAAGGGCCCATTCAACATGCGAGGGCTCTGACCAAGTCTTGTCCCATCTCTGCCAAGGACTCGGTCTATTCACAGAAGAATGTGTTGGATTGGACGTATCCTTCCTCAACACTCTTGAAGATTCAACCGCCGGGATTCTCCTTTGTATTTGCTATCTCCGAGTCAGTCGAACGACCCAAGATGTGCGGGTACAATTCTAAATAAGCAGTTAAGGTGCCACGAGGAAATATTGAGGGACATAGTTTGTAGTCTTTGGTGAACTTACTGCAATATCAAATTACTCATCATTGTAATAAAACACTTTACTTGTCTGTCATATTCAGGATCAATCCCAATACCGAGAAAATACCGAAAAGGAAGCTAATTAATGCATTTGATCATTCCCAATGCGGGGTCATCATCATTTCAACACAGTCAACCTTTAACAGTTTGAGATAGGTATCCCAAAGAACTTGTTTCTCCAATCATGGCACAGCCCGAGATCATTGATGGCTCTAGAATGCTGGACCGTGAACACATGACAGCGAAAGATGTTGTACACGACGTTTGGACAGGCCTTGATCTCCCCGGAGCTGCGTTGACATCAGTCAGCCTCCCAGGATTTGAAGGTCCGGCTTTGCCTTCATCCTTTAAGATCGGGATCCTTGCGCAAGCTTCTATCGCGTTATCCGCTCTAGTAGCAGCCCAGATCCACGCCCGTCGCAACGGAATCGCTGTTCCTCAAGTTACCGTCCATCTTGAACACGCCGTAATCGAGTACAAATCAGAAAGGCTGTACACAATTGATGGCCAACCGACGCCCATCCGGGGAACTATTGGTGGCTTACACAAGACATCAGATGGTCATGTACGCATTCATGATTCGTTCCCCAATCATGTCCAGGGTACGCTCAAGCTGCTGGGACTGCCACTCGATGCAACCAGAGAGCAGGTATCTGAGAGAACAGCGAACTGGGCTGCTATCGACTTGGAGAACTGTGGAACTGTCGATGGAAAGACGGCTATCTACGCGTTACGTTCGTACAGACAGTGGGAACAACTTCCCCAGTCTAGAGCTATCAGCAATTTCCCAATCAGTATCAAGCGAGTTTCGCAATCGTCACCCAGCGACATACCCAGGAGAATGGATGGCGGAAACACTAAATGTCTTCAAGGTCTCCGTGTGGTCGAGATGAGTCGAGTGATTGCAGCACCTCTATGCGGTAAAACCCTCGCAGCCCACGGCGCCGAAGTTATATGGGTCACCTCTCCAAACTTGCCAGATCTTCCTGTCCTCGACCGCGAGTTCGGGCGCGGCAAAAAGACGGTTCAACTCGACATACACAACGCCGACGACCACAAGCAGCTTCTCGACCTACTCCGAGAATGTGATGTGTTTGTACAAGGTTTTAGACCAGGAAGTCTGGCATCGTATGGCTTATCACAAGAGGAATTGATCAAGATCAATCCAAACATTATTGTAGCCAACATGTCTGCTTTTGGTCCTGATGGTCCCTGGTCTGGTCGTCGCGGGTTCGATTCAATGGTTCAAACATGTTCGGGGATGAACGTCTCCGAAGCTGAACATGCGGGACAAGGAGAGGCTGCTCGCCCGACACCGTGTCAAGCACTGGATCATTCAGGTGGATATATGCTTGCAGTTGGTGTCATGGCTGCCGTCTATCATCGATCTATCAAAGGAGGTTCGTGGAAAGTAGATGTGTCGTTGGCAGGTATGATGAAATATTTGAGGAGCTTGGGACAGTATCCTGGGTCAAGTGGTTTCGATGCCAAAGACTTTAAGAAGCCCGAAGATGTTCCCGAGAAATATTTCGAGACTGGAGAGACAGCATTTGGAATAATGAGATCGATAAAGCATAGTGCTTCGATTGAAGGTGTACAGGTTGGTTGGGATCGACCGCCCAAGCCATTGGGGTCTGACAGTCCGGTATGGGACTAGATGGAAAAATGACCTGTTTTTAATCTAGCATTTTGATAGTCACGGACAAATCACCAGTGCATCATTATCATCCTTGTCACAGATCCATCTATTTGTTTGGGTCTAACAATACTTTTCCTAATTATTGACTCTTAGCGGGCCTGTAGCCAGTCAACCCCTGCCTTAGTGTGGTCTAGACCTGTCAACCGCAAAGCCACACAATTTATCAAGTCATATAAAAGAACCTGGTCTCCTTTTCTCCATCTCGAGTCTTGTTGGTTCTTGTCTATTGGTTCTTTGCATCATCCTTTGGATACCAACGCTCTTTACTGTGTTTCATCATGTTCAATCCGAAGCGGATCGTGGCCACTTTGGTAGGCGTTGGCATCACTGTTGTCAATGCTGGACCTTGCAAGCCCCAGTCTTTGTCTGAAGCAGCTTCTTCGACCATCGGCGTCTCTGTGTCTGGCTATACTTCACTCGTCTCATCCGCCACCTGGGCCAGTACCTCGACCGTCAGCTCCGACACAGAATTAGCCACCGATTCTGCGACCTTGACTCAGACCAACGACGTTCCGACAACCCTAGCTGAATCTACAGTCACTTCGGCTACCGCTTCAGCTACAACATCTGTAGCCGTCGACACACCATGCGGAAACCAAATCTATCGAGGCACTGCCTCAAACCCCGGCTACACTTCCACCGACGCCGCAAACGAGGTGGAATGTTGGGAGTCATGCTCCAGCGATTTTGAATGCAGTACCTGGTTTTTCCAGTCAGAAGGCGTTTGCCAACACTATCGCGAAACCCTTGCTGTTATCGGTCGCCCCGAAAACGAAGATAGCAACCTCATCGGCTCTCGCAACTGTTCCCCTCGCCACTACATCCCTTGCAGTAATGACATTGGCTTTGGATATATTGCCGAGACTCCGACTAGTCAAGTTCAGCCTGTTGAGTTCGAAGCCGACTGCGCTCATGCGTGCATGAAAGACGGCGACTGCATGGCTTGGCAGTACGACAGCTATTCACAAACCTGCAACAAGTTCTCCAGCTACTTTGGTGATATCATCACTCCCCAGGCGGATGCTTCTCCAGCTCAAAAAATCTTGCTTGCAGGTTCCCGAAGCTGCTCTTCGGACTTTTTCAAACCACAGCTGGAGCCTTGCAATGGCCAGATCAACACAGTGGATGCCAGAGACATAGGGGGGGAGGGGTACAGATACTTTGTCGAGTTTAACACAGTCGCGCTCTGCGCACGGGCTTGTTCCATTGATCCAATGTGCATGTCATGGGGGGTTTTTAATGGACAATCGGATTGCACACTTTCGCAAAATGACTATGATAATATTCCTACTGGTTCCAGCGCGGCAGGCTCAAGAAACTGTGGTGTTCCCTAGACAGGCGCATTTTGTATGTGGAGGATACTGGTAATGAATAACGTAGCAAGTTGTTAGATATGGGCAACATGCAATCGTGTTCACCCGCGTTCTTGTGTCATGGTATTGGATTAGGAGCCGGCATGATTGTGTGTTCAATTGCTCATATCCTGGACACGGCCTTTCCCAACCCTTTCAGGACCTGCCGTAACAAGGTAGCACCAACCAACAGAGACTACCATTTTGTTATCGATGCGTATTAGTGCTTAGATCAGCCTTGTGATACTAAGATTTGATTTGACGCCTGACATCTCACCATCCCATGTTTGCAACCCCGCGATTGAACGTCAGAGCGGCGCAGCGCCTGAGATGCCGTGGGACTCTTTAAAGGCCGTCGGACCGGACATGCCTCAGCCCATCTTCAGCAGAATCCATACTTGTTCGTTGCAGATAGTGTCTGAAAGTACTCGACAGCAACAGATCATCAACACCATAAAAACAATGTTTGGTCTTAGTACCACAGATCAGCAGCCAAAATTTGACGATGACTACGTCTATCCGGCAATGTTACTAGACGATACGAAAGCCCAGCGCGACATGGTTCTGCACTGGACATTTCACTTCAACGATGTACTCGATACCGAGAAGCTACGTACTTCACTAGCGACGCTGATTGACATTGGAGATTGGAGAAAATTGGGCGGTCGCTATAGGATCAATGTGAGTGCCGCGCAACAGTCGTCTGTTTACATCTAACCCGTGCAAAGGCCCAAGGCAGGGCCGAGTTCCATGTTCCCAAGACATTCACTAAAGCGCGACCGCCTTTCCAATATTCGCAACGAGATTTCGACATGAACATCGAAGATCATCCAATAGGTCAAAAACTACCCAGGGCAGGGGGGCAGCCCAGCGTTCATCCAGGAGGCCATGAGCTCAAAGATCTCGTTACAGCGCCTGGTAATCCTGTCAATGGCTGGGATCTCCTCGTGGGTGATAAACCACAAATGGCATTGAACATTGTGTCTTTCAAGAACACGACCCTTGTTACTCTGGTATTCTCACATATGCTCATGGACGCTGGCGGGCTACAAGCTTTGCTACAAAATTGGTCATTGGTGATTGCAGGGCGCGAGGCGGATGTCTCGCCCGTTTTCGGTGCGCAAAAGGATGTTACCCACGACATAGCAGAAGGCCGCATGGAAGATCACTCCGAAGGCTTTGTTCAAGAGAGATTGAAAATCGCTCCCAAACGCATCAAAGGGTTCAAGATGTTCATCTTTGTGCTGCGCTTCCTTTGGGAGTTGCTGTGGTACGAAAAAGCCGAATCCCGCACTATATTTCTACCCAAGTCAGCCATTTCCCAATTACGACGCGAGGCTTTGGAGGACATAACCACTGGAGATGGATTTTATCACGATGAGAAACCGTTCATCAGCGAAGGAGATGTCTTATCAGCGTGGACAGCAAAGACAGTTGCATCATCCGATCCTCGTCAACTTCCAGTTTCAATCCTCAACGCGGTCAATCTTCGGTATCGATTTGATTCAATAAAGCACGCAACGGGAGTATATCTCCAGAATCTATCACTTTGCCAATTCACATGTGTTTCTCCTTCCATGGTCAGAGGTCAACTTGGTCCTATCGCCCTAGAGAACCGCAAGCATTTGACACAGCAGACAACAAAGCCACAGATCCGCGCTTATCTGAAGAGTGCCATCGCTGAAAGTCAAAGTGGCTTAGATGCTATTCTCTTTGGCGAATCAAATATGCTTCTGATCATCGTCACGAACTGGACAAAGGCGGAGTTGACGCAAGCTGCTGACTTTAGTGCGGCTGTGCTTCGAGAGGGAGATGGGAGTCTAGCGAGGAAGAACGCAAGAGGCTACATGACCCAGATTTATGTTTCGTCTGCAAAGGAGAGCTTCATGTCCAAGAATGTCATGGTCGTAAAGGGAAAGGATCATGTAGAGAATTATTGGCTTGATGGGTGTTTTCTTCCAAAGGCGTGGGCCAAATTTGAGGAAGAAATAGCGAGGTTGACAACCGGATCCTGACGACCATAGGGGCAACACCGCCGTGAACAGAACTTTTTATTCACTTAATTAATATTCCCTTGAGACTATACGACTACTTTACGTTTAGGCCGGGTCTTGGTGAGTGTGTCATTTATGCCCTACTTTCTATGCCTATCGATACAAGGCAACCTCTTTTTTTTTTCTTTTTTTAACGTTGTATAAACTATTAAATTCTGATACCCTGAGGCGGGTTACGAGACGTCCAAGTGGCAGTTTAATTGACTGTCCTCAGAGTATCAGAAGAATTAGCTGCTAGAAGGATAAGAGACGAAATTAGTAGATCAGCTTATGCTACTTAGACTATGCTCTTTATGCCATCTATGCTATTTAGTTTTGCAACGTAAGACTTGGGAGGTTAAGTTTTCTGCTGCCCAGTAGATTGTAACTAAACATCTACACCTGTAGAGCAGAGGTATTGACTTGGCAGCCCGTGGTAGCCAATCAGATCACCCCGATTAACACGTGGGCTGCCCTTGACTAACGTCGACTCTTGAAATTAATTTCTCATTTCTTGCACAATCTTTTCAATAATCACAAGATGGACAAATACATGGAACCTGTCGTTGAATGGGTTGTAGCCTCTGTCAAGGCACAGCCCTACGTCTGGTGTGCGACCACACTCACCTTTCTCATCGGCGTCCAATTGGCCCTGGCAGCTTCTATCGCCCACGGAGACGAAGCAACAGTTCGAAGGCAGCTCACAAGTCTTGAGAGAATAGACATCGACAAGACACAGCAACATGGGACCAAGAGCCAATTGACAACCGTTTGTCCTGTTGCATCATGCGCCCCTGCGACAATCGACGCAGACGCCCACCCAGACGGCCACACCAAATACAACGACTGCTACATGCTGGCTCTTCAGACCCCCGAGATAGATGATCAAGGCTACACCATTTGGAAATCCATCACCCAGCAAGACAAACCAGGTCTCTCAAAAATCAAGACGGAAATCTGGATCCCGAAATCTAATGCCGACGAGAACGATCCATTGGTTCAATCCGGCGGATGCGTCATCTTGTCATTTCCCGATCCCAGTATCCCGAGTTGGTTGAATGTCGTGGCTGGCTACTTGGGCAATTCGGTTGCGACACCGCAGGTGGCTTGCATTTTGCCACTGGAACCAGCCAAAGCGGAGCTCGAGGAGCACAAAATCAAGATGAGGCCTTTCAAGATTGACGGAGAAGATGGGAAGGGGTTGGATATGGAGGGGTTACCTGCCGTCGCTGATATTTTGTCCAGATTGAGACTGTTTCTTGGTGTGAAGGACAAGCAGGGAATTCCTCAAGGGATCACCGTTTTTAAGCGCGCTTAGACAGACGCAGCGGTCGCAAGGGAATTTGATGGTTTATACAATGTTAAAAAAAAGAGTTTGCCTTGTATCAATAGATAGAAAGTAGGCATAAAGGCAACATTAATCTCGCACAATACAAAAACACTGTGAGACCTCCTCAGCAGCCCTCAGGGTATCAGGATAATTAACCGCTGGGAGCATAAGCGACGAAATTATTAGGACATCTTATGGCACTTAGACTAAGTTTCTTAGACTACTTATTTTTGTAACCTAAGACTTAGGAGGTTGACTTTTCTGCTACCCAGTTGATGTCTTATTGGTTACAATTCGATTCAACTTGGACGTCGAATACAGTCATGCAAAGAGGCTAAGGAATAACAAACTGTAATGATTGTCTCATTTACTAGTCTACTAATCTCTGATGCTTACTAAGAATAAACCCCCGAAACCCAGTGTGAACATACAAGTGCCCATTGCAACTCAAATGCAAGTCGACAAAGCTGCACATCTTTTTCCTCGCGGACAATATTGAATTTCTCCCCGCTTCGAATCACGCGCCCATTGGCGTTGCGAGCAGTTATTTCTGATCCGCTGACCCCCCAAACGTATTCCAATTCTGCCTATAAACCTTGGGCTTCGTTGAGGTCGAAAGGAGCGAGTCGCCATCTGCTTGTGTTGAAGGGCATCCACACAAATTCCAGTGTGATACGGACTTTTCCGATATGACTCCAAGGGTCGGCAACGATTCGCGTGTGGTGCAGCCATCTGAATGCAAACATGCCCCTTTCCCACATATTTGCGATACCGGGGGTCAGAGTGATCAAATTCCAGTACATTTTTGGTATGTTGACTTCCGCTGCCAACATCCCCAAGAGTTCCTGGCTTTCCACGTCTCTTGATAGATGCGAGAACCCGACAAGGTATTCCATGATTGAACGTATGTTTTCAAGTCGATGGCCTGCTCCCCCAGGCAGAGACCTTCGAGAAAGGGGAATAACGTGACAGGATGTCTTGATCTTATGGCCAGTGACAATGCAACGCTGGTTATCGTATTCGACACATTTTTGCCTCTCTGGTGATTCCTCCGGACTAGAAATATGTGGATACTTGAAACCTAGGATAGATTGTGTCAGAATTGATCACGACGGACCTAAGGGAAGGGATGACTGCGTACTCCACTCATGGATTTGTTGGATTGCTGTGTAAAGTGTACCAAGGTCTCGAATAGGATCATTCACAGGCTGCTTAGCGATGAGTTCCAAGATATGCATAGGCATGTGTAGCAGGGTTGCAAAATGAAGGGCGTTTAATAGCAGCGCGGGAGGGTTCGTTTGCGATTCTAGAGCGATAGGGTTCGTTTGTGCCGCCGGAGCGAGAGGGTACCCTTGTGCCGCCAGAGGGTTAGAGTTTATTGGCGCTTCTATATCGGGAGGGAAAATGCTCATTTGCATTTGATTGCCAAATTCAGATACGTTATAGTCTGGATCGATCTGAAAGGTTGGAAGTGGCTGAACGGGAGGGTTGCTCGGTTGCAATTTATCGACGATTCCTCCGTTTGGGTTGGGATTTTCATCGAGCATAAAGTCTGACATTGTGAGAAGGTGATAATGACCGTTAGGTGGTGTTTTGTTGACGATGCGTTTTATAACGTCGAGCTTCTGATTGACAAGAACGATCAGCGCATCTCGAATGATATTGGTCTCTGACTCTTGAACGATGTTTGTCTCGGGCTGTTGAGGCTGATCAGCCTATTCGACCTCTTCGCCTTGAGAGTCCATCATGTGGTCCAAAAAGTGAAGATGTTGAAGAAATGAAGAGTTGGGGGGGTAAGAGGGAAGAAGTAGAAAGATTGACCACTATGAACATAAGAGACACAAATATTAGGCCAGCCCCTGCTACTTAGACTAAGCTTCTTACCTAAACTAGGTACTTTAGTATTTTTATACCCTAAGATTTAGGGGGCCAGCTTTTCTGTTACCCACTGGGCTCCCTTTACTCGGTGGTTGGTACAACTGAAATGGCAATTTTGCCATTCGCTGCGTCAATTGTCATAGAAAGTAGGGCTCTCTTTACATCATCATTTCATGCGATAACTCCTTCCGTTGCTAAATACCAACGGCAACATGCAATAACGCAGGGGTTCTTTCTGTTCCCTGCGAGTCGTCGACATTGAATCAAAGGGGTACCTTCCTGGCAGGACACTCCCCCTCCCGCCTGGGCTGGTGTTTCCTCTTACACATTACTGCCCTTTCTACCCTCTGGAGGCCAAGCATACTAATAGCCGTATCACCATGTCCAGAATTGACCCATAACCAAATGGGTCGACGCCGTCGATCAAAAGTTTAGACGACCAGGCGGGCTGCATAAAAACCGTGACTGATTTAGCAGTCAACATAAATGTTAGATCATTCTTAGTGCTTATATAGCCTAAGAGTGGTCTAATAATTTCGTCTGAATTGCTGCAAGTACCTCTTTTTTACTATCCACCTGACAACTAAGAACAACGTGGACAATCTGCATGTGGTTCACAACTGACCATTCCTGTCGTCCCTGATCCCTATTACCAAACGATAGGCTCTTGTAAGTACAACTACAATCTCCAGATAACAATGAAGACTCCAATACGGGTTGAGGAATGAATAATCTGCCTGGGTTTCATGAGATGTAGTAAAAGTCCCCCAAAGTTGCGTGACAGAATCGACAAGCTCTGTGGCCCGATCATTGTGTGCCTAATCGATGGCATTCTATGCTGCCTTCTGCTGTATTCAAATGCAAAGTAAAGAGTAAAAAGACAAGCAATTCTAGCCAGTAATTAATATGCCAGGGGAAAGAAAGACAGGTCATCAAGAAAAATAAAAAAAAGACGTGCGGTTTATGTGGATCGAACACATGACCTTCAGATATCGAATGATTGAAGTTTGACTTCAGTCTGACGCTCTCCCAACTGAGCTAAACCCGCTGACTAATTCTGGTCCTTGAGCTCAAAAGAGTCTCTATATTGTCAACAGAAATTGTGTGCTTGTTCCAAGAACCAAGCCATTGTCCAGTATTGGGCATATCATTTTTCTACCAGTTTTTTTATTTAGCTATCTTTTACTGCATAAAGTCACCCGCTCTTACGTGTTTGGTCAGACCAGAAAACCCAATCTATACAGATTCAGCTGTCAACTCGGTGTCGACAGAGTCATGGCAGTCTCGACGTGGTTCTAAACCAACATTGCTCTTACAAACCAGCCTCCCTAGCCTTCTTTAGATCTGCCTCGTCTTTGAGTCTTTGGATCTCCTTGCATTTAGCACACTCGTCACCTGTCTTGAACGTGTCTCGCTTCCTCAAGTCACATGTCTCTGTACTGGCAGCTGCTTTTGAGCATTTTTCTACTTCGATACCTGTCTTTTGGCTATTTTCGCAGGTTGGGCAGGTGACGTGCATGTGGTTCATCCAGCACATTGTCGATTTTGGAAATAGTATTAATCTTGGACTAGTATTGTCGTTATACCTATCGCGGTTATTTGGGGAGTGGAAGAAGAAAAGGAGAACTCGAGTTCTTTTTCCCGTTTATAAAGACAAATGTACATCGTGATTCACAGATGTTTCTGCCGAAGTGACTAGTGGTTTCATTATTCAAAGGTATCTTCATTAAATGTTCTATCCAGTATGGCAAGTATCCAACGTGTATCAGATCTATCCAATCTTCCCTACTCAGGGTCATCTCTATCTTCTTCTCCGCCAATAACACTTAGATGTAACTGTGATTGTGACTTGATCGCTTCCAACACCTCTTTCGGTATCTCCGCCTCTTCGACAAGAACAATCAGCTCCTTCATTTTCCTGCAGGTGATATGAAGACTCTGAATCGCGTTTGCCAGCAAGTCCGTCACTTCTTCGTCGGTGCCGAGAGGATTGAAGAATTCTAGCGTTTCTAATTCGGGTGGTAGGCCTACGGAGTGAAGCCGTGGCTTTTTGGTCGACTTTCCAAAGAGTTGGTAGTCCCAGTTTAGTCGTAGCGTTTTGAGTTTCACAAACTCTCTGAGGGCCAGTGCTCTGCCGCTAGCCAACATGGGGAAATCGATTGTGATAGTCTCCAATGAATGGCACTGCTCTTTAAGCGCCATCATATAATCGCGAATGCTACTTGAACTTTCTTCAAGCTCTGGTTCAGGTTCTTCTCTTTGGGTGAGAACAAACTCCTTCAAGGCTTCGGGAAACATCAAAACATCCGACAGTGTATCATCGTTAATATCGCATTCTATCAGGTGCAGCGTCTTAAGAGCTGTGTTGTGGGGCCGTTCGATGGGTTCAAAGCCGCGGTCGTCCAGCTTTGCCCTTTTGATAACGAGCGTCTCGAGGGTAGGATGTGTAAAGATGTGGATATTCTCTTGTAGATCCCAGTACTGATCGTCCTCATCCTGGTAGAACAGGGTACAGGACTGCAGACAAGCGAGATCGAAGGGCCCGTTGAACAGGTTCCCTATACTATGTAGGAGTCCGACAGGAACAGCAATGTCCAGAGTCTTTAAGTTGGACATTGTGGAAATAGTTTGCGAAACACTGCTCATGGGCTCCAGCGTGTCAGAGATGAGACGTGTTATCTCTGACGCTGGATAGGCTAGCTTAACTTCTTCAATCGCCGAGCCGCGACGAGGCCGACGGCTCAGCGATTGGCTGAAGATGAGATGAAGCTCGGGCTTTAGCCACTGTACTGTATTGTACAGCACGGCATCAGCGAGAGCATGGTAGCGCTTGTTCAGACGCGACACGCTGCAGAGGTCATGCTTGGGGAGTGTTTCAAGGATGGAGACGATGAGAAGGTCGGGGCAACGGGCGAGCAAGTCGATTGGAGCGCCGGGTTGATGCACTGGGTGTATGGCTACCATGTCGGCGACGCGATAGAGTATGGACTTGACTATTGCGCCTTTGAGGTGGACTTTGTTGGGTGACAGACAGTGAAGCCAAGTGGTGTGTGCTGTGGTGTGTTTATGGTTGAAGTGACTTAGCGCCTCCCTCCACTGATGTAGCGGGGTGAGTGGTTTTTATGGGTACTGTATGGGGTAAGCGTGGTTATGTAATCACTCGAGTGAGTCAAAAAGCTTGTCTTGTTTCTGTAACAACCGTGTCGGTTGGTATTTGTTGAGGAGGCAGGAATACTTTTATAGCTGTATAGATTATTTGATGTGAGTCACTCAGTAGATGATCAATGTCAGCTTTGATAGGAAAAGGCTATGCTTACTGTGTGAAGAGTTTGCCTCCAGGCGTGTTGACTCCAGGCACTTATATGAGTGGACATAAATTTAAAGTTCATGTAAATACTTGACTGGTCAGTTGAATGATTTTAAGTTTTCGAATTGTAAAAAAAGGAATTAGCAGGATCTGATACCTTTCGAGTGTTGTGGTGGCTGATGATAATCTTGCTCACAACGATGAGCCTATTGCAATGAACAACCATGGAAAAGAACCGCGAATCCACCAAGTCACTGTGAGATCACTACGGTAAAGGATTCGATCAGAGACTAATTTATCAATTTCGTGATAAAATCTATAGTTTGACTAATCAAGCGCTCTACATGCTTTCCCCTATTGACTCTCGAATATTAACTTGGCTTTCATACCATATCATCTCTGCCAAAGAACCATGAGTAAATGCCGATTTGGGCCATACAATACCGATCAAAATCTCCCGCGCTTCTTTCCACGTCTTGATACCTGTAGCTTCAGACCACTTGTATAGAAGCCTAACAAACTGCCGTCGGAAAGGATACAGTGCCACTGCGTGATCAGTTTCGATGTGCCTCGCTAGACTAAAGGCACCCACGAAAGCCTTCCAGAACCAAAAGTTTGATGCCACGGTAGATCCTGCTTCTAGGCAACTTTCACCTCTCGCAAGATCCCAGCTCAAATAAGCAAGGATGTGGGAATGAAACTTGACCTCTAGCGGTGCATCTAAAATCCAGAGCCCAAGAACTTGATGCACGTATAGTTGTGTGACGATGAACAGTCCAGACCAGGAACTCTTCATTCCCCCAGGAGAAGCCTCCTTGCGAGTCCTGTCGTCTTGCCAGGGCATGGACTCCACATGAGTCTCTATAGCCGCTAGTATCCACTTGACGGCAGCACCCTCGAGCCATACTAGTTGCTGGACCGGTTTCTCATCCGTCGCTGGTGCTCTCAATTGACATATCTCAGTCATGGACAGGAGGCACTTAACCATAGGAGATGCATCGATATCGCAAAATCCTCTCATGGAGGACGACGGAGCAAAGAAGTAAGGAATCAATTCCATACTTCTAAGTTTGAGATCCATCCCTCCGGCCTCCACTTTATATCGGTCGTGCATTGCCGCCATAACTTCTGGTGGTGCTTCTTCGCCGACATCGACTAATTCAAAGCGGACGCGGCTTTTGCAAATGGATATAAAGGAGTATGTTCTTTTGAATCTGTTAGAAGATGTTGAAGACGATGTTTCATTAGTGTCGCTCACAGCATGATGTATCGTATTGAAAGCTCCGCAGTGTTACTACGTTCCACTGGGCTAATCATGCCTAGAGGGCAGTAAATATCCAAGAACTTCATCAACCCGTTGAGATGGGTTTCAGCAGCTCTCGAATGCCCCAGATAGCACTAACAATGTCAATATGGGTGTCGGGCAGTATAGACATTACTATCATACCTCGCTAAAACACAAAGTGGATATTTGCCGTACGCACATGGCGTATGCTTTCGAATCTGATAGCTGAAGCCATTTGTTCACCGAGCGTATGGTTTCTATTTTGTGGAGTAGGAGGGTTGGCTTGAAATCGCTGGAGCGACCCGCGTTGACGATGTAATGGAAGCCAGCAATGAGGAGTGTGTTTCGGATCGCGTCGGGATGGTGCATGCTAGATGCCAGTCTGGGCCTATCAGTTTGGAACACATCAGGCTATGAAGTGAGAATATGCACTTACAAGTTCTGTCGCTTGCATCGCAATGCCAATTCATCGTTGCCACCAGCCTTGTGGACTGTGCCAACTATTAGCATTGTCTGTTCGAATCTCTAAAACTCAGCACTGACAGTAATGAAGGAGCTCCATAGACTTTAGTGGCATTTCTATGGGACATGGATAGCAAACGCTGATGGGTTTTGGTGGCGCCACTGGCGTTGACTTGGCTATCAAGGCCCAGGGCTGCTGCTCTCCAGGGAGATATGATTTGCGACGCTCACGAAGAGGCAGAGATGGAGCTGCAAAGCCACATGATAGCCCAGCTGTTTCACAGTTGAGGCTGTTGTTAAATGATTAGACAATTCTGTAACAAATGGAGAAATAGAGGTGCCAGGGGTGTGAATCCGCCACTTGATCATTTCCATTTGTGGAACTGCAGTCGATGCAAGATGCAAGATGAAGAAATGGTACTAACCAAGTCGGCCGCTGCTCATCGCATCTCACCCGCCGGTTCTTGCATGTCATGCATCCTGTGCGACTCCGAGCATGCGACTTTCGGTTCGTCGGGCTGACAGAGTCCTCTTGCTCCACTGTTATTATCATGCTGTGGGTCTTTTTCGTGCCGGGTTACCGAGTGTCAGTAAGCAGAAAACTTCCGAGTTTGATAAATATATGGAAAAAGAAAGAGGGACGTTGGGAGGGAATTTACTCCGGAAATGCCAGAGTCTCTTAAACGAGATGATGAGGGGCTTCTCTGCCGGCAGAATCGCCCCGCCGTTTCCACCGTATTCCCGGCCAATTATATCTTTGAAGCGGCATTGTTGGTAGGGTAGGTTAATTTAAAAGGCTTGGCTGGTGATAACCATGTGTGATATCTTGGCGGCGTATAGTGAGTATCGATAAGGAATTAGACATGTCTGGCTAGAATTCAGCGTTTCTTAGTAACAACTTCTGGTATAGTGCTAATAGTCAACCTGTGTAAAGTCTTGTCTAGATGCACCTAGCTAGCTGTATGTTGGCATGAATGTCTACAAATTAATTAGCCAGTATCTTGGCAAAGCCGACTGACGTCATCAGCTACTTACCAGCGGATACATCGACGCTATAATGCATGTGAATCCGGAGACTCGCTCCTTTTAGCCTCGATGTGACCTGACTTGCATACACTCAACTGTCCCAACCGATATCACATATATCAAGTCACAGTAAAAGTAAAAGTAGGATACTTCTTGATACAATTCATCAAATATGTATTACTTCTAATTCTTTTGTTCTAACTTAAAGCAATCCACCCATTTTATTTATTTACTGCTCCTGGACCTTCTCGGTGGAACCAGAAGTAGGGAACTGATCAACCTTGGTCTTGGCAAACTTGCGCGCAGGAACCTTGTGCTCGAAAAGAAGATCGAGCTCACCATAAGTTCTATCCTTGGGCTCGGGTAGACGGAAGAAGGCCCAGATAAAGATCAAAAGACACCAACCTGCCCAGAAGAGACCAGTCTTGGCGCCCCAGTTCCACGAGTTTCGGCCAAGCATGCGGGGCATCAGGGTGTTGGTGACAAGACCAGCAATGTTGCTGAAGTTGCGGGCCAGAACGATGGTCTTGGCCTTGAGACGCGTGGATGAGATCTCGGCGACGATGGTGTAGGCGATGGGTCCGATGGTCATGTCGTAAACGAAAGTGTACACGATAAGCAAGCTGCCGATAGCCCAGCCGACGCTCTCGGTCTTGTTGATGCATCCGAGGGCACCAACGACAATAAGGATACAGAAGAGAGCTGCCATGCCGCAGATGTAGATATCACGACGACCGAAGCGGGACATCAAGAACCAGGAGAGAACAACGCCGACAGCGCCGACGCAGTACTGGATGACGTTGAAATCAAGGGCCTTCTCGGGAGACAGACCGGCCTCGAGGTAGAACTGGACAGAGTAACCCATAAGAGCGCTACCACAAAGGGCCTGGGCAGTGTAAGTGATAGAGGCGACTTCAGTTCGTCTCAAATCGCTGCGCATAAAGCAGTGCCAGTAGTTGGTTCCAGCAGAGTTCTCCTTCTCCATCTGGTTGGTAGCCTTGAGAAGCTCAACCTGCGCATCGGCATCAAAGGGAACATCACACTGAGTGACGAGCGCAAGAATGGATCGCTTGGCATCTTCGTAGCGCTCCTTGCGGACAAGCCACCAGGGAGACTCGGGAGCGAAAATGGTACCAAGCATGATGAATGGAGGCCAAGCCCACTGCAGAGCGAAAGGAATTCTGTATGACCAGTCACCACCCATGGTGCTGAATCCGCGAAGAACTCCGGCACCGATGAGCTGACCAATGACCCAGCAAAGGTTGACGTAGGCAGTAAGGTATGGTCGTAGGACAACGGGCGCGACGTCGGAAGCATAGGCGAGTGTGAGGGTCTGGAAGATACCCCATGGAAGACCGAGGAGAATGTTTCCGGCGAGGAGGACATTGAGGTTGGGCGCGAAGAAGGGGAAGAAGATGAGTCCGATCATGAGCATCTGAGAAGCCATCATGGTCTTCTTGTAACCGAAGTGATCAGAGACCCAACCGTTGATGTAGAGACCGATGATTTGACCGCACATGCCACCGACTTGGATATATGTTTGCCAATCTGCTGAGACAATAGGGTTGCCTTCCGAGTCGATTTCGTTACCAAACTTTTGCTTGAATCTAGACAGAATTTGTTAGTATTTTGATGACAGGTTAGAGTCATTGGGTGGCCACTTACGCATCATAGCCGTAGAAGCTACCAAGAAGACTCAGATCATAACCTTCCATGATGATCGCAGTCGAGAAAAGTAAAGAAAAGGCAATGGCCTTGGGATACAAGCGGAAACTATCGCGCAGAGTAAGATCATGTTCGCGATCGTTGGCCTCGCGCGCAGCGGGCTTCTCAACCTCGTCGAAACCCATCTTGGAGTCAGGATCGATATGCTCAACCTGAGCAAGGTTGGCCTTTGGGGAAGATGACATTGTGGAATGTATCAAACAAGATGAGGTAAGGGGGAGGAGAGCCAAGGGATGCAACCCTCTTGGAGTGATGGGGGAAGTAGGATTGTTTGCTGGAGAGTGCTCTGGGAATGGAATGTTCAGAAAAGAAAGAAGCTGGGGAATCTGGGGATTCTTATTCTAAACCCCAGAAACGCGTAAATCTCTCCACGTTCCCAAGGTTTCTCAAAGCTGGGGGACGCCAGGGGCAAAATGCCAAGAACAGTCTAGTCAAACAGCCATGAGCCAAGTCGTCGGACCGACGAGATGGGCAGGACAGACAGCAAAAGACTCACAAGTCAGGTCATGTTTGCCAAGAGCTAGAGTCTCATGATGGCTTCAAAGTGAGTAGAAACGTAATGTCGGACCGACAGGATTGCCAATTTCTAGTCAGACGATGAGTTTTCCACCCAAGCTCACGATGGATTCAATGTCTTCTTTGTGTCTTGTCGGTCCGAGATGTCGGTCCGACAAAAGTGTTCTGGATGAAGATGCATCACCCCCGGATTTTCTCCTTCTCTCCAGACGCGCATTGACCATTGTCTCGGGACGAACTAAACCCAAAGGACGTCCATCACGAGCAGTGGAAATTGTGAGGAGCTGCTGATCTGCCCTGTATCGAGTTAGTAGTAGATTCTACCTTTTCGGACAGGGCCGGAGCAATGTAACGCTGATGGATCGTCTCGATTCGATGATGACAGTTGCTCCTTTAACATTTTCGTATCAGTTTTGAAGTGACGGGCCATTGATCTTGGTGTGCCAGACACAGCCATTCCCAAGAGTGCCAAGAATTAAGCTTAACATCATGTCTATCCGTCATTACTAGCAAACGGGAACTTAATAACTGAATGAGAATGAGGGTGGCTGACTTGATGCGGGGAAGTCTGTTGTGATGTATGGCTCGATAAAGTTGTCCTCGATGGTTTACCAACGGTTGGCTTGACTTGGAAACCAGCACGCGACCCTGTTCATGGCCAGACTAGGAAATGTTAATAATATGGAGCACAAGTTGAGACTATTTCTTGTTGCGGTAGAGTCTATGGCAGAAACATCGCGTCTACTCCACCATAGCTGTTTCGCTAACGCAGCAAGGGTTCACCTGGTATGCCACAAGAGCTAGACTAGTGAGTAATAGAAAGGTTGACCTCTCAATGGGATGAAATAATAATAACTGTTTAAAATTATGGTCTAATGAATAACAGAACCGGCTTTCTAATGTGGTTTCTCATGCGTCCTGTGGCCAATCACTCGCTAATCTCAACCACCAACTTTGTGCAACTCACTCCCTGAGCCATCATATCCAACGCCTCATTAATAAACTCCAAACCCTTGCCAACGACACTTGGCTCGGGGCTTGGTCTGATAGACCCCTCGGCAAGTCTCTTTCCTAACCAAGTACCCATCCAATACCTAAATTGCTCCAACCGTTCCTCTTCCACCATCGATGGCATCACAAACATTACTTGTACCCCTTCAACATCCTTTCCGTCTTCTGGAAGTCGGGGTGCCGAGACCACCTTTGCTTTCTTTTCGCCCGGTTTGGCAAAGGCTTTCAAAACATCCTGGCACAGGGAAATATTTCCAACGGCCAGGAAGCAATGGCGAATGACCAGGCCACTATCTTGAGCCTTGGAAACCATCGCGTCCACGACATTTGGGTCTTTGTAGTCAAACACAGAGTCTGCTCCTAGGGAACGTATGTACTCGAGATTGTCCGACCCAGCCGTGGCGTAAACGGCTGCAAAGGGAGAGTCGGGATCCTGACATATTATGCGTGCTGACTGAACGCCCATTGTGCCTACACTCGAAGATGCTCCCCAGATAAGTAAAACTTCATTCTTCACGGCTTTCTTGCTTGTACCGGTGCTTTTCTCTTCTGTCCTCGGAATACCCATTTGATCCCAGGCACTAAGTGGTACCTGTACAGACACGGGTAACGTCGCAGCATGATTCCACGACATGTTTTCGTCTGGAAGAGGTACGGCATGTTGCCACGGGACAAGACATTTCTCCTGAAAGGCTCCATAGTCTGGGGCGCAGGATCTCCAGGCCGAGGCCGAATAAGCAACAACCCGAGTACCAGGCTGGAAGCAAAGGCTGGACTTGTCGTCACCAGTTGGGACATTCTCGCCAGCTTCTAGAACGATACCCGCCATGTCGAAGCCGGTAACAGTAGGGTACTCGGTGATGAAGAAACCCTGGCTGCGCATGAAAGTGTCGGCTGGGTTGAACGCGACAGACTTGACGGCGACGAGGAGTTCGTTTGGCCCTGGCTTTGGGGTGGGGCGAGATTGGATCTCGAAAGGTTGGCCTTTGCCTTTTAGGACGGCAGCGAGATGGGTAGACATTGTTTTTAGTAATGGGGGTAGAGATGAGATGTGTTGTTTGTTATGAGTAGGTAGATATCGAAAGAATAGAAGGAGAGACTGCCCTCTTTATATCTAAATCTATGATCAACGATCGAGTTCCTGAATATCCGGACGATCATCTGGAATTAACATTAACCAATCAACACTCAGTGTTTCCGTAAAATGGTTAGCGTTCCTGATCGTTACGCGAGACGAGGTTAGCGTATCGAACAAAGTGGAACAGAAGGATTCCCATCTTCTCCACTTGCTGCAGCTTACATCTCTCCTTCTATCCAAATTCTCTCGACAAAGTGCCTCAATATTGCCAAGCAACACATTATCCAAGCATGCCCTCGGACTTCGGAAAACAGTCAAGGCCGGTCCGTAGGTCAAGACATGGCTGCCGGAACTGCAAGCTGAGAAAAGTCAAGGTTTGAACTGCAGCCCCTGTATAGACTGGAGACCTGACTTTGTCCGTAGTGCGACGAGACGAAACCGCATTGCAAGATGTGTGCTTCTTTCGGTGTACTATGTAACTTTGGGTTCAATGTTCCAGACTTGCAGTCAATGACGTCTAATACTGGAACGTCTCTGGTTCGATACAAACCTGCGCTGAGGCAGTCTATAACAAGCGCTGTGTGGACATCTGACGAGGTTACAAAGTATCAGCTAAGCGCCAAGTGTCAGGACTTTGCGACTCGATACTACGAGCGGAGTCTCCTTACACCTGATGATACAAATATGTTGAAGGTCAACCGGGATCTCTTTAAGCTAGCCTTTACTGTAAGTACCCGAGTCACATGAGATGTAATCCCGTATCTTGATCTGATCTTTTCTCAGTACCCTTGTTTGATGCATGCCTCTCTGGCTGTAGCTCTCACCTACGATCGCTTCCTAAACACAAACTCATACTCCCGGCGCAGTCTGGAAGAGTGCTACCACTGGTCCCAAAGCACAGCTTTGTTCAATGAGAAATTAAGACAACCACTCAAGAAAAGAGACAAAGACCCTATCTGGGGCACTGCAGCCGCGTTGGCTGTCCTCACGTTCTCATCACCCGATGCATACAGACCCGAAGATTCATGGCCGTTGAAACCTTCTACCAAAAATGACTTGGAATGGGTGCAGATGATCAATGGAAAGATGTCGTTGTGGGAGATGGTTGAGCCGCACCGAAAGGATAGTGTCTTCCATGTCATGGCGGCAACATTCGATCAGATGCAATCACCGTTACCAGAAGTCGGGATACATGGTATACCAGAGCCACTGGCCGAGATTTGTCTTTTGCACGATTTATCGACGGCAGATGACAACCCTTACTTCATCGCCGCGCATGCTGTGTCTCGTGTGCTCAATCTACCGGACAGCGAGGTAACAACAGGTCATACGCAGCTTTTCACGCATAGCCTTGATGGGGTATTTAAAGCCTTGCTTCTCGAGAAGGACCCTGTCGCTCTGCTATTGTTGTATCTGTGGTACCGCAAGGCAGGACGAAGTATTTGGTGGATTGAGTTGAGGGCTAGGGTGGAATGTCCCGCCATTCGGATGTATGTGGAGATGTATCACGGCGACGACGTGGTGGTGAATGCGCTACTTCAGAATGAGGAGTTGGTTATGGTGTGATGTTGGTCGGTTTCTACAGTCGTGGGAAGTCTACAGGTGTACGTGGAGGGAAACACTCCTGTTTGATGGGACGATGGCATATCGCATGACAAAGGATGGCCTTGCATTTGGGACAACAAGAGACAGAGAGCAATGGGCGCATGGTGACAGGACGAGGCAGTACATACGACTTCAAGTATTGGCGGTCACATCTAGCGTCGGCAGTGGTTCAATGGAATTAGCAGCGCCCAAGGTCTTGTACAGCATCGTGATGGCGAGTAGTGCACTCTCTTCGGAGCCGGGATATGCAGTTCAACTGCTCAATCGCTGGGGACACAAGGCATTTGTCATCGGGGATTGATCGTTACGAGAAGAACGGAGAGAGCTGATACCAACACAGGAGGGTAGCGTGGCAAAAGACAATAGTCATGTGTCGAACAACAAACGCGTGAAGCAAGGGAAGGCCTTAACGCATCCTAGTAGCAGATGGTCTCTCTCCTGGACTTGCTGCGACGCGCCCAACCTAGTTTGTTCGTTCGTGCAGTGTGGCGGTTGTCATTAATTGTTCACTTTCGTTCGTTCCAATGCGATATTGGCTACGCGCTGGGCGACGTGCGAAATACCGGCCACCGACGTTCTTTTGCTTGGAGCTTCGCTGGCTTCAAGTCGTGCCGAGACAGTCAGGATCGAAACTTGGCTAGCATGGAGTATGGTTGGCTTTTGGTGGACTAAGTATTGGGCGGGAGTGAACGATGGAGACGCGTCGATATCGCGGAAACCTTGGGCTTGTGTGGTCGAGAGGGCGGACGTGTCGCTGTTAGGGTTCGTGGACGGGACATACGACAGGTCAGTTCCCAATCACCAGAGTTAGTAGACTGCCAAAGGCCAAATACACCCATTCAGTATTCCCAGTCGCGGCTTCGATCGCTCCTTGGAGGGAGGGAGAGGAGGAGGGGGAGGGGGGCTTCAGTTGTCGCGCGACGATCGCATTCCATTCGAGACAATGAGTATCTTGTCACGATCTCGCGACTAATCCAAGAAAGATAGTAACGCAATGCGTGTGAGTTGTAGTAAACGTCATTTCAGGCACTGACCAGAGAAGCCTGGTCGCGTCTCACGACGCAGGCATAAAGGTCACGTGTGGCCGTTGGGCTACCCTAGACTAGATGCTTTCGAATCGTGACTTTAACTTGCAACAAAACAACACAAATTCCATTACAATACTCGAATGAGTGGTTGTTCTTGCTAGGCTACTTTTAAACATTTCTTTGATTTAATTATGGAGGAGTAGTTTATCCAGAGTGAAGACTTCAAACAGCGTTACAGCTATTTGATGGAAACGGACGCCGTTGTGGAAGACATTTTTGGCACAAGTAAACATGCTCACAGTGATAATCTAGCAACAATTACCGAACATTCTTAACTCAACGTGTATCTAATTTCTCAATGCCTACCCGCGTATCTCGCATTTTATCCGTAAGATGTCCAGTCATATCGCAGCTGTGCCGCACCGTTTGTTCTACCACTGGTCCGCTTAGAAGATATCCACAGGTCGAGAATCCTACAATTTAACCGATCTATCCTTCAAAAAACATGGAAAAGTGTAGCTACAGTGGCCATTGCCTCGTGAATTTGGGGAACCACATGCCGATCAGAAGGGTTACAGTGCAGGTTGGAAAATGAGGGATCAGCTCAAAAGGTCTTGTTCAAGTATCCGCTTAGCCGTTGCTCACGGTAGAGAGATCTACTGCCAAGTCTTTGCAGTATACCGTACCGTGGTGACAATTCAGCAACGGTTTTCGGGGTTACCTCGCCTACGGAATACTGTTTGGCAGTGGATATAGGATGGCAGATGTTCTTGACAACACAGTACGGCAGAGTAGTGGTTTACTGAACGTGGTATCGAGAGAGCTTACTTTAAGCCTATCAAGTGTTGATACCTTTCGCGTATGTTCATCTCCGTCCAAGTCACGGCTCATTCCGAACAACGGGGACTGCTGACAGCTCCAATGCCACGATACCCCAGATACCGTGCCTGCGTGCATCTGGTCCAAGCTGTCAGTATCCTCCGAAGCTCAAGGGTCTGCATGGCGATGCGGCTGTCATGATAACCCGACAGCCGAACGCTTACTGAAGCATATTCAGATCCTTGGAGGTGACCCCAGACATTGTTCACATCTCGGGTATAGACATCCCGAGATGTCTTGATCACCAAAAGCATCTATGTACAGTCTCTGGCACGCAAACCCATGCATAACGCGCCTTCTTAAAACCCCAATGAATGTATGGCTTCCCATGTGATAGTCCTCACGATCCAGCTTCCCGGGTCAACCTCAAGACAAAAGATAAAGATTCATGCCTTCGAGTCTACAAGGATCACGGTGACACACGGCCTTTTCCCCGGAATGCGGGGAGAGTGCGCACGATCCACCGTAGCTAATGTCACAGTAACCCCAAAAAGGGGGGGAATCACCGAAGAAGAATGCAAATCCATGCTCAAAACAAGTTTGACGCGTACCGAGACTGGAAGGACGTGCATGATGGACACTGAACGATTACTTGGCTGATACAATCTGGCGGGTAGAGCATCCTAGAGATTGGGGGTTTCTAGGCTTTAGCCCCAAACATGGCGTTGGTGGCTTGGAGTTGACGGTTGGAGTTGTGAGATGAACGCGTCGAAATCGACCGAGATACCGAGTCACAATTAGACGAGAAACATGTTGATGACGCCCTAGATAAACAAGTACGGAATTATTCCTTTTAAATGTGTCAATATTCATCTAGCTTCAGAGACAAGTTCAGCTCAGTCGGTGCCACGCCCGATCTCAGCCGTTGGTGTCAGTCCGGCAATTACCGGTCTTCAATGCCGTAGTTGTCGGCGAAACATTCCGCTCAGCTCATTGTGACAGACAGAAAATGAGGGGAAAAAAGGCATTGATGCCCATCATTTATGAGCGTACCTAATGGCAAGCTAAGCCAAGCAAAGAGGGTCGATTGCCACACCCTTCTTTCGTGTTTGAGTCTTGCTCTTTGTCCGCGTAATTAAGCTTGATGTTAAAGAATAACGGACAAAGTTTGGGGTCAGGGCATTGTGGGGAAGCACGTTTCTGGAGGGTTGATGGGGGTTTAACTTTGGCTCTCGCATATTCATCAATCCATTTGTCTTTCCAACCATTTGATCGACCCTTTCTTCAATTAAACATGCCCATCTCTGTCAGTGATAGTTTAATCCATGCCAAGTAAATAGTCTGCAATACTGGCATGATTCCAACAAAGAGTTCGCCTAGGATACTGGTTCATGTGATGGTCTCGGAGAGAACAGCGAGTCCAGACAGGGTCTAACTCGTCGGCCAAGAGAGTCAGTCATGAAAACGCTGACCAATTGGAGAGTACGAGGTTGACCATGCCGACTCAGTTAGCCGAGGTCATTGCACCAAAAGAAACAGAATTGCTGTGGTGACTGAGCGTGATAGTAGTAATTATATCGAGTGAGAGGGGGATAATACAGGTTAATAATGATACCCTAAATAACCTGCATCGTCTGTCACTGACAAAATATTCCCCAAAAAATTACTCCATGTCTTTTCATCTGTCATGGTTATGGTCGTATCGCATCCGCATCTTTCGTACCCCAGAATTGAAGCCGCGGGAATTCTTGTGGAACCCTCCCCCATCAACAGTTAGTTTCTGGGGGTGGAGAGGTTTTTAGTCTTTCTTTATCGGGCGCTACAACCTTAATAGAGTCCCCAGAAATTGAGTTTAATCTTTCCCACTGTCCGTGGCGCTGTCTTCCAGCGCCCTTCTTTGATACATGACTCGGGTTCATCTTGACCGAAGCACGGTATTTTTGAACTAAAACTGGGTTGGTTCGTCCTTTCGGACAAAAGCCAGCGAACAGAACCACAATCCAATTCGTCCTCTGTATGCGGGGAAAGGTCAGCCGTGGCGTGGGAGACATGGGGCACTGATTCGCGGACCCCGTGGGGAAATACGACCGATAATCCTGGTCACTATCTTGGATGTGACTCTTTCTTGGCAAGTCTTTGCTTTCATAGCCGGACTTTATCAACCGACGAGGGTATACCATGGCATGAGAACTAGACAGGCCCACTGCCTTGGGTGCGGAGACTGCTTATATCTATCCTTATATCCTCCCATTCCCTTCCCCTTCTTCTCTTTTTCCCCAGATCTGCATTGAGCATTCTCTCCATTCCTCTTTTTTCTCGTCTCTTTCCCCTTCCTACTCTCCCAGATCCTCAATCCACAATGGCGCCCTCTAAGGATCCCGCCCACGTGGAAGACGGCGGCAAACTCCCCGTCCACCACACAGAGTTCTCGGGCCACAACTCCCAGGTCGAGCTCATCGAAGCCGCCGTCGCAGCCAGTGACGCAGAGGCTCTCATCCCCAAGAAGGAGCTGTTCAGCCGCTACGCTCCTGCTGTGGCATTCAGTATGGCTTTGAGTGTTGCGCTGGTCATGGAGGGAATGGATGTCGGTCTCATCAACAACTTCTTCGCTCATGATGCCTACCTCAACCGCTTCGGTTGGCCCGATGCTGACGGCAAGCAACATATTTCTACAAAGTGGCAGGGTGCTATCGGTGCTGGAAACAACTGTGGTTCTATCCTTGGTCTTTTGCTCAACGGTTTCCTCCAACAGCGATTTGGTTCTCGACGTGTTTACATGGTATGTCAACAATTCCTCTAACTCAAAATGCATCAGTAAAGCTAATATACCCAGTTCGCCATGGCTCTCATGTCCTGCACCATCTTCGTCCTCTTCTTCGCCGTCAACGTCGAAATGCTCCTCGTCGGTAACCTCCTCTGCGGTATCCCATGGGGTATCTTCCAGACCCTCACCACCGCCTACGCCGCCGAGATTTGCCCCGCCGCCCTCCGAGGTTACCTGACCGCCTGGGTTTCCATGTGCTGGGGAGCCGGAAGTTTCCTCGCCACCGGTGTCCTCCGTGGCTCTCTCGATCTCAAGGGCGATGCTGGCTGGCGTGTCCCCTACGGTCTGCAGTGGATGTGGATTCCTCCTCTGTTCACCGTCGCCTTCTTCGCCCCCGAGAGTCCCTGGTACCTCATTCGCCGCGGCAAGTTGGAGGAGGCTGAGAAAAGTCTTCGCCGTCTTGCTCGCAAGGGCCACTACACTGATGAGACCATGGCTCAGACTCTTGCTCTCATGAAGCACACCAACGAGATGGAAAAGGTCGAGGCTGAGGATGCTAGCTTCATGGATTGTTTCCGTGGTACCAACGCCCGCCGAACTGGTATCGTCTGCATGGCCTGGATCATCCAGATTCTCAACGGTCAATCCATCACCAGTTTCGCTGCTATTCTGCTCAAGTCTGTTGGTATGAGCAGCAAGAACGCTTTCAACTACAACATGGGTATCCAGTCAGTCAACATCTTCGCTACCGCTATCGCCATCACCCTCATGGGTAGAATCGGCCGTCGTACATTCTACTTCTGGGGTTCTTCCGGAATTGGCGCATGCATGTTGATCATTGGTATCCTGGGTTTCGCTGCCGACGGCGACAAGGTAGCCATTGTCACCGCTGCTTTCCTCGTCGTTGTCCAGTGTATCTTCAAGGTCTCCCTCGGTCCCACCACCTACGTCGTCGTCGCCGAAACCGCCTCCAGTCGTGTCCGAGCCCAGACCATTGTCATTGGTCGTGCCGTCTACGTCTGTGGTCAGATCGTTGTCCAGCAGCTCAACCCCCGTATGCTCAACAGCAGCAGCGACGCATGGAACTGGGGAGCCAAGACTGGAATGTTCTACTTTGGCCTGTGCTTCATCTGGGCTGTCTGGATCTTCTTCTTCCTTCCTGAGACCATGAACCGTAGCTTTGCCGACCTCGACTACCTCTTCCAGAAGAAGGTCAACGCCCGCAAGTTTACTACTACTCCTGTTGACTGTAAGTTGCTCTGCATTCCTTGTTTTAGATCATGGCTAATTATGAAACAGTGTTTGAGATTGTTGGACCTGGCAGGGACGATAAGCTCCAGGGTGTCGAGGTCATCACTCCCGTCAACACCAACACGGCGGGACAAGATATTGAGGGCGGCAAGAAGCTATAAAGAGTCTTGTAGATGTTTCAAGTTAGCGTAATATCCAATCTGTCATGAATGACATAACGTTTCTCTTCTAATAATGCGTTGTCCTGTTTCGCTCCCCTTGTAATTGATACTGTAGGCCTGGCCTTTTATACTTGAACTCCGTGCTAGGAACATCAGTGTGATTTTTCTACGGTGGCCATGATGTGGAGTAATGTGCACCTAAATCTCTGGAAGCAATCAAGTACCCTGTTTATCAGAGCAAATGTTAGGACATGAATAATAAAAGCATCAAGTTTTAGTCGTACGGTAGAAAATAAAAACACTGAACATTGGGACGAGCCTCAAATCCTTTCTACAAGTTACTAGTCTCAAATTCGTTTACATCAATTCATATCTAAGTGCTTAGCCAATCTTGCATCCCGATGTAGCAGGCATAGGTGCATGGGCATGCCCACAAGCTGAAAGCACCTCGTGAGCGCCAGGCTCCCCGTCATGATGCTCATGACCCTTGCCCTTGTCATCCTTCTTCCATGAGTTATGACAAATACAAATAGGAGTAGCGAAAGACCCTCCAATCTTGCTTGGTCCATTGGGCTGATAAAATGGCTGAATGTCATCGGGGATCTTGAACACCTTAAGAACCTCATAGTTGTTCTTGCTGTAGTCCGAAACACCATAGCCGTCAAAGCGCAGTTTCCAAGCTGTTATCCGTTAGCATATGCTGTTTGTAATCGCATGTAAAAACTTACTCGTTGGGAAAGGAACCATCTCGTCCCACTCGGTGGTCAGATAAGTAGCAGTAGCAGGCTTCCTGATCTCGGATGGGAATATGGCCTCGAGTTGCTCCTCGGTCAGCTCCTTCTTTTCACGTGCCTCCTTGACCTTGAGCTCAATCTCCTTGAGTCGCATTGGCGCCATGTAGTTGGCATAACCAACGCTAGACGCATCGATCGAGACCTTCTTGGAAACACCTTGGGTGTCATGTCCGCGGCGAAGGTTCTTGAGCTGTGCTAGAACCTTGACCATGGTGACAAGGCCAGTGGCGGCGACATGCTTGGGGTGGTATTCGCTGAAAGCCTCGGCGAAACTAGAACAGTAGTTCAGTTCGTGTCGCTCATCGGCTGACTCGCTGGTGTTCTGTTTCTCCGCCTTATTCTGCAAAACAGTTAGCTAGTGTTATGATCACATTGTCACATCCAGACTTACGATATCGCACACAACAACCGTGCCCTTGGCAAGAGTCATTTGCTCGGGCTTCTTGGTTTCCCAGTTGTAGGCTTGAATGGTAGTGCTTTGAGATGCCTTGCGAACAATAGGCAGACGGACACTCCATCTCTGGGCCTTGAGAACAAGAGCCTGAATGCGCTCATTGGACTTGGCATCGTCCTCGAATGCAAGCTTCTGGATCTCAAGCCAGGCTGCTTTGATCTCCTCACCTCTGGCGTTGGGCTTTTCAGCGTAGAGATTCTGGAAGAATGATTCCATGACCGAGGTGAACTGTGATGCGTCAGATAGAATTCTTCAAACTTGCAAGTTACTTACCGCAAGGACCACATTGTATGCACTGTCCAGGCCCGTCAAAAGAAGGATAGTAGCCGCCTTGGTGGTGTTCTTCTCCCTCTGCAATACCTCTCCGGCGACCCTGTATCCCAAGGCCGTCATAAAGTTAGGCTTATCTTGACCAAAAGAGGCTATAGCGCCAAAGAAACCCTGTACCCATCGCGTGGTGCGCCACTTGCCGGCCTCGCAGATGTTGCCTTCTTGGGCCAGCTTGAGGAGGAAGCTCATAGAATCTCGGAACGCCTTGCGGCGCTTGAGAAGCTTTGTCTCATCGGTGTTGTATGAGAGGAAGACCTGGCAGTTGTTGATGTGCTGGTAGATCTCGTTCTCCGAATAAGGCGCGTGAGAGTTGGTGTCGGAGCGAAGCAGATGGCCGAATCCGAGGAAATCAGCAACGAAGCGGGTCACGATGGGGATGGCGAAACTGTACGATGTTAGATGATTATTGCGGAAACATTGGATGGATGACTTACTCTCGCACGATATCGAGCTGATAGATGCCCTTGGTCTTGTCGGTGGTGACAACTTCACGCTTGATGATATTCCGAGCAATCTCGACCAAGTATGATTGGATATGCTCATGATCAACAGTCGAGTGCTCCGCCGCGGCAGCGAGAGACACGCCATTCTTCTCGGGGTCGTTGTTCTGGCCAGGCTTCAGAACATCGTGGATCTCCGGTGGAAGATCAGAAATCCTGGTACGAGCAGGATGAACCAAGATGTCAGAGGTGTCCTCGAGAATGCGCTTGATGTCATCGCTGTGAGTCAAGTAAACCGTCTTACTTGGCCGTTGAGGATTGGACTTTGTGAGCTCAAAGTCGAAGTTGGTCATCTCGCCGCGAGAGTTCTTCTTGGCCTTCTTCAACGGGGTAGTCTTAACACAGAATTCCTTGTCATAACCTTGCGCTTTGGCAAGTTCCGCCAGCTTCTCACCAGTGTAGAATGGGTGGAAGAACCGGATGGAGTCGTAGGGATACCATTCGGGGAATGCGCGCTGGATGAGTCGGTGGAACATGGAGCTCTTGCAAACATCGTTGTCTGGGGTGACCTCCTTCATACCCCAATTGGTCAAAGAGTTCGTATTCCAGTCGACGGTATAGAAGCGATCCGATCGGACGAGGGTGATGGCGTCGGAAAAAATGGCCGCCCATAGCGCAGAGTCCAAATCCGAAGGACCAGGGTCGGCGTTCAATTGACCGTTCGCCTGATTGGTCTCGCAGAAGATGCCCGGGTACAACTCAACCTTGTCAGGATGTTCGTAAAGATCGCGTAGTGCGTTCTGAACCTGCTCGTTGGGAGTGATGCTCTCAAAAGTCTCGTGGCGCTTCATTTGGAAGAAGTCTCTGAAATCGTTGAGCGTGCCGATCTCCCACTTGCGAGCCTGCATGATGCCGAGAATCTCGACGGCTCTGAGGCAGCGAGGGACATTGAGAGGACCGAAGTTGGCTGCGAAAGAGTCAGCATCGTATGTCAATGCGAAATCGATGTGGGCTACTTACCGATGGGATCATCCATAGCACTTGTCAACTCATTGACCATAGCCTCGTCATCGAACAAACCGGTGTACTCATTCCTCTTGAAGGGTTTGAACCGCGGGTTTCCATCCTTACGGAGACCAAACTCCTGCTGCCACGGCTCAAGAGGTTTCTTCAAACCCTCCTTGGCTTTCATCTTACCCATCTCCTGCATGAACTGGGGGAGGCCCATCGATTTGGGGTCCCATTGCTCATCCTTCTCGAAGAGCTCGGCCATGAAATCCTCGGCATAGCTCTCATCCTTCATGGAGATGGCGCAATGGAAACGATAGAGGAGATTGAACTCAACTGTGACTTGATTGCCTAAGCCTCTGGAGACGTTCTTGTGGTTCTTCATGTCCACACGAGGGTCTGGGAGAGGTCAGTCTGGAGGTGATACTTCAAGTCGGGGATACTAACCAAGAGTGAAGTTGGTATCAAAGTTCATGAATCCCATGAGCCCACGAAGGTAATCGTGGATCGAAATCTGGATGTACATGCCGCAGGTTATGAGTCGCGCGGTCTGGAAAAGATCTTCATCGAGCTTGTCCCAAGCAGCCTCATGAGCCTTGAGAAACTGCTGTAGGACACCCTCGGGGCTGATACTCTTGGATTTCTCATCGGCATCGTCGCTGTGCTCCTTCCCCGTGACTTGAACACAGAGGGCCTTTTGGCGCTCGCTCTCCTTGCGGAGACCCTCTTCGATACCAGCAAGGATTCTTTGGCGCAAAGTGTCTGCGAGGTCATCGAAGTCTTCATCCTCGTCATCGTCATCGTCAATTCCAGCTGATCGACGACGCTTCCACTCATTGTGGTACTTCCAGATATCGTCGGTAAAGGCTTCGTCTGCATCTTTGACGAATTCCTTGGCAGCAGATGCTAGAGGAGAGAGAGTGTATTTGCTGGGTACAGAGAAGCGTCCGTTCTCGTTGATGCGACGTAGCTGAGTGGCGACATAATTGTGGTAACGGTTGTACATAACCAGGTAGATGCAAACTCCAGGAGGCTGTCGTAGAAGTCTGTCCTCGGCGAAGGTGTCAGGCTTGAGAAGTCCAAGCTTGTACTTGTCATCACGGATCTTGCGCTGCATCTCCTCGGTGAAGCCGTAAAGAGGAGAAAGGTCAAGGTAAGAAGACGAATCAGAGATGTTCTTGTCGGCATCATTGGTTCTGAAGATGTCGTGAATGATGATAGTAGCGTGGTAAATCAGCATGGACGACAAACCAGAGGTGGACGGTCGACCCTTGCCGTCTGGACCAGGGTCTTCTCGAGCCATGAGACGATCGAAAAGATCAGCAGGATCGGGCAAAGCGCCGAGGGGATGAGTTTTCGATGGGACAGTTTTGGCATATGGAGCACCTGCTTCTCCCAGATGGGGGTGCATGGCACTGTTAAACTTACCATCGGGGGTGCGGTATTTGAAGGCATCACCGAGGTATGTGATGGGTGGATGAAGCATGCGCTCATACTTGTTCTTGACTTCGGTCTCGATGAACTTGGCACGAAGAAGACTGTCATTAGAGATGGATCCAACTAATTCTGCCAAGTTTGTTTTCTGTAAGCCGTCAGCATTGGTTAGTATGTGCAGTTGTCGGGTGTTACTCACGTCAAGAGTTTTAGTTTTGATATAGTGGACTAAAACATTCTTGATAGCAGGAAGATGCTGAAAGGTGAGAATACTGCGTAAATCAGTCCACCACTTGACTCCAGGTCGGGTTATATCCTATCACGTGTCAGTGTATGTATGTCAGTAATACCACGATGGCTTACTCCGATGAGAGCATCTCCATGGAAGCCAGCAAGATACTTGGCTTCTCTCAGTTCCCCGTTGAGCTTCTGGATCTTGGCATCCCACTCAGGCCCAGATGTACGACCATTGGCATGACCATTGGCATAGCCGTTGCTGTTGCCATTGAGGAGGGATTGCTGGGACTGAGACATTGTGACGACTCAGATAATCAAGGAAGAGGGCTGAGATGTCGTTCCTTATGCCTGCATAAGTGATGATATAGAATTGAAC
Source organism: Fusarium cerealis (assembly GCA_019055205.1). Lineage (NCBI taxonomy): Eukaryota > Fungi > Ascomycota > Sordariomycetes > Hypocreales > Nectriaceae > Fusarium > Fusarium cerealis. Next base: position 11,152 of record JAHKOV010000041.1, on the reverse strand, counting down.
GATGTGGATGGTATCGGAATGATGGAATTTGATACAGCTCAATCGGCTATGGAAATTGCAGCGTCTTTATGGATTTTCCTCCACACGAATGTTGCATGTGTCTACAATACAGCGATTATATCTGAGCAATTCCATTCGCCATCACTCAGTGCATCCAGCCGCATCCTTAGTTCTGCATGCCTAGTTGTCCAAGCGCCAGAAGGGAGCTGCCGCTTGACGTGATAGCTCAATGTTTCCAGGGAAAACTCTATGGCGGTTAGGTCGATGCATAAGCTACGCTGAGGGATATGACATATCAACTGGAGAGGGTAAATAATAATTGCTACGCAGGTGCACTACAAGGCAGCATAGACTGCCGCACTAATTTAGTCTCCCACACTTCCAGTATCCAGGTTCTTTGACGTTCCCAAAGATAAGACGAAAGGTAACTAAGGAATGTCTCAGACTATCACACCATTCCAAGAATTTCAGCGCAGCCGCAATCGCCTAGATGAGAAAATATGGGGATCGCTATGACACTGCATTTCAAACAGTTGCATGCGCGTCGAGCTATTGGAGAAGGCTTTAGTCCCGGTTCGGGCCTCACAGTAAGTAAGACATTTGCAAAAGCACAGGTATGGAGTCAACAACAAATATCCTGGTAATCATATGATCGTCACTGTATCTTTGCGGAGTCTTTGCAATTGTCTAATCAATTCGTCAACGATCGCCATTGAAGATGGAGCTATAACTGGAGATTTCAGCTGCCTTCTTGACCGTAAACTCTGTCTCACGTCGAGCGGGGAAGTTGGTTGCTGTGAATGGCTGAGTCTCGCAGCGCTGATCACAACAGGGGTTCAGCTGAGCTGCGTTGAAGTAAGCCTCGTAATCGTGGACACTATTGAACGTTATCTGCTGCGATGGGACGACACTATTGACGATAGCTTGTGCATGCGTCAATGGTTTTAAAGTTAATGATGCAATTGGAAGATGATATGTGCAGGAGGAATATGACAACGTAGGTAAGGATAAGCTGCAGACAGCTAGTCTTCTTGACGTAGCCTCGGGGTAGCGGACGAATTTACTAATAGACTTTGTACTATTGCCAGCACGACCGCCCTTGTTTTCCCTACTCCAGATGACTTCGCTCGCTCCTCTTGGGTCCGGAAATAAAAAGCGACAACTTGAAACCGTCATTGGACTTCTCGGTCTTAAGCCCGGGCAGATGAACAAAAGACAGCTTGAAGCCGTCACCGGTCTTCTTGGTCCACTTCTCGGTGGTGGTGTGCCAGGTTTGACTCCTCATAACTGATCGGGTCCTACCCTAACGGGACAAGAGTTCAAGGAGGCGACGAGGAAGTGACTCACTCATGTCGGAGTTAACAAGAGTATTAAAGAACGTAATATAAGAATGGATAAACAGAAATAGTTTTTCTACATCTCTTCTGGTGTTACACAGTGTCTTAAGTAAGTCTAGTTCTAGTAATTGGAAGCTAATCCTTTTTTCTTTTTGAGATTTTTCGAGGCGTAGGTCCCGAAGTATACAGATAAAATCAACACAATAGTAATTGGAAGCGATGTAACAACCCTCTGACATAGACAACTGAGATCCCACACATCAACTATAACAAAGGTATGCTTAGTTATTAACCTCAGAAACATCAATTTGATGCATTTCTGCGGAAAACTTGCACGTGGCTTTGCTGCATGAACAATTGTGGCCGTACAAGCAAGCAACATCACGACACTTCAGGCCACCATTACAAACTCCCATGCGGACCTGCCATCGAAAGACTAGCTTTTCTTCTTCCGTGAGTGGACCATGAGAATACTTGCAGGAAGACTTTGAACACGACCCACATAGGTGGTACAAGCGACAGTATCGCATGCCAACCTTGCCAACCTTATGTCTCCAACTATCCAAAGCTTGTTTATTGGGCTCTCGCAAGTGGTCATCGATTCGGCATCCAGCGGAGTTCAACCGTACTGAACTCTTCGCTCGGGACTTTCGAGAACTTGCATCCTCCTTTGACCCTACCGTGGACGCCCAGGTCGAAGAACTTGGAACGGATGCTGATGACTCTGGCGATGATGCCACGTCCCACACGGGCGCGGCTTTGAAAACATCCTCCATCTTGAAGCTTTTGAAACGAAGATCACGAAATTCTCGACCAACGCTGAAACCATGAAGCATTGTAACTCGATCAACCACAGAATCGTCATGGCAATAATCCTCCAACAGTCGCACGTAAGAATTATCATGACAAGCCCCAAAGATGATATGGCGGCAAGTAGGATTTCCAACAAACTGCTTGAAACAACCTGCTTGTGCGTAAGCCAAGAGAGAGTGGTGAGAAGCATCACGCTTACCTTGAATTTTCTTATCTGCTCGATCTTTACCACTCCCAACAAGTAAGAAGTCGGTATACTCGGATGCCTGCGTGAAGTCTTTCGCAAATTCCACGAGATCACGGGGCGCCTTGATGATACCAGATGAAACGAGAAAATGAGACAAACCAGCCTCATTAGCATATGCCTTGATGATGATAGGGTAATTGGATAGATCTGGCCTGTTCGCTTGAAGAAAACTGCGAACTCTATCACGTAGATCAAGGGACGCCTTTGTACCACCTTCGCTAGCGGCGTAGTACTCATCTTTGAACTGGAACCGGTCAGACAACAGTGATATGACAAATGAATATTACATACGATGTACGAATCAGTATCGGCATCGATTAACACTAGAACAAAGGAACTGCGCTCCTATAACTGGTCAGGTCTTGTAAACTGTGATAAAGATTAAATCATACCATAGATTGCTGCAATTCTTCGTATTTGGCGCGCGACTCATCTGCGTCCTGCTGCGTAAAACGTCTCGCAACCCGCTCATTTTCAAGATCCCGGACGGTGTCATCATATTTGTCAACCAATTCTTGAATTTGACAACTCAGAGACTATAATGATTAAGTATGGTATCGAGACGTTGCGCGATAGGAAATGTCAAGATTACCTGTAACCGGGCCACCTGCCCCTCTTCTGCAATCCTGAACACGGCGAAGTCTTCCGCCAGTTTCCCGCTCATTGTTAATGACCGGCTCTGGACATGTGTTGAAACTACAGACAGCTTTGCGAATGAAATAGCGCAGATATATCACTTTACCACGTGATTAGCAACAGTTGGTCCATCAATTCTTCTGCAGCCAACAGTAAATACGTAATTCCCTCTGTATGTCCTTATCTGCGACCACTTGCCACAGCGCTTAAAAGAGTCAGTCATTCATCACGACCAACAGCCCAAAATCCTGCGGCACAGCCTGGGACTCATAGCAGGTACGAAATTTCAGGGTGTTTAGCGTCTAACAAGACGGCAGGGGCACAGGAACAGACTCCTTCGTTGCTGTTTATCATGAGAAGTATATTAAAAACTAATCCAATACATTTGCTAACTTGGAGTTGATCAGAGCGTGAGTAATAGAACGCCGATTTTCACTGTCGCAAGTGTGGTATTAGCTGCTAGAGGATCTACAACGGAGCGGGCCGATTTAGACTAAAGCTTTTAACTAGACCAAAAGGTTGGAATTTGCTTACGATTACCTTTCTGCTGCACTCTGTAACTCTTGGCGTTTCATCAGGTCAGAACAGACGCGTCTTGATTAGCCTATTATCCCGCTTCTAACATCTGGGTTAAGCACACGGAACTGTGTACCTGCAGGATGCCATTGGTTATTTGTGAGCGGTAAGATTACACAAGTAGGTATTATAAAAGTAAAAAAGTAAGGTATTTATAACTCTATCATCTAGGTCGTAATACAAATCGGCTAGCAAAGTGCTTTTAGTGTAGCCGCAGGTTTAATATTAGGCAGGCTAAGAAAATGGCGCACTCCTGCCACCATACATGAAGCAGCTCATCGGTATTCATAATAACGCAAGATAGGAAGCTCTATTACAGCCAATATCTGTAATGCAGCAGGATGCATTTTTCTTTAAACGCGAATTTATAATATAGATTCCTTCATTAGGCCTTAGCTATCTTTGCGGAGGCGGCCGATCTGCCTAACAATAACTTGATGCTTGCATGGTTTGTGGGGTAAAGCGTATCACCTCACAATTGAGGAAACAGACGACAGCCGATGATTTCTTATACGGGTTATCTCACCGCCATGCCACAATTGTCTTCTCACACCACTAAGTGACTCGCCTGCACTGGAGCAATGCAACAAATCTGAGCATGAACTAAAGCAAGGCCATTTTTAGCTTCTGTTTTTTTTTTTTTTTTTTTAGAGAAACAGCAGGCATCTAGGCCGGGTTAAATTTGATCATCTCCTTGTACATAAGGTCATTATGCAGTAGGTTCTCTTCCATTTTAAACTTGAGCCGATCACGTCGCTTCCTACTTGTTTGCTTATTCGCAGCGACAGGGGATTAGTGCACTAAACCATACCCTGTAAGCGAGGGAAGGCACACAGACTGAGTAATGGTTGTATTTGAACCCAGAACCTAAGATCAAAAGAATGATGCACATTAGGTGCCATTACCAGTGATAATTGGTACAGTAGCAAATATTCCAACCAACGTGCACGGATAAAAAGGATGTAGTTTCATGAAGATAATGGCGACAGGGGAATAGCGCACGGACGAAAAGTGTGTAATTTAGTAAATTACAAGCAGTCCTTGGTACAGTAGGGTCTTGGTTCTTCCAGGAAACAGGTTCTTTACTAGGTGGTTGCGGTGCAGGGCAGACTCGCCTAGGAATATTAACCTCCAGCTTTCCCGAGCTTGTTTGGCGTACAGTACCCTCGCCTATCCGGAAATCACTCACATAAACTGAAAGTGACGAGGACGTGGTGCAGTTCCTGGCTTACACATGTGGAGGCATATTTTCCTATCTCCAATATCAGAACGTTGAGTATGACCTCGTGCATTATATAATTGGCCTGCTTCAACAAGAACCCAGACTGAAGAACGCGCTCTAGTCCATTCTTGGGGGTTTCATCGTTCACTGTTCAACCCAATTTCACATATCGATGGCAGAAGTGGACCCTGGGGTATGTCAATGATACGGCTTCTGGACGGCCCATTGCGAATCGGACACAATTGAAGCTTCCTATCAAAATCCCTCGTGGCAGGGTTGTATCCCGCGAGCGCTATTAAGTTCGTCCCTTAAACTATAACTAAAACTTGTATAATTGTCTCGTCTGATTGGAGCACCTCATGTTCACTCTTCTCGGTCTCTGTCTCCTCTCCCACGTACTGAGCCGTAATGCGAGCCATTTACTTGCTTACCTTGTGACAAGTACCCACCATTCCGCATCGAGTCGAATTATATTCAACCGTTTTTGTAAACCTGGACAAATGGTATAAACATCTCACTCTTTTCTCTACGGACACTATTCTTGCCCACTCCTCGACTTGACCTCAGAGCTGGTGTAGGCAGAAGCGCTATTCTTTCTAGTTCATTATTGATCCGAGGTTGTCACACGATACCCTGAGGGCCATGGAGGCGTTAAGCCAGATTCATGTTAGACTGTAGTACTTGATGATTTTGGAATGATGGATGTGGCGGAGTTTATCTTTCGATTCAAACTCAAAGCGGACACAGAAAGAAAGCCTATGACCAGTGGCTGGTTTCTTTAAACATGTGATAGACAATGCGACCTTATTGAATGCAGGCCTATGACATCTAAGTTCAAGCTGGTATTAGTGTAATTATGGGTCATGTCTTTTGACTACCGGCTGCCTCTTCAGTTGGAAGTAATTAAATTTTGTTATACTGGTTGAGGTAATAAATCAGTTTTGTAAGTTGTGGTTTGGGCGCATGAGCTGATTAATCTTCAGATCCAGCCCATCTATCACAGGTCCAAGCTCAGTATCTGCCGGACTTAAAAGTATCTTGGTGAAAACCTCCTTCTCATTAGGACGTCCCACGAAACGCCTTAACCACTTCAACGGGTTTGAATAACTGAGCCGTGGTTGAATCATGCAGCCCACCCACAATGGTTGACATAGGGGGCCAACCACCACTCCAGAATATAAAGGGCCGACATGTTGGACTTGCGGGTCTCCTAAATCTGCTTGCCACGTCCACTTAGCGATCGTGAGTTTTCCATGCTTATCAAAATCCCAGTTAGAGCTATAACACCAAGAGCGAACAAAGGTTGTCTCATGAGTTCGCTCATTGCCACCCACCTCGCCACCGATTCCAAAAACCTGGACCTTAGGATAAAAAGCGAATTTATCAGAAATTCGCACTTGTCTTGGCTCGCCACGTATTGCCTTGGTTGGACTTGGGAATTCCAGGATTTCCAGCATCCTGTTTGCATTGTCGTCATTGGGTTCGTGTTCCAAGAAACAGATATCCACTATGACCTGATCAAGTCGGTAACCCCTTTCCTGTGTGAAGGAAGTAAGGAATGTCAGGACCCCGGCATCCTGACCGTTGAATTTTCCATATTGAGAGTGATTGCCTTGAAGCATAATGCTTCTCACAGCAACCTTGTCAACACTGACTTTTCCTAAAGCCAACGGCCCATGCAAAGTCCGAGTTGTAGGGTGTTGAGAAATAACAGCTGGGGCGTCATTTGCAGCCGTCGCTGGTATCTGCGGTTCCACAGATGATTGAATTCTTTGTCCAAGATCAGAGTATTCCGACCGATATCTTCCCTGCGACTCTCTTCGAGCGGAGAGCATGGTTGAACGGCGCCAATAGTTCGCAGGTCTAGATATCAAAGATGTTAAGGTTACCCAGTTAAGACTGAAGACGTGAAAAGAGCTTTGAAACAACTGAAACAATGAAAGTTATTTGTACTGCATGCGGAGAACGAATGAGGCTTGGTCAGTGCTCAAAAGTATGATTTATGATGGAAACCTTATCTTCAGGAGGCTTGGTCAGATGTCACTCTTGCATCAGTGGCGCTAATTAGGAATGAAAGGCTGAAGCGGGGAAGTTTCAACTGACGGTGTCACGACATTCAACCGAGATCAAAATTGCCAGCCACCCATTTGATTCCGCGGTTCTCCTGTTTGAATATGTTTTTATAAGTCTGCAGGGAACGTGGCAGTTAAAGACCTTTTTTTTTTTTCTTTTTTTTTTCTTCTTATGTCTCATTCCAACCCAAGCAACGTATGTCAAAATGGCCACGGAAATTCCGCAGCAACCAAACAATACCGAGGGTCTGGCATCGGTGAATAATGAAGAAGAGATTCCAATTCTAGACATGATGCAGGACATTGTTGAAGATATTCCAGCGGAACTGGAAGATTTCATCTTTTTGTCAAGGCTTGGTATTTTTGAAGAAGCCAAGGGGCTGTTTGAGCAAAACTTGAAGCCGTATATTTCATTCTTTCCTGTATTGGCCGAATATGCCGACATGCTTCTGGAAGAGGGTCTCTATGATGACCTGACTCAACTTCTCACCTCACTCGATTCAACTCATTACTCTGAGAGTGAACGAAACCTTCTTGACTTGATCAAGGCATTATCAAAGGCTTACAGCGAACAAAGTCTGATACAAGCTCAGGGAGAACAAGTAGATGAAAGACCTATGATAGGAGCAGCTTTGAACCTGGCCAAGGATTGGCACAAAGAAATGTTGAAGAGTCCTCCTGACGTCAGTGGGCTACAGGTGAGACTCCTTTCTCTTCTTTCTGTTTGTATATTTACAATGTCTAGATTCATACTCTCGAAATTTACCTCTCAATTGGAGTTCTGGCAAACTTTAGCTCCTGCGACCTTGATACGACGTACTACAAGATACCATGGTCCTCGGCAACGGATCCATGGGATGGCTGCATAGAGTGGTTGGGAAGGTTGCTTGAAGACCACAAGTTCTGGGAGGCACAGAGGATATTTGCGATTCTTAACCCCGTGCTTCCCCCAGGGACTGTGAGCGATATGTTCAAAACGTGCTGCGACAGCCTCAGGCGTTGTCCACAAACAGAAGTCTCTGCCATCGCTGAGCTTACTGCTATCAACGCCTATTCATCATGGGTATTGCAGAAAAGCAAGCAATGGAAAGATGAAGACATGCGATTACGACTTGTTGAAGAAGCTATAAAAAATAGCTTGGAAGCTACACGACTTTTCCCAGCCCTATTTGGAGAGCAAGCGGCCTTCAGGGGTCGTTGCTTCTGCGAGTGGCTTGAAAATTTGCAGATGCTGCCGAGTCAAGTGAATCTTAGTAAAAGGCCGATAAAAGAGATCCCTATTGTGGTTGTCAAGACTTTGCGAATGGGCGAACTTGCCACATCTTGGCAATTGTTCATCTCCGATATCAGACTTTTTTTCTATTCCATTTCTTATATTCCCTCCATATTTCTACCACTTTATCCATGGAGATCTGGGCCCATGGACGAGCTCTACCCCTCGGCAGCCAATATCATTGACATTGCACTTCATTGCATCCTCTTTTTCCTCCAAATAACTCTTCTGATTTCTTTACCCTTCTTACTCTTTCTACCGGTCACGGGTTGTCTTTTTTATATTACCACATTTTTGGGGGTTAATGTCATTGTTTGTCGCCTTTTGAATAAAGAAGTTCCTGACGAAGGCCTTATATCGACGGAGCACGGATACCGTCAGACCCATACTGATGAGTGCTGGATATATCTAAACGGCATTTGCGTAGGGTAAGTCAAACCTCTTTAGCAGATTAAAGTTCACATAAAACTAACCGCCGTCTGAATGACATAGAAAGAACTGGCTCCAAAATAGCATTGACCGGCTATCGCATACATTCCATCGTCCTGTTATTGGGGTACATAATACGACGTTCGTATACGGTCTTTTCTACCTTTTGTTTATCGTCCCAGTCAAGCATCAGATTTCACCCTAGTACAAATGAGAAAGTAAACAATAGTCATTAACACTCGCTCTAGGTACGGTATCATCTTCGATCTTGTTCAATGTCTTGTCCAGCGTGCCATTCCCTATACCACGTCAGACATCCGAAACTGCTATTCAATAGTCAAAAAAGCACTTGATCGACCAGAAGTAAAAAAGGTTGTCTTAATTATGCACTCGCAAGGCGGGGCCAAAGGTAGCATCTTACTGGATCATCTTTTAACCGAAGTTCCGGAGGATCTTCTTCAATTCATCGAAATTTATACGTTTGGCTGTCTTGCGAACCACTTCAACAATCCGTATCGAAAGACCGCCCCATCTGCTACCACAGAAGGGCCGATGGTGCACGACCGTGCAGCGTCTGGGAATGACTCTAGGCGCGTATTCTCACATGTCGAACATTACGCTAATGCCGACGATTTTGGAAGTAGATGGGGAGTGCTAAACTTTGTTCAAGAAAGTTCTGGAAGCCTCATTGAAAACCGCTTTATGGGGAGGGTTTTTGTTAATCAAAGAGCTGGACATCAACTTAACCAGCATTACCTTGATCAGATGTTTCCTCTTCATCATAAGATGGATTTTGCGCGTGAGCCCCAGTCAGGAGACTTTATGGATATGTGTGCTTTCGTCAACGCTGAGCAAAGCTTGATTACAAAGACAGAAAAGCGGGTGCCGGCAGATACTTCGAACCTCGATAATGCAATTATTTATACAGGGAGTGGGACTCGAGATGCGCCAAAGATGCGGGATCTAAGCAGGCTGTGGCAATATCGAAATGGACGTCTTCCTGTGGTTGAAAGTCCTTATTTGTCGCTGTCTGAGGAGAGGGATTCCTGATAGCGGCCTAGCAGTCAGGCAAAAGAAAGATTTGTCACGTCTAGTAGCTACCACCTGGAGAACTTTAAGTCTTCTTATCAGTGTCGAATCTGGTCGCTATACCAAATCTTGCGGGTGTCATATGATGCAGGCACTTGAAACACGACACTAACACGTGCTCGGTCTACCATAACTACCAAATTTATCACACTTAAAGCTTAATAAATCCAATCAGGGATTTGCATCTTAAACCTATCTCTTGCAGGACTTCGACGCTACTCGGGTTCAGGTTTAGTTACGAAGCGTTGCAAATGAACCACTATAGGAATGCTGACAAGACTAACAAAGCCATAAGTGCAGAAGGACAAGCAGCAAGCAACTAGTGAGAAACATCAAATGAAATACTAGTCTCGTGATTTTAAGCGCACACAAATGAACTAGAACGCGGTCACGAAACACACGCGATTAAAATGTTAATTTGCACGTAGGCGACCATGGAGTAGTATCGCTCTGCGCCACAAAAGTAAAGTTAACTGCGTGGGTTGTAATGAAGGAAAAAGTAGCCAATAAGGAAGTTTTATATGACAGGTGAAGGATCCCAAGGGATAAACTAGTCTATACTGGTTTATATTAGTAGAGTTATAAGGTATTATTACTAAGTAGATTATAAAGTATTATATCTCTTAATAGTAAATAAAGTAAATTAAATATATTTAAATAAAGATATCTTATTAATAATTAATAAGCTAGTTATATTAATATTAGCTTTATTATTTATAAAAGTAATTAATTATATTCCTTTAATTTATAATTTTAGTTTTAAATAAATTTATTAACTATTTTTAATTATTTATAAAGCTGTTAAAAATACTATTATATTATTACGACCCAGCGGTTATGTCACGTGTACCCTACAATTTCCCTCCAACTAACATTAAGCTTACCCACACCCGAGTGAGCCTTACATAAAGCTCACTCATGCACGCGTGAGACCTACCCTGTAGCTTACCCCCTACATCGTGAGCCTCACTCGAAGGCTCACGACTATATGAGTGAACCGCCAAGTATATATACATTCCCTCAGCAATAGATAGAACTTAGCTTACCAGCTATTAATAAGACTTCTTTACCTGAATACGCCTAACCCGCTCTATTTACTATTAAGAGATGTGACACTTCGCAACTGCTCAGTGATAACTGTTACGACCCAACGAAACTGCTTAGTCATGTTACATGTACCCCATATTTTTCAACCAATCATCGGATATCACGACAAAACACGATCAGTGCCAAGAACTTGCGATCAGCACTGATCCAATACGATCAGTACTGATCCTACTAGCTCAGCACTGATCTAACGATAATACCACTGACTGCGTAAGGAACCCTAAGTATATATACCTCTAGATAGAACTAGACAGTAGTACTTAGCTTACTAGCTATTAATAAAACCTCTTTACCTAAGTATGCCTTACCTACTCTACTTACTATTAAGAAATATGACACTTTGCCTTCGCT